>CP139508.1:232498901-232976401 GCA_021014915.2 Artemisia tridentata subsp. tridentata | reverse complement strand
ATGATCCAAATCCAAATTCATTCAATGAACCGACAAATTTTTCCGACTACTCTCCACAGCCCCAAATGTCTCCATCTTACAACTATGGTTGTGAATGGTGTGGGGGACCTCTAAATGGTGGAAATTGCTCCGGTTGTAGCATTGTGAATTCGGGAAACGGGTTTGTCTATGACCAAAATCCCAGCAATGAAACAACCAATTTCCTTAACCAACCCCCGCACCATGAGATGGAAACATATTCTTGTGAATATTGTGGTGGCAGTCCTCACCCGGGTTTTGATTGTCAAACAGGGAACACGTTTGTCTATGAACAAGTTCCATGTTATCAAAACTTCGGGTATGACCATTATCCATATAATTCACCAAATCAGTCACAACAATCATATTGTTGTGAGTACTGTGGAGGTCCTCACTATAGCTCTGATTGTCAAACAAGGAGCCCGCTTGTCTATGAGCACGGCCCTTGTGACAATTATGACTATTCTTATCATGACCAACCTCTACAGTACCAAATGATTCAGCCACCACCTCAGCCACCGTCTCAAGAACTTTCAGAAGACGTTCTTCATATTCTTGATTTACTACAAGAAGTCAGGGATTTGGGTAAAATACATACCCAAGAAAATCCTCATGAAGAGTCTATGGCAGAATTGCTAGCCAGAGAACGAGGAGCAAAAATGCATTCCATATTTCTCAGGGCTGCCCTTCTTGATGACGATGATGAGGATGAAGAAGACGAAGAGGAGAGTTTTATTCCTTTAAATGATACCATTTCTCAACCCTCTCAGTCTAGACCCGAGGACTCTCTAATTATGGGGGATGAGCATCTTAGCACTATTCCTGAAAAGGAATCGGACGAATTCATAAAGTCTAGTGCTGAGAACCTTGTCCCAACCCCAAGTGAGTCTGAGGAGGTATTTGACAGAGATTGTGATTCTCCAATTTTTGGAGAATCTCTTGACATCTCTGTGGTTACTTCCGGGATTTTCTCTAACACTCTTTTTGAATTTGATGACGATTGCTTTTCTAGCAACGTTAATCCGCTGTTTATTGAAGTGTTAGAGAACGATGAGGTCAAAGACTCTAATGTTTTTGAAAATATGACCTCAATTGTTAATCCCGAGAATCAAAAGAAGATTCTTTCTCCGACATATGTGACAGTGCCTTTTGGGGATCGCCCTTATATTGACTTCACATATGTCGTTCGAGTTTTTCTACCTTTCTTCTCTTATAAGGTAGATTGTCCTTCCAGTCACTCGTTCGGGAGTGAGGACAAAATCTTTGACCCCGGCATCTCTCATTCTTTCAAGCCGGGTCTATCTCGTCGGAGTGGAACTTTCAAGCACTTCAATGTTTATCCAAACATTTTGAATGAAAGTCCGATGGAGATTGTTTCTTCCACTTGCTTCCCCAAGGACAAATGAATTCGGGGTCGAGTCAAACTCATGTGACTCGGTTAGCAAAAACAAGCGCTTCGTGGGTGGCAACCCATGCTTATCATTCTATCTTCTTTCTTATTTCTAACACTAAGTGTGGGGGAGTTCCTCTACTTGTGCTTTGTGGTTGTATGTTTGCCTTTGTTTTCAGGATTCCCGTAGATTGTGATGATTGACGCGCCTGTTTTCAATCCAGCCGCCCAATATCCTATCTTTGTGTTTATGCTTATCCAGGGATATCTTAAAAAATCCTTTTTGTGAAAACCAAGATTTCTTTTCCATACTTAGATTGTAGTGTTTCCTTTTTACGTTCTATAGTGTCGGCTCAGGCCGGTACTTTGAATATTGAGGGCAATATTCATTTCTAAGTGTGGGGGAGGGATTCTTGCGAATTTGACCCAAAATTTCAAAATTTTGAAAAATTTTCACAAATTGTGCCTTCTAGTCCCCTAGCACCCCCGTTTTGACCAAAAATTTTAAAATTTTTATCGTATTTTTGCATGAAAAAGAAGTGCATTACACAATAAAAAAATAATTTGCTAAACATTAATGCTTCGGTATTAATGAAAGTTTAGACTTGATTAGGCTAGAACAAGGGGAATCCCGACTCTACTAGAGTATTGATCTAGCTGCTACCCTTAACGTTTAGGCTAAGTTTTTGCGAATTGTGCAAATGAAAATGCTAAGCGTGGAGTAGTTGGTTCTCTTTAGAGCTTATATAAGTAATCTATGGCTTTTCCTCCCAGGAGCTCCTAATCTGACTAAAATAAGTGCTATTTTCAAACTTTTGAACGCAAAAACCGTTTTTGTTAAGCAAATAAATTTTTATACAATCTTGATTTAGAATACTAGTTCAAAGTTTTATTTAAATTTTGGAACAAGCATACTTTCTTAAAAACATAATAAGAATGCAAAATGAAAGTGAGACGTTGCTTGAAAGTTGCAAAGTTAAAGTTTTAAGTATGAATAAATAAGTGCTCTAAGCTACGGATTCGAGATCGGGCCTTGGATCCTTATTTCCGAAAGGCGTTTAGGTCTTGGCTACCCTCTTGCACCGGCCCTTGGACCTCTAGTTCAGGAATGTGTGAGGTCTTGGTCTAACCACCTTGGATCCTCATTTCAGGAATGTCTAGAGTCTTGGAACACTCCGTTGTAACGGCCCTTGGATCCTTTATTCCGAAAAGGTGTAAGGTCTTGGAACTAAACCGTGAAGGTCCGTCGCTTAGGGTACACAAGTAAAAAAAAAAAAAAAAAAAAAAAAAAAAAAAAAAAAAAAAAAAAAAAAAAAAAAAAAGTGATGAAAAAAAAAATGAAAAAAAAATGTGTTTATGTTTGTTTATGAATAAGTGTGAGAAACTTGCTTCTTCTCAAATTTAAATCGAAAGTTGAACTAGTATTCGTCAAAATTGTCTAAAAGTTGGACGGTGATTTAGAAATTGTTGACTTCAAAGATCCCGTGAGCTCCGATACTATTCTCGAGGGTGTAAAAACCTAGCCTCCTAAGTTTACTTAGGACAAGCTGAGAAGAAAGTCGCTACATGGAGTGATCTCACCTTTGAATCTCTAATTTCTAAATCATTGTCGGTTTTTAACCCTAATAAATGTCGATTTTTACGATCAAAACTTTGAAAACAAGCACACACACCTAACTTATGAATAATTGTGGGAGTGAAAAGTTAAGTCTCGGCTTACATAGGTTGCTAATATAAGTAGTGTTAGCATTTTACAAAAACGTTTGCACAAGGGTTTTAGACTTAGTTGGGAAGTATAAAAAGAGGATGACGATTACAATTCCCCGGAGTCACCCATTTTGTGTGATTCCCGTTCCATGATGCCATTCTTGATAATCAAGCATATTATTTACATTTTATCTCGTTTAAATTACTTGCATTTTATAATAAAATAAAAACGGGGTGGTATTTTTGGTAACCTTTATATTGATCCTTTCATTATTTTATATGATCGGATTGCTAGGGACTAGCAATTGTTCAGTGTGGGGGATTGATGAGTGGCCTTTTACTCATCATTTTAGACCCGAAAAACCCCACAAAAACGACCAAAAACACCCAAATGGACTCAATATTATTACAAATATCCTTGGATTGTGTTTTTTGTGTTTCAGGTACAAAAGGATTGAAAACGAGGCAAATATGGACAAAACCGAGCTTGATTTGGAAAAGAGCCGGAAATCGAAGACGGAAAAGACATTTTTCACATGGATTTTATTAGAGCTCAAAAATTCCTAAAAAGGCCCTTGGATTATTCTCACTTCAAAAAAATAGTCCCTTGAAGAACTTTGGTATGTTGGCAAGATTGGTCCTTGAAGTTTACAAGATCTACACCTTTGGTCCTTTTATTAAATCAACTAAACCCTTTTATCCTAAACAAATAATCCCATCCGGATCACAATCTTAATCCAACCCAACTAAAACCTAAAACCAACCCAAGCCTAAACTACACCGATCGCTATCTCACACCAGCCCATCACCACAAGGCCCAACACCCATAAAAAACCCGACCGACCCGCTACCCCTTAGTTAAAACAAATCACGGGGTCATGTTTCCAGTCAAATCCCCAAATCAAGAGAGTCAAAATCCCTAACTTCTTTGAACCACTGCTCATCTCCTTCTTTAACCTCCCAAACCCGCCATTAGGAGATAATCCCCAACCATCACTTTCACTCACCACTACCATCCAAAACTATTGTCTTTGGTCCCCTCCCCTCCACCTCATCAATCCGAGGCACCAAAAGGAGATCAACGTTCGAGATTTAAAGATGTGGGCAGCAAGGAAGATCCAAGGGCCATAAAAGAAACACACGAAGCACAAAGGAGACACTCTCACATAGAAAACACAAAGACTAGGTTTTTGTATTTTTTTTAGTAGTATAAAAAGGCAGTCGAATAGCAGTTAGAGGGTGAGGATTTATTTAGCTTTTTTTTTAAGGTATTTGTATTTTTTTAAGCATTGTAATTTATTTTTAATTTTAATTTTAATTCAGTTTTTATTTAAGGTTTAATTTACTGCTTATTTTTACCTTACTGCTTTGACTGCTAGCTTATTTTATCTGCGTATGAGTTTTTTTTTTACTTCGCTTGTATTGCTTCATTTGAGGTTTGATCGGTTTTGTCTAGTTTAGTTACTGCTATTTGCTTTTCTTTTATTCTGCTCTTTTGCCTATGTTGTTAATAGAATTAGTATAGGTTATTTAGCATTTTATGCCGTTTGCATTTTGTTTGTGTTTATCGTTTGAGTTTGTGTTGGATTTGGATTTAGTTGTTAAGATTTAATGTTTGTGTTTTGAGCTTGTAAAAAAAAAATTTATCTTCTGATGAATTAGTTGTTAAGGTTGTACTAAGTTTAAGGTTTTAAGTCAAAGGATAAAAATCAAATAGCAAAAAATTTTTGACAGTCCTGGGGTTCGAACCCAGGACAAGTAGACTCACAAACCCAGCGACTTAACCACTGCACTCTTCACTCTTTTTAGCTAAACTTTACAAAGTTTTATTTAAAGCCCTTTTATTTTCATTTTTTTTTTTTTTTTTTTTTTCTATTTAGCTTATTCTAAACTGTTGGCTTATTTTTTGCTTAATCACAAAAGCACTTTTCATGTTTCTTATTTTTCTCAGCTCCAGTTTGTTACAAAGTATTTGTGATTAAATTTCCAGATTTTTCTTAATAGTTTAAATATTTTTAATCATTTATTTTCTTAAAAATAGTTTTTAAATTATAAAAAATTATTAAAAAGTCAAAAAAATATTTTTCTTTTTTCCAAAATTTTCTTTTGTCATTTAGAATTTATAAAAATTATTTTGATGCCCGTAGGATTAGTTTTTCAAATATTTTACGTTTTTACTCGTTCGTAGTTTAAAGTTCGCGTTATTTAATTTTCGTTTTTAGTAGATATTAGTAACCGGCAAGATCTCGTCATTTCAAGCATTTTAATACCGAACCGAAAATGATATTCTCAATTTCACGCCTCGCAGGGAGAACGACCTGGGTATACGCTTGCCCGGTTATTACAATTGGTTGTTTTTGCGTTAATGATTTCAAGTTGACTTTTCTTCGTGAGAAGTTTGACTTGTGATTACTTTGACCAAATTTAACCTAACATCAGCCGTCTCTTGTTAGCTTAAAACGTGACTCCCATCTTCAACTTAGACCTAACGGCGTTAGGTTATAATATCTTCAGATTCTTCCGAGGCGTCACTTGATAGCTTTATACTAGAAATCCAGCTTGATTAACAAATGACGGTGTCACGTTGTAGCTTCTGACGCCGTCAGACTCGCATGTCTGACAGAATTTTTGCAACTTCGTCGTTTTCTTCACTTTTTCGTCCAAACACGCCCTAAAAGTGCCAATTTCTAGAATTCTCGTCTCAAGTACCTAAAATACAAAAAGAAACGATTTGAGGCAATATTTGATCATATTTATACGATTTTGGGCTTAAATGACCTCTTAAAAAGGTACCAAATAAATTCTTATCAATCACACACTAGAAACACACACAAAAGTACACAAACAAGTGAGACTTGTTTGGTTACAAATACCCTTGCCTTGTGGGCTTGGGATGGGCCTTAGTTCCCTTGGGATTGACTATATAAGACTTAACCTATTTGGATTAGACTAATAGCCTATTAGATTACTTCCTATAGCCCGTTACTAGACTCTTACATATTCTATATAAACGTTACATAGTTCCTAAATATAAAATGACCATCACTTCTATTACTTTATCCTAAAAGTAATGCTAGTAATTTCCCCCTAAGGGATTTCATTCTAAAGTCATTCCTTAGTTGTCTTGGATGAGTTGTTGTGAATTGGTCTTCTTTACTCTTGATCTTTGAACCTTTAACGTTGTAGAAGATGAGTCTTTATTCTTTGTTCTTTTCCATGCTTTGTGTTCTCGTGAAATAAGGTTGTTGACTTTTCTTGTCATTTCTTGCCTTGATCGATTATCTTCATATTCGACTCTGTCACTTTCGTATCATCATACTCATACGTCTTGAATAGCTTTGATCTTCATACTTGAGCTTTCATCATTTGCGTGGATATGTTCTTGAATTTGTTTGATTAGATCTTTGACTTTGAATAAACATTGTTTTTATCTTGATTTCTTTGTCTTGAACTTTCCTGATTTGCTTGGTTTAGTTCTTGACTTTGTTTGATTAGATCTTTGACTTTGAATAAAAGTCGTCTTTATCTTGATTTCTTTGTCTTGAACTTTCCTGATTTGCTTGGTTTAGTTCTTGACTTTGTTTGATTAGATTTTTTGACTTTGAATAAACATTGTCTTTATCTTGATTTCTTTGTCTTGAACTTTCCTGATTTGAGCTTTGATGATGATGTTGATTGTTGCGCATGTAAAAGTTTATGATGGTGATGTTGTCGATGTAAGTGGTTGTACACGTCATGTGGTTTTATCTTTTGTACCTGCATACAAAGGTTAGTTCATAATCGCGTAACTCCAATTGAGTATAGTGAGCTTCTTCTTAGAGAATTCACTTCAATTGTTAACCACTAAGCTTAATTCATGAAGAATTAATTAAGCGACCTGCTGTCAGCACTGCTTGATGTTGACACTGGCAGGGTTTCCATTCGATCATTGTCGATTCACATAAGTAATACCACTCGTGAATGTTCTTGGCAAGATTACTATGATCTGCGAAGGACTCTAAAGATGTACATTTTGCGTTCTCAATGTTGAACAACAAATGTAAGTTTTGGAATGTGTCCTAAGAGATTTTATAAATTGAATCTCATTTGGCTCTAGACTCAATTTGTGCGTTTTGATTTAGTGGGCGGAGGCTGGAGCAGAGTGCCACTTTTTCAATATTAACACATCTCGGAGTAAGAGGTCAATAGATTACGTGTTTATCTTCGTGAGAAATGAAACAAGTATCTGTTGAGAGAAACTTGAGTGGCTGGGAAGGGTTGTGCATTGCATCACTGGGTCCATGATGTCTGTCTTCAATATCTTAATCATCTTTGTGATTAGAGATAGATTATGTATTGACCCGGTTTCTGTCCTAAGTTTATGTAGGGCTATTTCTTTTCACTCTTTCATTAACTTTTTCTTTTTAATTCTTCAACCCCCTTCTTTCTCTTTTTCTCAATTACTCTTTTTTTCTCATCATACCTAAGGACTTCTACACTATCTAGTAGATTGTCCCTAGGTAGGTCCTTCTGGCTGGATCATGGGATAAAACCTATACTTAACCTCCTTATATCTTCATAATCATAAGAATTGGTTTTGGTTTGTTGAAAATTTCACAACCTTTAAATCAATTTGAAAATCACAATGTGTTTGTGAAAACTTGTTTTAGTCACACATTGATTGATTTTGTTTTGAAGTACTACTCCCCCTACACATGTGCTTTAAAAGATTTTGTGAACAAATGTTTCATACACGTTAGGCTCTTGTAATCACTTGTTAAAGTTTTTGCACACGGTGGTTTAAATAAAAACACCTTTAAAAGTTAGTGAATTATTCTAATAAGACTAGTGCAAGACACGTTTACGTCTCTAGATAAAGAGATACATCATCAGCTTTTAGGTGATGACTGGCTCTAATAACTAACTTGAAATTATTACTCGTCACGGTGCATGTAACACCCCAACCCGACAAGGGTCAAAATGCCACATTATGGTGTCAATCAGAACATACAAACACAAGCGGAAGACTTATAAACATAATGGTTACAAAGGTTCATAATAAAACTAAGGACATAATAAATCTACATCATACTGACTACCAACTGGAATACAAATCTGAATCAAATCTAAATGGTAGATAACTCCCAAGTCTAATCCAAATGCAAATGGGATCTATCGTCAGGGTGGTCCACTAAAAGCTCCTATGCACTCTTCACTCAAACCCAACTTCCAACCTGAAACCTGCCGCAGGAAAAGAAATGCGGCTGAGCTTAAAAAGCCCAGTGAACAGATATATATGCAAAGCAGAAAGGTAATAAGCATAAGTAAATGAATATGAATTAAATGGATCAAATGCATAAATATCATGAGTCAGAATAGCTCTAAGAATCAAATAATAATACGGCAACGAACGCGTCCAAACGAGCCACTCGAACGGACCAAAGATACCTAACAGATAGCCACGAGCCTGTTTAAACGAGCCACTTGAATAGACCACATAATCACATATACATCCGTCAATTCTAAGTTGTACAAGGAGCTGCAGACTCCAATGTACCAGAAGTGAAATGGGGTGCATGGCACGCACAAACCAACCACTAAAATCACATCATAATCATTACAAATATATACCTAGGATGCATTCATACGCTCCCTGCAAAACAGAATACATATGCAAGTACGAGACTATACATACATATAACAGAATGGCCACGTGCGCCATAATAATATAATCATAACAGAAGGGAACGTCGGGGATCAATCACACCTCCCCAGGAAGTGTCATGCCTTTGGTGCCTCAATGACATGGCCATGGTACCTCCATGGCTAGTTAGCTCGGGCAACTAACATAACAGAACAAAACTATCCATAACAAGCAATAATCAACAAAGGTATATCAACTGAACAGAATCTCAATCAAGGAGATAATAAACAGATCATCATAACAGAATGGATAACAACTGAATCATATCAAGGGAATCATAGCAATGGCTGATATCAAATGGAGTCATGGCAAAGTAAACAAATCAAAGTTAAGGATCAAAAAGTCATGAGATCAGAACCCTTACTGAGAAAGGGTAGAATAGTTGTACCTTAAACCGCAAATGAAGCTATATCACAAAGATCGGAAGTTACTCCTTCTTCAGCGAATCTACACGAATTAATGATCGTCCTATTATTTAAGAACCATTTCATAAGTTATTACTGATTCATCACTTGTTGTTGAGCAGATTAACATATTATGATTTTTTTCTATTTTTAGAAACTTTTTATTTTTAGTAACTTTTCATATTTAGTAACTTCCCCGAATTAAATGACAATTTATTAAAATTAAAGCTTAATATTACCAATATCATAGTTTAGAGTTGATCGTGACAATTTTCCAAAGATTAGGGTCTAATATGTCATTTAGCAAAGTTTAGGGTTTAAACGTGAAAACCACCAAAGTTTAGGGTTAAAAATGTAATTTCAGGTTTACTTTTATTCTTCTTGAATACGTATATCAAATACATGCATGCATATCTCAAAAATTCTCCAAACAAACACATAACGTATTTAGTATCATGTTTATAATTCTTAACGAACCCGGAAAACGTAATGTATTCGAACCGCGAAACCATACCGAGGCCAAACTAACAAAACCTCATCTCGGTATCACTATGCATGCCGAGACCATTCAATAAAACACACTCTATTTCTTTTAGCTTCCGATTCACACAAACTAATACATATGACCCCAACTCACACGCTTTTAAAACCTTCTAACCCGACACTCATATCACTCATACGACACACAATTCACAGCCATGACTCCAAGCACAAACGTTCACATAACATCATAGAAAACTCTCATGATACGCTCATTAATATATTCATCTAGCTTGGTTTATATTTTTACGATACATTTAATGTGCATACAAGGTGTATATTCTTCATTATATTAATCACATTGTCTAATCTTCTACATGTATATTCTACCCTGTAATCTTTGTCATATTATTCTTTAAAAGTTAACGTCATCTATGGTGAATCTTTTATATTTGTGAGATATAAATCTGTTTTAGCCACATATATCTACACTAATTTCACACTTGTTTATTTTTGACATAAAGATCATATACATGTAACTCATGGTCAGTCCACATAAAACAACAGGTTTTAAAGTTGATAAGTTATGATTTCTTCATTAATAGTGATGTTTGATCATGGCTTTATGATGACAAATATATATACTAGATAGAACATAAAACAGATTTCTAAATTTTAACACATGATTATGCATGAATTTAAATTGTAGTTCAAGATATACCTCTAGACGAAACGATAGATCGGAACCGAAAACACGATCACAAATACAAGTAGGAATACAAGATCGAACAGAAACACCAAAGGTCAACAAGACACGATCGAACCCAAACCCACACGTACTCGGACAGCTTAAATACCGATCGCGAACCAAGGCCTAATGCTATCAAACCAAACCTTTAATCCCAAACACGAACTGAAACCGAATTCGGACTAGAACCAATGGAACTACCCACGTGAATCTAACCTTGAACTTTGCTTGTCTCCTACTCGAAAACTTGTGCGGATAAATTTCTTAGTATGAAAGTTGTTTATGATTTGTGTTGTGTTTAGGAAAGGAGCGTGCACAGAGGTTTACTTATATGAATATTTACTTAACTAACTATTCGACTATTTAGAGATTTTAGGGGATAGTGGACCGAGAATTATGATGACCAAGTAATTCAACGTGGCTGTTTTATATGGTGATTTGAATATGATCCAAAGTCTAGCATGTCATGTACAATATGCACCTATATCTTTCACGTTAGGAATTTAATAAGGTACTAAGATTATTTGTTTTATTTTATATTTATAATAAGCATGACATTATTATCTTATATGTTTAAGCATAGGGTATTATAGTGCAAGTCTAGTCAAAATAATCACTTTTTGAGTCGAGCGAAATGATTTTTAAGATTCATGGTACATATCACGAATTCATATGATAACATTTTAATCACGTTTTTCTCCCCCGAAAAAATAGCATATCATGATATTTTTTTAATATCAACAACGTTTTTGAAAAGCATTTGGAGAGATAATGGATTCGTTAAGCATGAAAATTTTGTTCTTGAAGTTTATACTCTCTTGTTATAAAAGCATTTTTGTTTGAACCGAAATTCAAGTTTTAAGTTCTTAAGCGAATTAACTTTAAGCACGAAAATATTTTTGATGTTATACCATTAAAGACTAATAAGTTCTTTGTGGTAAACACATTTTTGAAAACAGGTGCTAAAGTTGGTATTTTTGTTGAAATCTTTTCATTTAAAAAATGTGTTTTTCAATAGAAAAGAGTTTTATTTTTGAAAGCTTGAGTTGTGTATTGAGGTATACACAAGTCATGTAAAACGAGTTTTGGTTCTAAAATCTTTTCAATTTGTTTATGCTCGAACATTTTGTAAAAAGATTTTATATTGAAGTACGAGTTCTAAGCTGAGGTACTTAGAAGTCATTTGAATTTTGAAAATTTTAAAAGATTTTTGACAATCTAAAAAATTTGAGTAAATTTTTCAAAAAACAAGAATATTTCTCTTCATTTTCTTTTTAGCAAAGAATGCACTGATGCGTACAAAATTCGCTATTTTGAAATCCGAGTTACAGTCTATCATTTAACTGCAAGTCATTTTAAAGTCCTTGTTTTGAAATCTTTTCAAGGTGATGTACACGGACTTTGTTTTAAAAGATTCCACGTTGAAGTGCGAGTTATACACTGTTATGTGTGCATAAGTCATGATGAATAAAAAATTTAAAGAAAAATAAAATATATTTTTGATTTTTGAATTTCTTGTGTTTTTTATATATATATATTTTTTTCTTTTTTGGATTTTTTCGAACTTTTACAGATAAGCGAAGTCTTTTGTTTTTGAAAAATCTTAAGATGATTCGAGAAGACTCTCTAACTTTTCTAAAGTTAGGCTTCGCATTCCAATTCGATGAATTAAATACTCGAACCTTTTTTTTGGAAGGGCTTTAGTAAATAGATCCGCGAGTTGGTAGTCAGTCCTCACGAAATATAATTCTACAGTACCTTGTTCCACATGCTCTTTGATGAAATGGTAACAAACTGCAATGTGTTTTGTACGCGAGTGTAGTACAGAATTGCATGAGATGGCGATGACGCTCTTCGAATCGTAATACAAAGGTATATTGTTGAAGTTAAAGCCATAGTCTTTCAGCTGTGTGCGCATCCAAATTACTTGAGCATAGTACGCCGATAGAGATACATACTCAGCTTCTGCAGTGGAAAGTGCGGTACAGTCTTGTTTCTTTGAAGACCAGCTTACTAGTTTTTCTTCCAAAAATTGAGCTCCTCCAGACGTACTTTTTGTTGTGTCTCTACAACCTGCATGGTCAGCATCTGAAAAAGCCATGAGATCGAATCCAGATCCTTTCGGACACCATATACCCATGTCGACGGACATATGAAGGTATCGAAAGATTCTTTTTACCTCTTTGAGGTGATTCTCTGTAGGCTTAGCCTGAAATCGCGTTAATAAACATATAGCAAAATGAATATCTGGTCGACTGGCTGTTAGATACATGAGAGAACCAATCATGCTACGATATAATTTCGGATCAACAGGTTTCCCACGTAAATCAGAATCCAGTTTCACAGTGGTAGCCATTGGGGTACTAGAAGGATCACATTTGTCCATTCCATATTTTTTAAGGATTTTTAAGGTATATTTTTGTTGATTTAGAAAGATACCAGTTGGGGTTTGATGAATTTGAAGTCCAAGAAAGTATTTTAATTCCCCCATTATTGACATCTCAAATCTGCTCTTCATTAGATTTGAAAATTCTTTTGAAAGTTTTGGATAGTGGAGCCAAAAATGATGTCATCCACATAAATCTGAACGATCAAGATGTCATTGTGGTATTTTCTTGTAAGAAGAGTTGGATCAACAATACCTTTTGTGAAGTTGTTCTAAAGTAAGAATGAAGATAGTTCATCATACCATGCCCGTGGAGCCTGTTTTAGACCGTAGATTGCCTTCTTTAGCTTGTATACGTGGTCTGGATGTTCCATATCAACAAAGCCTTCGAGTTGACTCACATAAACTTCTTCTTTGATAGTGTCATTCAAGAACGTTGTCTCGATATCCATTTGATAAACCGTGATGTTCTTGTGAGCTGCGTAGGCTATAAAAATTTGAACCGCTTCTAGTCTTGCCACTGGCGCGTATGATTCTTCTAAATCTATCCCTTCTTCTTGAGAATATCCTTTAGCCACTAGACGAGCTTTGTTGCGAATTACAGTCATTTCTTCGTCTCTTTTGTTCTTCCATAACCACTTGAGATTGATAACCGGTTTGTCGATCGGTCGTTCAACTTTTTCCCAAGAGTCATGTATTTCATATTGTAGAAGTTCTTCCTGCATCGCTTCAATCCAGCTTTCATTCGCCATTGCTTCACGAATGTTCATTGGTTCATCATCTATGCATATAGCAAGTGCAAAGATGCAAAGTTCTGGATCTGTTACTAGTCTGCTTCGCGTCATTACTGGCTATTGTGGATCGTGGATTGGATGGTCTCGTGCCCATTTAAATTCTGAAGGATACCGTGGAATTACCAAATCTGTGTTGTTAGCTCTTGAAGATGATTCAGCAGATCATGTTGACTGAGTAGCAATTGGATTGTTGAAATCTTCTATCTCTGCATTGTTATGGATTGGTGTTTGTTCATATTGAGATTGTTGTTCTTGCTCTTGTACAACATTTTGTGTTTGAATGATTTCAATCACTGGTGTTTGAGTTGTTGATGTAGATGAGTTTGTTGTGGTAGGTGCTTCCTCTTCGACGGTTGTTGATGCATCTTGTGGTTGTGGTTGTCGATTTTGTTGAGTGAGTGCAGCGAAGTGTTATCTTGATGCATTTGTCGAATTTCCACCTTGATATTCATCAAACATTAACTCAAAGAAGTTTTCCAGTTCGTGATCTTTAGGCTTATCACAGTTTGTTGTTTGAGCTTCTTTAGGTACGAGTCATGAACTAATGTATCCAGAAGTCTTAGTGTTAGGCACAGGTTCTAATCTATAGTAATTAGAAGCCATCGGGTTAAGCATGGGTTCTAGAGCGAGTCTCTCAGAAGCCATCTGTGAGATTTCATAAAATTTCACATTCATTGTCTCCATAATGCTTCTCGTTCTTCGATTGTAGATTCTGAATGCCCTTGAGTTTTCTACATAGCCAATGAAGATTCCAATATCACCTTTAGGTTTCAGTTTGCCTAAATCTTCTCTGTCATTTGTTGGATAGCACAAGGCTCCAAACACGTGAAGATATGAGATATCAGGCTTTCTGTTGTTGATTAGTTCATATGGTGTTTTGTTGAAACGTGTATGGATTAGAGATCGATTTTGAGTAAAGCATGCAGTTGCAACAGCATCAGCCCATAAGAATAATGGTGCACTAGAATAAATCAGCATTGTACGAGCTGCTTCGACAAGAGTATGATTTCTTCGTTCAACAACTCCATTTTGTTGTGGACTTCGTACGACTGAAGTTTGATGTGTAATACCGACTTCTTCAAAGTATTGTCGTAACTCCTTATTTGTGAATTCTGTGCCATTGTCCGTTCTGACTATCCTGACTGGAGCTTGTAGAAGGACTTGTATACGTTTCAAGAAGGTGATGATGATGCCTGGTGTTTCGTCCTTTGATCTCAGAAATTTTACCCAAGTATATCTAGAAGAGTCATCGACGATTACTAGAATGTACTTCTTCCCGTTTAAACTTTCAATCCTCATTGGGCCGCATAGATCCATGTGTAACATATGTAACCTTTGTTCCGAACTTGGTACGGTTTTGGGTTTGTATGATGCCTTTTTGCTCTTTCCTAACTCACATGAGGGGCATAAATGATCTCTTGTGTAATTGAATTTTGGAAGACCGTTGACAACATTGTCTTTTGCGATTTTGTTGAGTGTGTCGAAGTTGAGGTGAGACAAACGTTTGTGCCATAACCATGATTGAGTTTCAGATGCTCTTGTCATAAGACAAATTGGTGATGTAGAGGCCATTTGGGAAATATTGATTGCATACAAGTTGGTGTCGCGATCCCCTGTTAGTAGGTCATCGCCTTCTAAATTCCGAATAAAGCACGTATTTCTCCTAAATGCAACTTCTAAATCTGCATCACAAAACTGTCCAACAGAGAATAGGTTGTGTCCTAATCCTTCGACATAGTACACACGTGTTATCAGATAGTTCCCGAACCGAAGATCTCCATAACCTAGAATGGCTGCTACGTGATCATTTCTAAAATGTACAGTGCCCATGAATTTCCAAACGAAATTGATCAGCAGCTTCAAATTTCCGGTCATGTGCTTGGAGCAACCCGAATCGACGATCCAAATACATATCTCGATAACCTCTGAAAGTCCATTTGAGTCATAGACGGGAGATGTGACTGCCTCGTTGTCATATGATGAAACTTGAAGGTTCGCCATGAAGATGCAGTTTGCATTGACTTCTTCTTGACCCCCTTCACAGTCAGCTAGTGCCAAATAATCATGTTCTTCAGCAGTGAGTTGTATCCCCGCTTCTTCTTTCTGAGCTAATAGCAATGCCTCCTGGAAGTATCTAGCATCCTTTCTGATTGTTCCAAAAGTGCAATTCCTAGCATAATGTCTGATACCCTTACAATTATAGCACCGAATCTGATTACCCTGATTAACATTCCCATATTCCCAACTACTTGAGCTGCAACATTCCCATTCAGATTTCCCATATTCTAATTCCTTTGATTCCCAACAAACTTACCCGCCTTTTGCCTTTAATTTCCCATCTGCATACCCTGAGCAGATCCTTGTTGATTACCGTTAACTGCAACCAATTGTCCTTCTTGACCCATATTCATACCCGGTTGTGCAATCTACCTGTTACGAGTATTTGATGATATCCTTTAATAGTTGTTAGTTGGTTTGTTGTAGCGAACATTGAATGCTTTGGATAACATGGCAAAAGCTTCTATCAAGGCCTTTGTACTTTCATCACAATCAAGTGTTGTGTTGTCAGCAACTTAGTATTGTTGTATTGGTTGTTGTGGAATGATTTGTTGCATGAAGTTGTGATTAGAAGATGATGGTTGATGTGGGTTATAATTAGGTATGGTTGTTGGTGTATTAGCAATCAATGCTAATGGATCGTGATTCTTCAACATCTTCTCTTTCTTTACTTCATCTGCTTCAGCTTCGTTTTGCTTTAAGAAATCATAGAGTTGATCAAAGTTGACAGCATGCAAGTCCTTGGTTTGATTAACTATAGTGACATATTGTCCCCATTCTTTTTGAAGGTTGTTAAGGAACTTGATGTTCCTAACTATCACTGATGGAGTCAACTTGTTTCTTGTAAGCTCATTTATAAGAGTACAGTAGTGATGATAGTAAGATTCAATGGTCTCTCCAGGTGTAGATGTGAATTTCTCAAACTCTGTTAGCAGCTCATTCTCCATATCCTGCTTACCAATTTCTGTTCCATGACATAATCTTCTTACTCTTTCCCACATTGCGTTAGCACTTTCACAGCTATCTACTGCAGCAAATATCTCTCGTTGAAACGTTTTCATTAACATTAAAACATTCGGTATTAGATTAGGTTTAATCCCTTTAAACGTTACCATTGCGTTAGCACTTTCACAACGATACCATATTAGATTAGGTTTAATCCCTTTAAACGTTTTCATTAACATTAAAACATTCGGTATATAAATACCGAGAATACAAAGCAAAGCAAGGGCTGGCAAAGCTCGAACACAAACAGTGAGCCCAAAATATAACTTAGTAAATATACAATGCTAATAGATTTAGCATTTTTGTTTGGTAAATTATAGCCATTCTATTCCTCATAAACAAATTAAACATAGGAGATGCATAGTTAATAGTTTGCAACTTAAATGAGCAAAGGCCCAAATAACCATTTTGCCATTTTAGGCTTTATACAAGCTAGGAACCATCAATAGCCCATAACTCGGAGCCTGCCTTGAAGCCATATCAGCGTTCATAATTAATTTCTGAAAGAGATTATCTAATTACTTTTTTTTTTGCGAAAACACAGACAATCATAGCTTAGCGTCTAATAAATCATTGAAAAAAATTAATTGTTGCAGTTTTCTTTGAAAGAAAACGTAGTTTTTGAAATACAGCTTGATACTTGCTTTTACAAAACGCATTGGTTTATAAAAGCAATTACAAACACCCGCGAAAAGGCAGGCTCTCCGCAATCTAAGTCCGCAAAGAAAACATCTTAATAGTCTTATAGTACATACAAACAACAAAGTACATGGTTTACATCAGGCCAAAAGAAAAAATCTCCTTTCCATCCAAATATGGCAAGATATTGGCTCAAACCTATTATTTGAGGAGCTCAAGGGTCACAAGGTCCAGTGGCGGAACTAGGAGCCAAGTTCAGGGGTAGCGAAATACGAAAATTTGTTTAGGGGTAGCGAAAATTTGTTTCAGGGGTAGTGAAATCGCCAAAAAATGGCCAAAAATTCCACTACCGGGTAAAAGTTCAGGGGTAGCGGTCGCTACCCCTGGGTTACATGTGGTTCCGCCCCTGACAAGGTCACCTCACTGTTCGAACGATCCATAGTTTGGACCTGAGTGTAATACCCGAAGGTTGAAGCTCGACTACTGATGAACGGCGAGAACACCCTAACCACGTACTTGTTAACATATTGTTTATACAAGGCGCGCACCATATCTCATACACGATTAGATTACACGTACGTATCTATTTTAACTGTATGGCTTCATCTCCATGTTATCTCAAGATCCTCTCACACAACTCACCGCCCATAAATCCAAGTCATCTCCACATAGGATTTGTTTTACTGTCTGTTTGAAAAATCTTCCAATATCTTTACCTTCATTAATTCAAACACCTAAAATTAAGGAGCTGAAATTATGAAGGCCAAACTAATTTAAAATCATATCATATAATCAATGGAATGATTCGCAAAAACATAATCACAGAGATCACTCCAACCAATATAAAATTGAAGCATAACACACACACACACACACAAAAAAACAAAACAAAAAAACAAAAAAAAACAACTAATTTCAAGGTTTCTCATCTTAATTCGTGTAAGTTAGGTGTGATTGACAATTTTTGCTTAGAAGTTTCTATTAATCGGAATAAAAAAAAATCTCATTTGCGATCTTAAACTAGGATTTTTTTTTTATTGTGTCATTAGGGTGCAATTATGAATCCAAAAGAATGAGTTAATTCTCACAATAAAAAGTTTATGCTCGTGAGATGGATGCGAAGAGCGGATAGTAAATTCCTCGTTACTGCATAAGCCCCAATGACAATTAAACCGTACCCTGTAAACTTGTAGCATGTTTTGATACGATCAGTCATGCATGGTCAATAACGAAGTAATGAATATCATACTCTAAGCACGTTAAAAATATTAAAAGCCAGAGCCCACATCACGCGAATTATGCGAATTTAAGTCCATGCACAAACATCTTTCTACATATAACACATGCAGGATACGACTATACGAGTAATGATCAGATTGCACCAACATTCAACATATTGCAGAGAAAGGAAAAAAAAAAAAGAATGTTATAAATATAAAAGTAAGGATCATATATACATTTGTAGACTAAAACACTAAATATGAGAGTATTTAAATCTTAGCTTTAAATTTAAGTCCCGATAATGCTTCACAGCGCCCCTTAAATCTTCGTATTGATCACAACTCTTGAAAAAGCTATCCATCAGTTTCTTCAACTCATTATCTTGAAGATCATCAATAAACCGTTTGATGGGATCGGAATACCATTTTCTGGCTGCAACTTATATGATCTCGGTCTATCATCCACAATCACAAGTTCACAACATTCTTCAAATCCCGTCCTAAATTAGATAAATCCTTAACATGCTTCCCATCGACCAATTTTCGTGAATTTCTATACAATCTGTGAAGAATAAATCCATTTGGGTCCAACCTATCCAACACGGGCGAAGCATACTCTTCTGAACCAGCTGTAAAAATCACAACCTCGAAATTCTTTTGGTTTAAATACTGTAGAAATTCATCAACAAACGGACGTTTTGTAACATAAGCAACTTCTCGACCAAACGTGACTAGGAAATCATAGTTTGTAGGAGGCGTTATTGCTATTGACGTATCGCGAAAGAGTGTGGAATGGATAAGAGTTTCATCAAGGTCTAGGACCACTGTCTTTTGATTTAAGGAGTTTGGTGGTAGTAGGGTCGAAAAGTAACCAGCTGAGTCACAGTTTGGTGGTAGCAGGAGATGGTTTCGGATAGCATACTCGAAATCACAGCTTATAAAAGGCGGTAAAGTGGGATAACATACAGATGATTTAGGGTATATATCATCATCGTCTAGCAAGATCAGGGTTTTGTTTGGCGGTAGAAGATCGAGTTGACGAGTCTTGACAAGATTTTACTGATGTTTTTAAGGGCAGGTTGTGGCAACAAGGGTGGTACGTTTTATTCGCAGCGAGACTCTTCTTGCCGTTGCGAGAGTTGTTTCAGGATGCGTGGTTTTCTTGGTTTCGAAATTTTTCTTGCGATGGGGGTGGTTATCTGGTTATGGTTTGCGAGAGTACTGAGAGTCGACATAATTGTGTTGAATGAG
The DNA here is from genome assembly GCA_021014915.2 of Artemisia tridentata subsp. tridentata. NCBI lineage: Eukaryota > Viridiplantae > Streptophyta > Magnoliopsida > Asterales > Asteraceae > Artemisia > Artemisia tridentata. The sequence continues at coordinate 232,956,618 of CP139508.1, read as the reverse complement.
TTTGATAATGTGAACCGAAAATAATACGTCGCTTATAAATTTATAGGCTACAGTATATGGTAAGGTCGGTAACAATATTAAATAGAGTAAATTACATAAGCAGTCCATGTAATTTGGTTTACGATACTTAATTATTATGGATAGTTTTATAAACATAATGATTTCACATTTGATTTTTGATACTTCATTGTGCCATGTTAAAAATTGCAGTCTTGTATCTAAATTTGACTTTGTAAAGCTGTAATTAAGATTTTACGGTGAAATCAGCTTAGGATTGTCTTTTTTCCTCATACGAAAAGATATATTTAGAAATTTTATCATTTGCATTGCGAAAGCGTTTGAAATCGACAAGTAAGATATCTACAAGACTCAATTCGAGACCATTACAAAGGCATGAACCATCTTAGCTGAGTTTTACGTGCACACGCGACTAAATCACTCGCGTTCAATTCACATTTTATCCTCGAGGAATTCTATCCAGTTACATCAAAGTAAAACAAATTTGAGGCTATAATTTATTTCCAAAATGTTTTCTCAAAGTGCTGGTTCTTCGTTTTTCCGCAATAACGTTGTTTGAGAATAAAACAATTTCATCTTCAAGTTCAAGTCAAAACATCACATTTAAACTTCAAGAGTCACAGAACACGCTACCTTTTTCTCAAGGGTTTTCGGGCCTTAGTGATGAGTTATGTAGCTCTAAAATTCTCTTAGTAGAGGTACATTTCGAACTTATTCGGTTTGTTGTAATAATAAATAGCTAGCTCATTATCTTCTTTATCTCCAAATTGCGCTAAGGGATTGTAAACATCAAACCTCACTTTGGCTAAGATATCTAAAAAAACATGCCAACCTGTTGGTGGATACATTGTTCTCTTTCACCAAAGCGAAAAAAATAAACTGTAGCGTACTGCGTACGTTACCAAGAATTAATCCGATTTATCTTTGGCAAGTTTGGATTAGATGGATAGACAGACCACCATTTTAAATGACCACCGGGTGAACTTCAATTATAACTAAAGTTTGTTTTTATGATCACAAACGGAAAACTCTACACACCCTAATTCTACACCAAATGTGACAAACAAGACTTAAACCCTCAACCGCACACTTTGATACTCCTAGACCCTTTGGTTTATTAAGATCATGTTTAAAATCACTTATGTTCACTCAGAAACAAACTGTAACTTAAAAAAAGTTCACTGATGGAATTTCTTGCAGCAGAAAGATATTACAAAAGTAGAATATGCATCACGAATATATTACTTGAAAGATTCATCAGTACCATACAACCAGTTCGCTATAGAGCACCAAAAGCACAAACAAAATATTAAAAAACATGTCTTTCTCCTGGATTTCAGCATATTAGCACATGAAAGAGGGCAGTCATTATTGTACTTGTTTCAACAAATATACTAATCAGAGTGGTAAACCTGGAGAAAATGGAACTGTACAGGGTTTACTGCATGATGGTATCACCTTTGTTCATTGCTATATGTTACACAGGCCTCTTATGGTACTTCATCTACTGTAAAAGTTGAACTGCTGCAATGGCAGGGATTTTTTCACGTAATTTCTGAGTTACAGCTACTCTTACTGTCATTACACTTGCTGCAGGGCCCGTAAGGCGTACTTTTACTATTGGCTCTTCTATAGACACAAATTCAAGTGTTCCACCTGCTGCTCCAATAAGATATGGCCTTATTTCTTCAAGAACCTAGAATAAGAAAATAAGCAATTTTTCTTAGTAACATTTTTTAACCATTTACATATGAATGGGTCAAAAAAATTGGTTGTGTTTCTATCTCAAATGGATCAAATGAAAAAAATGGATAAAAGGGAAGGGGTCAAACTAGTTCTAATGCATACATGATACACCTATTATTCTTGTAACTAACGACCCAACCAGGCCTGGACCGACCCATTACCCAAGTCGCCCGCCCTGTCACCTCTACTATTCATGTACATGCTTTTTTTATTGCCACTATTTTTATGTACATGCTAATAGCAGATCATAACGAATAGTTTATTTATCATAACTATTCATGCTAGGTTACAAATACATAAATTATTAGATTCGTCCAAAATAAATTAAAAGCCTCTTTATGGTATATGAGAGCAGTAATGAGATACTCACTCATCGTTGTGTTCTTGTACACAAAAGTTATAGACCATACATTTAAACAACAATTCAGGAATTTTCATCACAATATACGTGCTTCCTAATGTTATGTTTGGTTGGATAAGAGTAATATGAATGTTGCTAATGCATGGAAGTGACATATTGTCCTTAACCAGACTGTGACTAATTTCTGAGGTTGTTTGAATGTTCGTGTTGGACAATCAAATTCAGATAACTGGTTTAAATCAAATGAGTTGTAACCTTGCAGAAGATGATATTTGCATGTGCTTCTGTTGTACGAACTTGTAATTTGGTTGTTTGAGTATTCGATATATTAATTATTTTGAGAAATTAATTGATAAAATGACCCAAAAAGACATTCTTGTGAAAAGACGTGTTAGATTAGGTTAGAAAAAAGAAATATACAAATTTTAAATTTGATAAACAGTTACTTTGACGCTAATTTGAAATTGATTATCCAAAATTGAGTATCCACGCACATACCTTCTCTATGTTTTCTTCATTCAGCTCAAGGCCTGTTTCTTCATCTGGTACTGGTTCAACAGCAACAATTTCAGGAATCTTCTCCATCAAACGTCGTTCAATACCCAATTTCATGGTGGTTACAGAGCTTGGGCATGAACCACAAGCTCCTTGTAGCTTTAAGCGTACAATGTTTCCATCAATTTCATGCAATGCCACATTACCACCATCCGCAATGAGATACGGTCTAACTTCATCCAGTACACTCTCAATGTTTTCCGCAGTAAGAGGCAACTCTACAGCCGATTCGGGAGTTGCAACAGCCTTTACAACTGCAACAGAAGACGATTGAAAAAGTGCAAAAGAAATGTTAAACCAATGCAGTATGTGTATGGTACAATTTATGGTAAGATAACTAATTTTTTCACTATCACAAACATCTTTGCTTGATTATACATAAATGTGACAAGATGGCTAATGAGGTGAAAGGTCAAAGCGGACTTGGGTTAAAACGGATCAATCTTAGTACGGTCATGATAGATTGATCCACTAAAACTTCTTTGGCCGAATGAAACGTTTGAGGAGGTTCTATATGATTAGACCATATCTAGCCAGATTAAACTTTCAAAAACTTCTTCCTTTTCCTGCATGACTATAATCACGGAATAATTGATGGATGCACCACCAACTTTACCTAGTCATGATCCCAACCGACATCTAAAGACACATATATTCCGACTTGCACACACAGACCAAGTCATGTTATTTTCTACCGATTACACGCCAAGTTTTCTGACGACCCAACAACACAGATCGTCAGGTTATGCACACACAAATAAACCAATTAATACACACAATTTGCAACACTAATGGGTTGTCCTTGTGGGTGTCGTTTGCAATAACACACTAAATCAAACTCAAAAATACTCTGAATCACACACTAACATACCAAGAACACAAGTCGCAACCCGTATAAAGACACACGTAAAAAAAGGAATAAGTAAGCGGCATAAAACATCATCTAAAATACACCTACATGCATTCTTTCATAACAGCATAATATTGAACCCAAACCAAACACCTTTTTTATGACCCCAAAAAACTGAAATTGTAATCGCCAGTTTATAAACTAACACAAACACCCTAATGTGAGTTGACCGATATATCATAGCGCCTATACGCTAGTATTAAATTATAACAAAATTCCCTTACAGACACAATATACCAGTGCTTGGTCAGACATGGAAACTAAAACTGTCACATAGGTCCAATTATAGCTTCGTTGGTGGCTTGGTGCACAGAGTCAATCCACTATTCTAAGCTACTCTTATGAAAGGCGCTACGATGTTCCTTCACCATGCAGGGGCGGAGCAAAAAAAATTAGGAGTGGGTTCAGAACTAAATTCTTTATGGGAAGTTTTTGTCTAGTGGGATCAATTGCACCAACTCATCCTTAAGTGGCTCCGCCAATGTCACCATAAAAGATGACCTCTACTCTCATCCAAACGATAACAGACAACAATGCCCAACCCCACCAGGAGCAGATTATGAAAGAGGTAGGATGTATCCAACGATAGCATACATCAGTGTCAAAGATGGTAACAGTAATAACTAGAAAAAACAATCCCTGTCTTAGAACAATATTTGTCATTGCAGATCCTTCCTACATCATCGCTGTTTAATCTCATCTAATAATACTACAAGTGACCACAACTGAACCTAATTAGATGTTCTGCTCTTCTCCTCATATATGCTAAATAATATGCCTTTTTTATTCACCGCAATGCAATAGATTTTTCTATTCTACATTGTTTTTATGCTGTTAGGTGACTCATATTTGTCTTTCTAAAGTCTAACCTCAATCAGTTTCACATGTCACTTTAAGAAGTTGTCAAAGCTAGGTTACCTTTTCTCACAAGACATAGGAAACGAAAATATAATGTCTTACTCATTCAATACATCTAAATATTCTCAACTACTTAAAACCGTTAATACATAATAAGCATATAAATATCCTTTTTCATTACATAAAAACACATGGTTAACCCTATGAATAATTTACAGAAGGTTGATTCTATTTTATATTCGACTGAGGGACAAAAGAAACATTATATAGTGCTTTCATACTCCTATCATGAATACGACCAAATCTATTGTATGCATGTATACTTTACATAGCATGTTATAGATTGAAAATATTATGTTCTTATCTTACAACAATTCTTTTCAAAGTATATAGTGAAAGCGAATATACCGGTCTAGGACTCTAGGCCAAGTATGGCTACAGAGATTTTTTAGTCCAAATGAATTATAGATACTAGACTGTCATATAAAACAATACCAAGATTCCTTACGGTACTACTTTATAGACACCATATACCAGCGCTTGGTAAGACATGGAAACTAAATTTGTCATGTAGGTCCAGTTATAGCTTTGCTGGTGCAAAAAGTCATTCCATTATTCGAGGCTACTCTTATGAAAGGCACTACAATATTCCTTCACCATGCAGGAGCAGAGCCAGAAATTTCTAGGAGTGGGTTGGTAATTAAAACTAGCAGTGTTGCAAAAACAAGGGCTACAAGGACGAGTAATTGCCGATTACTCGCTACAAGTTCAATGACGGATTAATTGCCAATTACTCACTACAAGGTCAAAATCAAATCATATTTGGTCAAAACTCAAGTCAAATTTTGAGGTTAACTCAGACAAACTCGGCCAAAACTCGGTCAGAAGTATTTGAGCAATTTTGTTAATGTTTCTAAGCATATTTCTACGGTCCTATGTAAAATCTATGGTTCTATCAACAGGTCATACATCAAATTTCGAAATTTATATATAAAAATTCCAATCCGATTACTCCCCGCCTAGGCTGATTACAAGCTTAGAGGTAGTCAACCGCCAGACTAGCACCTAACGTTTTTTACAACCATGAAAACTAGCAACATTTATATACAAAATCAATAGGTTCAAAACTAAAAAGATACACAGCATCTTATTTAGCATATATGAAGAGAAAAGCAGAACTGCTTTTTCACAATTTAACTTCACATGTTGTATGAATGGACAAGATTGACCAGCAGCGAAGTTATACTAATACAATGCTAAATTTACAATCGAATTTTAGAGAAAGTATCTGTCTAGTGGGTTCAACAGCACACCAAGTCATTCTTATGTGGCTACGCCAATGTCACCATGAAAGATGACCTCTACTCTCATCCAAACGGTAGCATACATAGTGTCAAAGATGTTAACGGTATTACCTAGATAAAATTAATCTTCTGATATCATCCCTATCTTCGAGCACTATCTGTCATTGCGCATCCCTCCTACTTCATTGCTGTTTAATCTCGTCCAATAATACCACAACTGAATCTAAACTACGATAAGGATGTTCTCCTTTTCTTTTCATACATTTAATCCCTTTTCACTTAATTCACCGCGCTGGCTGCAATAACGTTTTATTTCATTGGTGTTTAGTTAAGTGACTCATGTTTATGTCTCTAAAGTCTAAACACAATCGGTTTCACATGTTACTTTGAGAAGCTGTTAACACTACAGCATTTTTTTCCCTCAATGTTATATATAACGTTTTATCAATCATCTTCTAAACTACTCGTATTGCATTCTTCCTATGACAGCAGTTTATAAGCAGGTATATACTTCAAAAGAAACTCGTCTAAGGGGGTGTTTGTTTAAGCTTATATAGCGGGCTTATGGCTTATGTGGTTTTCGGCTTATGTTTCATAAGCTCACTTTTGGTGGCTTATTTTGAAACTTTTTGGCTTATATAAGTTTATTATGACATGATAAGGTTATATAAGCCGAAAAGATTGAAAATAAGCCACAAAAAGTGAGCTTATGAAATATAAGCTGAAAACCAAATAAGCCATAAGCCCACTATATAAGCTTAAACAAACACCCCCTGATACTACCTATAGGCGGTTGGAGTCGGGTTCTATATTTTCAATTATATAATTTGACTACATAAAAACGCATGAACAATAAACCTATAAAGAACCTCCATAAAGGTTCAATCCATATATTCTTAAAAATCAAAACAGTTACCTCCGCGACTATTCGCCCGCTGCGTAAATCGAGCTCTAGCCGAACCCCTAGCAACAGAAAGTCTAGTACCCAAGAATCCACCAGAAACCTAATAAAGAAACATGTTTCAAAACCAAACGAATCAACAATCATTAAATAATCAACAACACATCCTCAAACAACAACAAAAAAAATATATATAAACCTTAAAGAATGGATTGATAGAGGAACATGAAGTTGAAGATGAAGAAGAAGAATCAAAGGGTCTAGTGGTGACGTAAGATGATGAGGATGGAGTCAATATAACACCAGCAGTTTGCATCTTTAACCTTAAACGACAGTTGTAGGCACAAAGATTGAAGAGGGATTTCTGTTTAGGTTTTTATGTTTTTTTGTTTTTGTTTTTGTTTTTTGTTTAGAGAGCCCAAAGAAAAAGGAAAACAAAGGCGCCCAAATAGGAATATTAGAGCCAGCACTCCTTTGCTGATTTTTGTACCACACCACACGTAGGGGTGTTTATTAAATGATTTGACCCGAAAAATTGACCGATTCAAATGACATTGGGCGAAATGGGTTTGGCTTATTTGGGTTTGGTTCGGATTTTTGGGTGCACCCGAAATAATATGCGGTTTTATGGTTCGGCTTTGGGTTCAAGATTTCCTATTCGGTTTTCACCCGAATACCCGAACAATAACAAAAGAGCGTTTAATCTATTTATATAAATATACTTTGATAATATAGAAACCTTCAATCAAATATTTGGAATGAGAGAGATTTGCTTGGTTACTTAAAATTTTAGCTTTAAATCTTTGAAGGTGATTCAGTCACAGCCAAAATCCCGCACACAAATCACGCACTTAGTAATTATCAACCAATTTCTTCCCCTATAAATGATAATTGGGTTTTTGATGGAATATTAGCATATCACTTCAAGTCTAACATTCATACTCTATTTAAAGAAGTGCGTTATTTTTCTTTTATGTGTATGTTGTATACTCGTAACTATTTGTATACTCGTAACTATCCACTTTTTAGGCATATAACTTGATATGATGTACCGATGACTTGATATAAATCAATAATCAGTTTATTGTTATTATTTAACTACATTTGTTGCAAGTTGCAACCTGTGTAGATGTTTTATTAATTTTTAGTAATGTTAAGGATAATTACCTTTTATAGATCATTCTCTTATTTGGTTTTATGGAGAACCGACCCAAATAACCCGATTACTTATTTGGTCGGTTTGGTTTGGTTTTGATTAATTTGGTTTGGGTATTGGTTGGTCAAATGTATTTTTAAAAACCGAATAACCCAAACCGATTAACTCTACTAAACCGTAAACCGCCCGAACGTACACCCCTAACCACACGTATCCTTTTCAGGCAGAATTGCATATATATATATATATATATCCCTCCCAAAGTGAATATATATATATATATATATATATATATATATATATATATATATATATATATCAGGCATATATATATATATATATATATATATATCCCTCCCAAAGTGAATAATTGTATATATATCATTTGTATAAGTTTTTGATGCACATAGTACAATGATTTTTATGCATGCTTTGGATATATATGCAATTATGCATTTTCGGAAAGATATATATGCAAAAGCCCCTTTTTTTCACAACAATTACGGTGGGTTTTTTTTTTTTTTTTTTTTTTTTTTTAAATACCTCTTAATTTAATTCATTCAGAGACTGTTTGAGTTTTGGTCTAGAAATAATATTTGTCTTTTTCATGTTATTAATAGGGGTATCCTTGGCTGGATGGCTCGCACCATTCTAACAGCCCAAAACCTTCAACGGGGTAGCATACCGACTCTTGCGTCAAAGGACCTCGCGTTGTACATAACAGCCAGCGTTAAAGAATTTTTTTTTTCTTTTTCTTATTTTTTTTTTTTTTTTTTTTTTTTTTTAATCTGGAAAAAAAAGTGACCGTTGGACAACGTTTTTATAGTTGTTTTTTTTGAATTTAATACCCCAAAAAATTCAAATTTTACCCCTTAAAAATCCTATAAATACCTCCTTATTATTTCATACTTCACACACACTTTCAATATATTTTATGACATACTATTCTCTACTTCTCTCATTTTTTCCCAAACAAAATGAATCCCAATTCATCATGGATTACCAATATGTTAACTGACCATTCGAACCAAATGACGGGCTCGTCTTCGAATCCGGCCAACAATCCAGGCTCATCTTCGAATTCATACCCTCAAACGCCTTACTTTCCCACCTTCCCAAACTCATATATGAATCCCTAAGAACAAATGTTATTTAGTCAATGGAAATTGCAACAACAACAATATACTCAATTTTCTCAACAACAACCAAACCAAGCCACCGCTTCCCAACCAAATTTCGACCAACAATCCCTCCATCTACGAGACGAAGACGAATATGAAGATGAAGAAGAGGTGGTCCCGACCCCGACGTCGGAAAAAACCAAAAAAATGAAGAGTAAGGGGAAGACGAAGACGAAAAAAACCAAAGAACCGCAATTTGGAACCAAGATGAGGAGTTACTTTTGGCGGAGTGTTTCATTCAAATATTCGAGGATCCAAAAAGGGGTGCGGATCAACAAAAAGATACGTTTTGGTATAGAATTCTCGACGTATACAATATGAAAGCCGAGAAACACAAGCGGACTATTCATACTAAGACCATGTTGACGGGAAAGTGGACTACAATGAATCGAGAGGTTACCAAGTGGAATCCGTTAGTGAATGAAACGAGTGTTATAAGAGGGGAGAACAATAAAGATTTTATGATGAGGGTGCATACATTATACAAAACAGCGACGGGTTTAGACTTTAAACACATGAGCGCTTGGGGCTTTTTGAAAGACAAACAGAAGTGGAAAAATCCCGAATCGACATTGGCAAGGCGAAATCGTCTTCGGGTTACGGACGAGGAACCCGAGCATTTTGGAGCAGACGCGTTGCCACGGCCAGACGGCATGTACCGAATTTCTAAGAGTCAACGTTCGTCAAACTCGACCGCTAGTTCCGGTTCAAACCCGTCAATATTTCAAGAAATGATGCAACAACAATACGAGTTAGACCGCAAGGCAAAGATGGAGGTTATCGAATGAGAGTCAAATGCGAGAGTTGATTTATACAATTCTCAAAAGATAGCCGAGGACTTGCGAGTATAAATCAACTCTCGCATTTAACTCTCGTCAATGCCACATTTTCTGGTGCCAAGGGTAACGGCACAAAATGTGGTGTCAAAGGATTTCTGGTGCCACAAAGTGTTTTGCTGACGTGGCAGCACTTTTTGCCAATGGCACCACCCCAGTGGCACGAGGGTGCCCAGGTGCTCTAAGAGACATAATCGGTGTCACGAGCATTTGTTTTTTCTGATCATTAGAGCGGTGGGTATCGTGGAGCCGTTCGGCTCGTGCCGTTCTCAAAAAGTGTTGCCACGTCAGCAAAACACAGAACGGCACCAGAAAACCTTTGGCACCACATTTTGTGTCACCATTAGCACAAGAAAATGTGGTGCCGTTTGAGTAAAAGTGGTGTTATGGGTCCACACATACCCCACAAAAAAAAAAAAAAATCCCAACCGAGAGAGCTGGTAATTACCAGCCAAACCTCAATAGCATGAGACATGGTATGGTGAGCCGTTCGATTTTTTGGGTTGGTAGAATGGCACCACCGTACGCCCAGCTCTTAAGAGAGAGTAAGAGGCATAAATCTTTATTGAACTAAGGTTGTGTTTGGTGTGTAGATGGGGTTGGATTTGGATTTTGATTTGGTATGGTTTGAAAGAAAATGTGATAGAAAATGTATTTGATTGATTTAAAAAATACTAGTATTTATTTATTGACTAAAAGTTTAGGTTCAAAAGTTATTTGGATAAATAAAATAAAATAAAAAAGACATAAAGGGAGGTGTAAATATGTGAGAGAGAAAGAGAGACAACGAATTTTAATGTGTGAAAGATAGTTGTTGTTAAAATAAAATCAAGCTGGGCCCCACAGTAATTGAACAAAAGTCACCCACCTAGGTAGGATTGTATCTATGGGTGTTGAATGATAAATTGACTTCTAAAATTTGAACCAAACATTTAATCATGGATGTGATTCTCGTACTATCATTACAAACCCCCAAAACAAATGCTTCCTAAATGAGGATGAGATGTCAAGGCGCGTTTAGTTGGAGAAAAAAAATTGTTTTTTATCTCTACATTTGTAAAAATTTGAAAAGGAAATTTATTTATACAAAACACTTGAAAATATAGAAAACGTGTTTATTTGATGTTTGTATTTTTTATCTTGAAGAAGGGGAGTGACGGTTTTGGGTTACAAAGGAAAACAAGAAAACAACCCAAATTTGTTCTGTAATTTTTTTGTTAAGTTAAGAAATAAGGGATTTTTGTTTTGTGGAGAATTTTTCGGAAACAAAGCGATTTGAACGCGAATCCTTTTTATTATTATTATTATTATTATTATTATTATTATTATTATTATTATTATTATTATTATTATTATTATTATTATTATTATTATTATTATTTTTGTACAAAACATTTTGTGAAAAACATGGGTATTTTCCGCTAATTAAACGCAACCAAATGTCTCTTTTTATACTTTTATATTTTTTCTTACTTTTCTTCTTTTTATTCTTTTTCTTTTATTATGATTTTTCTATTTGAGTGTTTTTTTTTTTTTTCTTTTTTTGTCTTGTTTTGTATTTGTATTACGTATTAAAAGTATTACTGTAAATAGTATCACTAGACATGTTTTGTCAGATAAAGAATGTATAAGATAATACGTGACAACACGTATTTTGTTCGAATTGAAGGGTTCGGTTTCGAACTCATATATCTCAACTCTAACATTGCCCATTTAGTTAATCGTTTTAAAAAGATCAATTTAAAATCCTAAACGTTTATTTTTGTCAAATAAAGATGACATTGCATACTTTTAACTTTAATTGATTATATTATAAAATTCATTTTTTATATTTAATAAAGTTTATTTCTTGTGCGAATGCAATCGTTTTATATTTAAACTGTAAAGTTGATAGTTTAACTCATTTAGACATATTTACAACCAAAAAAATAGTTTTTTTAGCCAGATTTAAATTTTTCAACCCTGAAAAGTTCAATATAGATCAAATATTCTCTAAATATCCAATGAACCAATCATGGTCATCCATTTTTTGATTGAAACAAAAAAAAATAAACTTTCACCATTTTTTAAAAAATTAAATATCTCGCAAACCGTTAATCGTTACATAAAATGAATCATACCATCGCGACGAGAATTAAATCATCTTTCTATAGACGGGCACTTCAATATACTTTCGACGAACCTTTTTTTCGATTTTTTTTCCAGTTACGTCTTCCAGACGTAACTGAAAAAAAAAACGAAAAAAAATCGTTGAAGGTATATCGAAGTGCCCGTCTAGTGAAAGATAAAAAAAAATACTCGTCGCGATGATGTATTTTTTTCACTTGACGATTGACCGTTTGCAAGATATTTTATTTTTAAGAAAGATGTGGAAAGTTTTTATTTTTTTTTATTTATTTATTTATTTTTTTTTTTTTTTTTTTTTTTTCATGAGTGGCTAGGATTGGTTCATTTGATCTTTATATAATTTTGGTTCTACATTGATCTCAACCACTTATTCAGATTAAGATAAAAATCAGATTCACACTTTTTAACCACAAATTCATATGTACAAACTCATATCCTCTTAATAAACAAATAACATCTAAATCTTTGTTGCTTTCTCTAGTTATTACAACAGCCTCCACATTTAATACTCATGAAGACACTTGTATCAAGACACTTGTATCAAGACACTTGTATCAAGAAGAGTGTTACCACCTCTAAATTTATATGAGTTAACTACATTTTGTCTTTATGGTTTGCCGGATATTTCATTTTCAGTCCAACTTTAAAAAAGTATCAGACCCACTCAGAAAATGAAACATCCGTTTCAATTTTAATCCAAACTTTCGTTGACTGTTAGTTTGACCGCTTAAGGAATGTGAAGTGACTAAAATACCATCGTCCAAAAAAATCAGAAATGACCAAAATATCCTCCGCTTCATTTTCTTTCCTTTTCTTTTTGTATTATATTATTTTTATAAACAAAAATAAAGCGTCAAAACCACAAACACAAACACAAATCCTAGAAAGCAACACATATTCACAAAAAGGGAGATTATTCCCACCCCTCCCCCTAAATTACAAGTGGCACCCCCCCCCCCAACACTTTTTTCAATTTTTTTATTTTTTTTATTTTTATAATTTTGTTTATATTAAAAAACTGTAAACCTGAAAGTACATAACAAAAAATATAAAGTTTAATAAGTCAAAAGCTTAAAACTGACAGAAAACACGGAATAAAAACTGATAAAAAACTGTTTTGTACTGTAAACTGGGGTGTGTAACACCCCGAAATCGGATCAGCGGAAACATACGGGTCGGGGGGTGTTATTGAATGGCTATCACAATCACAAGGTACAAAGAACGGTTTTACTTAAACCATTTTAGAAGAAATTTCATAATTTAAAACATCCAATTTACATTATTTAAAATAGTGCGGAAAATAAAGTTTCATAAAAGGGTTTAGAGTGGTCCTAAATAGTTTTCTGAGTCTTTTATGACCATGCCATGCCCTTCGCCAAGCTCCTCCAAAGGAAAGATATGCAGCGGGAATGATTTAACACCTGAGATAAACATGCTAAAAGTCAACACAAAGGTTGAGTGAATTCATAGGTTTAAGTAAAATAGTTGATCACAATATTTCAAGTTTCCAAGAAAGTGGACTACATTGTCGTACGCCCGAAAGTCCAGATATTACCATTGCACTAAGCTCATGACACTCAAAGCGTTAACCAGCACCAGTAACCCTGGCGTAAGTCGACAGTAACCGCGGAATTTCATAATCATAATAGTTGCCCCCAAAGTAGGTATCTTGCCAAATACCTAGGTAACTCAATTATAGTACATCACATGCTGACAGACCTTAGTCAACATGGCGGGATGGTCAAATCCTATAGGCCTATAAAGTATAATCGCGCTCACCCGCAGGTGATTAATGGTTCATGATCGAAGGACTTGCTGTTGGAAAGGGCGGTACTTAGTGCTTATCAGATGTTTCACAAAGTAGCTACCAGAAAAGTATAAATGTTGTTCCAGATCAAATAATGTTTCAGAAAGCAGAAAGCATAGTTTTTAGTTCAAAGTACAATTTTCAAACAATTGTGATCATAGTCAAAATAGTAGCATGTATCTCACCCCAAGTAGTTTATAAAACAGTTTAAGCAAATAAAAAGTGGGGCTATGAACTCACCTCAGTATGCAGCAATGCAAGACAACACAACATCAAAACTGGCATCAAGTAGTAAGGCATGACGATATCAAAAGTAGAGCACAACGGCATCAAAAGTACAAGCATAACGGTACTGGATCAGCACAACCTAACGAGTAACATGTTTCAGAATAAAACTAAAGTAATTTATGAATTAACGTTCGTTGAATACTTGTGTTATTATAAAAATGTTTAGTTTTCAATGGCGTTTGAAAGAAAAAGAAAGTTTAAGACTCGTGTGGATATTTTAGAAAAAGGAAAAAAGCAAAAGTCGGCGAATATGAACGAATACGCAAGAATATGAGAGAAGGAAGAAAGGAAATATGAAAAGAATAGAGAATTGTTGACGAGAAAAGAGGACATAACACAAATAAACAAACAAGCAAACAATAATAGGTAGTTTCGGTATTTACCCATTTTTCCCAAAATAGATATTATAATCGTTAAAACGTATAAGTTTTGAAAAGGTTTTAGGATATTTAATAAATCATAAACGATTTAAGTTTATAAAAGATTTCACGAAATTTCGGCATGAAGTGCCCGTTTATAAGACATTTCCAAGTCATACGACTCATTTGAATAATTCAATTATTGTCAAGTTTTATAATTTGTAATATATAATTGGACATATCATCCGCGTATATATTAGTTGTTTAGTTTTATCGACCATTTTGTATAGTTCGGGTCCAGATAGGTTAAGCTCTTATGAGTCTAACGTATCCTTCCGTCTTGTGTACTAAAGGGTCCATAATAGCCCAATCAACCAATACCGTAAATCCGATACGTCCAATCCTTGTCCAATAATGTTACATCATCATAATATCCAAGTCCTAATATATATCCCATTCGTTATTAATATTATTTTCCCATTTCACTTTATAATTAGCCGAAAATCCATATCGATAACAAAAACGAACAAATAAATGGATAAACGTCTATCCTAAAATATCACGACTCGACATCAAATAAATAAAACAAATAAATAATTAACGACTAAATAATAACCACGACTCGATGAAAATAAATAAATAAATATAAGACAAGTAAATAAACTTCGTCGTGACTCGCCACGAGTCACGGCTTGACTTAACCCGAGCCGATGAGGCTCTCGGCCACGACCAAATCTGACACAAACACAAGCCAAATCCAACATTAACCTAATCCTAACACTTCTCCGCAACAATCTAACTTTTTATTAAATTCGAGTCGACACTAACAATTCCATACCGCAAACATAAATAATCCCAACACAACACAAACCAAATCCATTCTAGTCCTAACACCTCGTCTTGCCGTGAGTCACGGCTTGGCTATGCCGTGTGGCTGCCGAGACCAATAAACCAAAAAGGACCTCATATCAGTTCCAAATTCAACCAAAACAATAACAACATCAAGGAATAAATAAAAGACAAGGAAAATATCAAAACAAGCAAACCCTCACCGAGTCAACCGAGTTGACTCGGTGAGTTGACCGAGTCACTGCCAAGAAGGGGGAGGGTTCCACACAAGTTTTTAACAAGTTTAATAACCATTTTATTAATAAAAACATTATTATTTTCGGATAAAATAAAAAATAAAAATAAAATTAGGGTTTTGAATAATATTAAAGAAAATAGAAATGAAGGGCGCGTGGGTGGGTTTTACCGAAGGAGAAGACGGAGGGGGGTGTGGTGGTGTCTCGGTGATGGTGGCAGCGGCGGTGGTAGCGCGTGAGGGTAGTTGTGGTGGGAGCCGAGAGCTCAAAATCTCCAGAAACACTAAAAATGGGCCGATCTATCGAATCGGCAACTAAAAGTACTCGCCAAAAAATTTTCGGTGGCCGAAAGTTGGTCGGCGGTGGGTGGTGACCGGACGGAGGTGATCGCCGGCGAGAGAAGAGAGAGAGGAGAGAGACAGTTAGTGAGAGGTGTGTGTGTGTTAAATGAATTATTTAATAATTTTTGGGGTTTATATATTTTTGGGAGGGACTAAATGTGAAAATTTGAGAGTGAGGGGTGTGAAATAAAAATGTGGGGCGGAGGGGCCATTACTGCCAATTGGGCTAATCTTTTGCAATAAACACTGCGGGACCCATTCGACATACCAAACGGACTTGAAAATCAACGAAACTTGCGCCATTGTTCACGAAATAATTTTTCCAACGAAAACGAGTATAAATATGCAATACTTTCAATAAATTAATATGTTTGGCAAATACGATACGTTTTGTGCTTACAAGGTTGTGCCGGTTCGATAAGGAAATAACGTTCACATTAAACAAGATATTCATAGTTTTTCAAACCCAAACAAGTTCAAAGAAGTTCAAAAGCTAAAGAAAATGAGAAGCAAGTGTTTTGGCTCGTAAAAACAAGTTTAAGAAATTTGTCGGTTGTTACATCACATACCCCTAAAAAGGAATCGCGTCCTCGTGATTTAGTTCAAGTTACCCGGCGGAACCGTGTTGGTGAAAAGGTGGTGGTACTAGTAACATATTCGGGTCTCTCCGGACTGTTCTAAGGGTCTCTTCTTGCCTGTGGAAGAGTACTTAAGTGGTCTGCCATAAGTTGTCTTCTTCTAGCGTTTTGGTGGGGCACAATGATTCCTGGAGTAAGGTTAATAGAGGGAAACAGTTTAAATCTTAACTACACGATGTTTCAAAATTTTGCCAGCGTGGCCTCTTCTCAAATCCTCACGGTCTAATTTCCAATGTAGGGTTTATATCCTAGTGATGCAATATTCCGAGCCCGATACATGCAAAGTGATGAAAATGGTGGGGTGACTGATCTTCAAGATTTGTTTTGAAATTGTGTGTTTTCCTCCTCAGTGGGTTGGATGAAATTTTTGTTTGAAATTTTATTTAGGTAAACATTTATACTAATTTGACCAAAATAACTTTCCAAGTGTTACAAATTTCTTTCTTGAGAAATTGCGGTTACATAAGGTGATACAGTTTCAAAAGATCTTAAAATTTCTGTAAAACGGGTTTTGGATCATGGTATGGACAAGAAAATTGTTCATAAATTTTTCATTTGATCCTTTATTAGAAGTTTGATAAGGTTTGACCAGAAAATTTTAAATCCTCAAAATGGGTATTTTCGAAAAAATATCACTACGAGTTTCAAAGCTGTTATAAAAGCATTTCAAGAAAAGTCCTTAAAAGTAAGAATATCAAGGGAGGAGGGGTAATCGAGCATGCACATCCACCTATGTTTCTAAATATCCAAAGAAAGAATCTAGTTGCCAATGTTGGAGCGAGGTTCAATGTTTAATACCAGGCGAAGCTCATAGTTGTAAGTATTCCAACTTGTTTAGCGGTACTAAAAGGTGTCTTGATCTAAAACGGTTACACTAGTGATCTGAGAGGCCTGAATCAGCTCGATATTATGTTGAGGAAAGTCCTTCCTGTTTTTAAGGTGAGGTCGGGTACCAATAGTCGCTAGGTAAACTAAGATCTCTTGGCGTCCTAGTGTTGTAGTCGCGTCTCATAGAAGAAAGTCAGAGTTTTGCAATGAAGTAGGTTACATAAAAGAAAGGTGTTTCGAGTCTGTGTTGTCTAAAACTCCTAGAGGGTAAGATGTCATAAGAGAGATGGTATATTGATAACCTAGTTCAACGCATGCACTACTAACAAGGGAATCTAATCGCATGGAACGAATGTGGCGACTTATTCAGTGATAAAACAGTATCAAAGCTTGGTAGGTTGTTATCTATAGTCTCAGGCGAAAGTGTGAGGTCCACTTCTAAGGTTTTGATCTATTTTCAAAATGGAATGTTGGTTGTTCGGTTTATGCAGTAATAGAATGAAAACACTTTTCATGGAGGTATTTGGTTCACTTGGTGGTTGTAAAATACTTTACAAAATAGTTTGTAGAATAGCTTATAGAGTGATAGAGAACGACTTATTATTTATAAAATGATAACCAAAATTATAGTTAAGTTTATGAAGTATTAGGAAGATAAAGATCGGGTTACACAACAACTTATGAGATGATTTGTAAGAAAATGCACAGATTATTGAGAAAATTATTTGTTATCTGTAAAATATCAGCAAAGTTGTGGTTTACTTATTGATTTGGTACCAAAACGGTTCGTCGGGTGATAGAAAAATGGTTTTGGGAAGTAATGGCGAAATAATTCAGTTTGCGAAGGAGTAAGATGGTTCATAAGGCTGTAGTAAAACTTGTAGAGTAATTGCAGCATAGTTTACAAAATTTCCGTGAAGTTGTTCGTTGGTTTATGAAATGGTAGTAAAGTAGCGAATCGGTTTATTTCTTAATATTAGGATAGCTGGTATAACAAGTTGTAAAACAATTTATAGAGTAGTAGGAAAAACAATTCATTATTTATAAAATAGTAGTAAAACCGCAGTTTGTGATATATTGGTAAATAGTAAATCGGTTTATAAAATAATTGGTGGAATGATGTTAAGAAATCGACTCATTGTTTATAAAATAGTGGTAAGATCAAAATTTTTGTTTTTAGAATATAGTAGTAAAACATATTGTAAGATGACTGCAAAACGGTCGGTAAAATAATTGAAAATGGCTTGCATGTTAGATAGCGACACAGCCCTCTATGGACTAGATTTGTGATTACTAAATGCTCAAAACTGTGAAAATATAGAACGTAATTGAAGTACGACGGTTTGTAGAAGTTGAAATAGAATGATATTGCTTAAGTGTGTAATTAACCAAAAAGGGAATGAGTCAAAATATAAATTTTAAGAATGCAGTAAGTTACGAATGTAAGTGTGACTAAGTTAAGCATGTACAAAGTTAAGGTAATGTTTTGAAACTATCTAAATTGCGGCTAATGTGCCTTATTCTTGATGATTATTAGAACAAAAGTGTTTGGAAGGTAAAACATGTTTTAAGATGTGTGGAAAGTATAACAAATGCTAATGCGTGTGCTATAGTTGACGACCTGCGGGTTATAGGCCTACGGTCAAAGTGTAACGGTGTGAGGTCAATGGTCTTTCGAGCTAAATGGTTTATGATCCATGTTATGAACAAAATCTTAACTAACAGAATTTGAGTTATCTAAACCAGTATCAATTCCAAAACACGAATACTTGGGCGAACCTCGTTATCATGCTTAGTACAGGCGCTTTTATTTACTACCTAAGGTTAATGCTTTCTCATGAGTACTATTATTCCTTTACAGTCTTCTAAGTCCAATTCATTCGGCTAAACCATTAAGGTGTCCATTTCAACTGAAAGATTACTTTCTAAAGCAACTAATGATGTCGCCCGACTCATCGACTTATACTGCAGTGTACTCGAGCTTTCTTACAAGTTGAGGGGCAGGGGAAAACGTGAATAGAGTAGTAATGGTCTAAGGTAATACTAGAGTAGTAATGTCTTCCAAAGAGGGCTTTCGAATAGTATTCCTGAATAGTATTTCCAAAATAATACCTCCAAAATAGCGTGTCTCAAAATGGTGCGTTCCAACTAGTGTATCCAAAAAGTTCTCCAATTAGTATACTGGTAGTGTATCCAAAACAGCTCCTAAAACATTATACCAATGTGTCACGTCTTCAAGGTAGTGTAACTAGAGTTGACCGTCCAAAATAGTATTTGAATTGGTATGTCAGCGTAGCGTTGTCAAAATAGTATTCCCAGAATAACGTACCCAAAATAGTCGTTCCCGAAATAACGTTTTCAAAATAACGTATCAGTATATTCATATATTTTGTAAATAAATAGTGTATCTCGAAATGGTGTGTTCAAAATAGTTTCCACAATTAGTACATCAATATAATACGTCTTTTAAAATAGCGAAAACCAATGTTGACCGTACCAGATAGTTTTAAAACTGTATGTTGAAATAGCGTACCCAAAATAACGCATCCAAAAATAGTTTTCCGGAAATATCGTTTTCGAAATATCATATCGATTTATATATATATATTTCGTAAAATACGTATCACAGTTCATTGTTTTATAAAGGGGTATTAAGGTAGACTACTGGTATTCCTGAAGGATAAGTGAAAGGTTAGGTGTCTTTTCCAAAAGTAGGGCTCGGGTTGCTACATAAGTTCCTAAAGCTTCTGTTGAGTTACAAATCGACCTATTGTAAGTTTTCTAGGTCTTGCCAAAGATTCATTGATTACTTCGTTGTTTTCCTTCATCATGGGTTTCATCCTACAAGGGCTACGGGAGAGTCATTCTTAGACGACTAGTGATCTAACTTAGTTCATTCATTGAGTGTAAGGTTTGGGGTAGCGATGACTGTGCTGTAACATAACCAGAAACAAAACGAAGTTAAGGGAGCAAAATCAATCCACAACGAGACTCAAAATCAAGAAATCAAGCAATCCAAATTCAAATAAAGCCCAAGCCACGTATTACAATAAACTCGAAATGTGCTTATTATGATATCGGATGAGTTAAAATAAACGGCTCGAATTCAAAACAGTGACCAATCGGGTCTCACCTGACCCGGTGCTAACGTAATCAGACGGCGACGAACAATTACTCCATATAAGCGAAGGGATATAGCTGTGCCAGAAGTATTTCAGTTCATGAGGTGTTGTGATGCCAGTGTGTCTTGTGTGTGGGCAAACCTTCGTGATAATCGGTGCTCATGCACATATGCAAAACTTTTACCATTCCCAAAATAAAAAAAAAAAATATAGAAAGTCAACCCGAAATATTATCCTGTTATAACTACCCAAGTATCGCAAAATTCATTTCTGAGACATAGGTGATCAGGCCATGTCCCCGCTATCCTTGGTTGATTATAGGTGATAAGTCTACTCTCAACCAAGGATCAATGAATTTTGGGATACTCAGTATAGTTATACTAGTACTATGTTCCTTACTTAAGAATCGTTTTAAAAACTGTTGATGCAAATAATGTTCTAACAATGTTATTTATATCTTTCGATTACTTCACGTTTTGAGGATGACAAAATGTGAAATCACGTTACGTTAAAATTTACGTAAACAAGTTTTTAATCGGAAGATCCCGTTTCTACGCAAATCACTCTAGAACAAACTTGCAACTTGACAAATGATCAAAGAAGTGATTTTCGGTTTTAAGACTTCACATTTTTATGTGACAAAACATTTTTTCAAAAATATACATGACAAATTATTTTTGAATAATTAAGAAATGTTTTAATGGAAAAATAAGTTTAAAATTCATAACAGCTATTTTTCCCCCCAAAATCAGCTCTAAACTTCCCAAAATAAGTTTTCACCAGAAAAGACAAAATTTGGAGCGTCTTTGTCTGGGACGGCTCCACGGTTCCACTAAATTTAGTGGAGCCGTGGGTGATTTAGTGGAGTCGTCCACCTGTAACGTTCAGATTTTCTTTGCCTATAAATACCAACCCACTTCACAGATTCTAGGCACCCTTTCACACACAGAAACTTCTGAGTTTAAATCCCTCACACCATTTTCTTTTCTTGATCATTTAGTTTAGTTTTTCTTTTGTTCAAGAGTGATCCAATCATCCAACTTAGAGATCCTCTTCATTCCTCTTCAATAGCAAGAGAAGAACACAAAGTATCCAAGTTGATACAAGGTGTTGTCATTCCTCTTCAAGTGCAAGAGAAGAACTCAAGGTATCCAAGAAGATACAAGAGTTATAGTTGTTAGGTTGTTTGTAACACTTGTTACATACTTGATTGTATCATTGCATACATCAAGATCATTTTTCTTTTGTGAGAGTGTGAGTGAAGATCATTGTGATCTTATAAGAGATAGTGAACATCTCTTGAAGCTATTGGGCTTGTGTGATTGATCAAGAAGATCAAGGGTCATTAGGATAGTGTTAGTCAAGTGAGTGTTGATCATTGTGATCGTGTCGAGATCTTGGTGATCTCTTGAAGCCATTGGGATTGAGTGTTTGATCAAGTGGATCGTGGTAGATTGGTGCTAGCTAAGATTAGCACTCGACATCTAGCTTAGTGTCGAAAATAAGATAAGCGACGTGTACGGTTTTCTTCGCCTTAAGGGAGGTTGTTGACATAGTGCTTGAAACTCTCGAGTGTGGTACTCGGGGAGTGGAGTAGGGCGAAGAGGTGCTTCGTAGCCGAACCACTATAAATCCTTTGTCCCGGTTTGATCTTTCCATCTTTTCTCTTTACTTACTTTACTTATTATTAGTTAGTTTAGTGTGTAGTTCATATTGGTGTTGATTGATTACACATAAGATTCTAATCAAGGTTTTTAATAAGTAAACTTTTAAAAAGATTTTTGAAAGAACTTAAAAACTGGTAAAACTATTCAACCTCCCCCCCCCCTTCTAGTTTTCCACAATTGGTATCAGAAGCCACATCAGTCAAGATTTTAAAGTATATTGCATTTTAAAACTTGAATCGATCAATGGATTCCGACAAATATCTAGAAGGGAAATCTATGCAAAGACCACCACTTTTCGAAACCGATTGTTTTATTTATTGGAAAACAAGATTCGAAACGTATGTGAAATCAAAAGACATTGATCTTTGGCATGTTATTACCGAGGGTGACTTTAAACCGATTCAAATGAATCCGGAAACTAAAAAGGATGAAATAGTTTCTTATGATAAACAAAGTGATGAACTTAAAAGAAAACTAGCCAAAAATAATGAGGCTAAAATGTTGATTTACAATGCTTTGCTTAAAAAGGAATTTGAAAGAATTTTCATGTGTAATACGGCAAAAGATATTTGGAAAACTTTGTTAGTCACTCACCAAGGTAATAATCAAGTCAAAGAGAACAAGATTGATCTTCTTGTTCAACTATATGAACAATTTTCCATTTCGAAAGATGAGTTAATAGATAATGCTTTTGCTAGATTTAATACTATTATCACTAGTCTTAAAGCTCTTGATGAAGGTTACTCTAGCAAGAATTATGTTAGGAAGTTTCTTAGGGCTCTACATCCTAAATGGAGAGCAAAGGTCACCGCCATTGAAGAGTCAAAGGACTTGGCGACATTGTCACTCGATGAACTAATAGGAAACTTGAAAGTTCACGAGATGATAATCAAGAAAGACTCCGATATAGTTAGAGGCAAAAGTGAGAGAGTTAGATCTCTAGCATTAAAGGCAAAAGTGAGAGAGTTCCGATAGTGAAGATGAAGAATATGCATTAGCGGTTAGGGACTTTAAGAAGTTCTTTAGGAGAAGAGGTAGGTTCGTTAGGCAACCTCGTGATGAAAAGAAGACATCACAAAAGAACCGAGTTGAAAAGAATGGGACAAGTGATAGGAGATGCTTTAGATGCGGAGATCCTAATCATCTCATAGGAGAATGTCCCAAACCACCGAAATCCAACAACCAACGAGCTTTCATAGGAGGCTCTTGGAGTGATAGCGGTGAAGAAGAAGAGAGGAAGCCCAAGGACGAAACATGCCTAATGGCTCAAGTTTCTCATGAGATATGCTTGGGAATCGACTTGGAGCCTGATGAATGGGTCAAGGATAGTGGATGCACTAATCATATGACGAGTAATCGAAGTCTTTTCTCATCATACAAAGCATACAACGAAGGTAATGTCACTTTCGATAGCAAACTTAAGGGCAACATTATTGGCAAAGGTGCGATCACTCAAAACTCCCTCACTATTAAAAATGTAGAACATGTAGACAACCTAGGATTTAACTTACTTAGCATTAGTCAAATGGTAGATAATAAATGTAGAGTTATATTCTCCGAAGAGGGTAGTGAGATCATTAAGGATGGTAAAACCATAGGCAAGGGAGTTAGGAGAAATGGATTATTTGTCATGAAAATAGGAAATATGTAAAACCCAAAAAATTTGAACATCTAAAATACCCAGAATACCCCTACGAATTTAAACTTTTGAAGAACGAATAAGAATTATACCCTAAGTATTAAAATGATAATACTTGAGCGTACGCGGCATTTGGAACCTACAAACTCAAGATAAATAAGACTATACGTTATGTCATATATTTTCAAGCTATGTCACATTTTGTTAACATATGTCACGCCCAAAATAATCATATGGCCGAATATATATGTGTGCACAAACGAACTAGAACCAAAAACTAGACCAAATACATAATTGACCTAAACTTGGAAGGCTTTAATCACAATTCCCTAATTTTCAGCTAATCTCCCCCTATTTCCTCTATTCCAAAACTGTGTAAACCCTCCCCTCTCTACTTCATTTGTACGGCAAAAGAAAAGCAACCAAAAACCCTAAACCATTTTGTTCCATTCGACATCAAGGAGAGAAGAAGGAGAAGCAAATTGATCTTGTGTTCTTGTTCCATTCATATCACAACAAAGGTAATCATATACACATCATTTGATCCATTCGAATTTTTGAAACAAAACCTAATCGATCCATTTATTTTGTTCTTTCATTCGATCTTGATCAAGAGGAGGAGAAGAGAATTGTTGGTGATTCGATTTTGTGGTTTTCTTGTTCTTTGATCACGCTACAAGGGTAACCGTATCTATCCTTGTTAAATACGATATTGATTGTGTGATTCTTGTAAGTTTGTTGATGTTATTGTCGAGTTCAATACACATAAGATCGTAACTATCTACATGAAATAATGGCTACATGAAATAACGATTCAAGAACCCTAATATAAATCGACAAATGTAAAGTATTATGAATTCGATTGTTATGAACATGTTTATGCTATGTAAGAGTTGACCTAATATGTGTTTTGTATCATACATAATTGATTTGTAACAATATGTAAGTCATGGGAATGGAAAACCTAAAAGATCACATAAAATAATAAAACTGGTTACTGATCAAAAAATTTAGTCAATTCGATTCGATTGTATCTTGGTGATGCTAAAGCGTTTTTGAGTGTTTCTGGAGTCTAAAAGTAAGTTTAAGAAAAGAGCTTCCTGAATATGTAACCCTTGTAATTTTTAAAGGTCGGGAAGATACACTTTTTGATTTTACAAATTCATGTGTCAAAACTGTATTTCGGGGTATGAAAATTCAGTCGGGGTTCACCATTTTTCATTTAATATCTATAACGAATTAAGACCTGAGATTTTTACAGAATGATATTTAGTATATGAGATACGTTGTATAATTTTTGTAGATTTTTCTAAGATGTTGAACTGGGGTAAATAATTACAAACTTTTCGGGTGTCAAATCTGATCATGAATCTGGACGAGTTGGCTTAAGGGATTTTTAGACTATGGTTATACTAGCTAATAAATTCTGGGAAAATTAGTGTGAGTTCTATAGACATTAAAGTACGTGTGTGAATTTTTGTGGATTTTATTTCTGAGTTCTAATGTGATTCATAAATTTGTCAAAACATGACCGGTTCATATATATAAACCGTTGAAGGTTCAAAAGGGTTTTAAAAAGGGTCACTTGTGTAATATTTAACTAAAGGGTTTAAATTGTCATTTTTCTAAACTAAAAGGCTTAACTTGTGAAACCATGTAAATTTAGAATATTTACATTTCATACCCTAATCTTACCATAATGACACTATAATCCCTAAACTTGTTTTATTTGCATAATAAACCCTAAAACTTATGAAAACTACACTATGAACCCTAAACTTATATAAATGGCATTATGAACCTTAAGCTACTAATATAGTCACCTTTAATACCTTAAATTGATTAAATGATAAACTTGAATGTTAATAACTAAAGTTACTAATTATGGAAACTTACTATTTTTGGAAACCTGCTAAATATGGAAAGTTACCTAAGATGGAAAGAAAACTAAAATGAATCCTTTATGATTACGAAAACTATGAAACTTATAAGTAAACTTATGATTATTGTAGATCGGGTGAAGAAGGAGTGATCCCTTGCTTCCATTCATATCATTTCTTTGATTTGTGTGCTTTGATAAGGTACAGATATTCTTTCCCTTTTCAGTAGGGATATTTCTATCGATTCCTATGCCTGATATGATTCCCTTATTTGACTCATGACTTTCATTGTATGATTTTCATTCTATTTGATTCATTCTGACATTTGTTTAAATGTCTCTGCTATGATATGCTTATGTTTTGCTATGCTTATTGAGTTACTACCTTGTTTCTCTTGCCATGCTAGTTGTTATTGTGTATGCTATGATAGATCTGTTCCTGAGCTTAACTAGTTGTGGAGGTACCATGACCATGTCTTGGATGGCACCCTAGACATGACACTCCCGTAGAGGTGTGATAGATCTACGGCGTTCCCCTTATGATATGATTTATTTTGCATGCACTATTGGCCAACCTTGTATATGTGTGACCAGTCTAGTATTGGCATTCATATTTTGTTTGGGATCGTATGGATATATCCTAGGTTTATGTATGTGTATGTATGGTGACCAGGTGGTGTGTGCCTTACACTCCTTGTCACACTTTTATTACTTAGAGGTCTCCCCTCTTCGTATACTTGTATGGCTTTAGTATGATTTGACGAATTATGTATGGAGTTCCTATGGCACATCCTTATATGAACTTTTCCATTATTTCATTATTTCTCTTGATTCATTTATTATTCAGTTCTCATGCATCCTTGATTCCTAGTTCTCTTTGGAATTCGTATGACTTTCATGATTATGTTTTCGTTTCGTATTCTTATTCCTTCGTTGCTTATGCTTATTTACCGTTATGTTATGTTATGTATATATCTGTTCACTGGGCTTTTTAAGCTCAGCCGCATGTTTTCTTTTCTTATGCGGCAGGTAATAAGCGGGGCGACGGGCTTGGGAATGAGAGAGCTTAGGACTGAGAGACCTATTTATTGATCATTTCGTTGTCCATTGTTTCGGACTTTCATTTGTTTCAGTACTTTGAATATTATCTCTTTATTTGGTTTTGTTTGGTTAAACTACTATGCATTTGGGATTATCTTTGATACTAGTCTTGATGTTCGAGACTTAGTTATTTATTTAAAGACTTCCGCTTGCGTATGTATGCTTTGTATGACACCATAACGTGATATCTTGGCCTTGTCGGGTCGGAGTGTTATAAAATAAGCCTCAGGATAGGATATGCTTAACAACCATAGATGATAATTTCACTCTATGGCATAGGAGGTTAGGTCACGCCAATATGTGATTGATATAATCATTGGCGTCTAAGGAACTAGTTAGAAACCTACCTGAGATTAAGTTTTATAAACATTTTTGTGACGCGTGTAAAGTTGGAAAACAAGCTCATTCTAGTCACAAAGCTAAGAATATGGTCTCGACCTCTAGATGCCTAGAACTACTTCACATGGACTTATTTGGTCCATCCGCCGTACGGAGGTACGGAGGAAACTACTACACCTTAGTGATAGTTGATGACTACTCTAGGTATACTTGAACTAGATTTCTTAAGAATAAGACACAAGCCTTTGAAGAATTCGAGGTCTTTAGTAAGAAAGTTCAAAATCAACTAGGATGTACAATAGTTTCCATTAGGACGGATCATGGTCGGGAATTTGATAATGAAGTACAATTTGGAGCATACTATGATGCTAATGGTATTACACACAATTTCTCAGCTCCACGCACTCCACAATCAAATGGGGTAGTTGAGCGGAAAAATCGTACTCTACAAGAAATGAGTAGAACGATGTTGAATGAACAATCAATTCCACAAAAGTTTTGGTGTAATGCGGTGGACACCTCAACTTATATTCTTAATAGGATTCTAATTAGACCTATCTTAAGAAAAACCCCATATGAAATCATGAAAGGTAGAAAACCTACTCTTGATTACTTTAGAGTGTTTGGAAGCAAGTGCTTCATACTTAACACTAAAGACTACCTCACCAAGTTTGACCCAAAGTCTTATGAAGGTGTTTTCCTAGGTTACTCCCAAAATAGTAAAGCCTATGTAGTCCTAAACAAAGAAACCATGAAAGTCGAAGAATCACTCAACGTGACATTCGATGAAAGTCCTCCACCAACTAAGACATCACCCTTGGTGGATGATGACTTAGATGAGGATGAAGCCATTAAGGTCAATGGCAAGAAACCTTTAGAAGATGACATTGAGGATGAAATAGTTGAAGTTGACGAAGTTGTCAACATTAAGGAATCAAAGAACCATCCTATTGAAAATGTCATAGGAAACCTAAACCAAAGAACCCTTAGGTCACAAGCCCAAAACAAAAGTAATTTTTTTTGTTTTATATCAACCGTAGAACCTAAGAATGTAAGTGAAGCGATTAAGGATGAAAGTTGGGTGGTTGCCATGCAAGAAGAACTTAATCAATTCACCGTAAACCAAGTTTGGGATTTAGTATCTGCACCTAAGAATCAAACAATCATAGGAACTAAGTGGGTGTTTAGGAATAAGCTCGACGAAAATGGCGTCGTAACTAGGAATAAGGCAAGGTTGGTAGCACAAGGCTAAAACCAACAAGAGGGAATAGACTATGATGAATCCTATGCACCCGTAGCTAGATTAGAGTCCATTAGGATACTTCTTGCCTATGCATGTGCCTTTGACTTTAAATTGTACCAAATGGATATGAAAAGTGCATTCCTAAATGGTTATATCAACGAGGAGGTATACGTTGCACAACCTCCGGGATTCATTGATTTTGAGAAACCGAATCATGTTTATAAACTCAAGAAAGCTTTATATGGTCTCAAACAAGCTCCAAAAGCTTGGTACGACAGACTAAAAGCATTTTTGATCGAACATGAATATACCATGGAAGTGGTAGATAACACGCTTTTTACAAAGAAACGTAATTCACATCTCATCATTGTTCAAATATATGTTGACGACATCATATTTGGCTCAACTTGTCCTGAATTGTGCGATGATTTCTCTAAAACCATGCGCGACGAGTTTGAGATGAGTATGATGGGCGAATTAAATTTCTTCCTTGGTTTACAAATTAAACAAATGGAAGATGGTATCTTCTTTTACCAATCTAAGTATAGTAAGGAAATGCTTAAGAAGTTTAGTTTAGAAGAGTCCAAGCCCATGAAAACTCCCATGTCCACAGAAATAAAACTCATGAAAGATGAAGAATGTGAGTCTGTGGATAGCACTAAGTATAGGGGTATGATAGGAAGTTTACTATACTTCACGGCAAGTAGGCCCGATATCATGTTTAGTGTCTGCCTTTGTGCTCGCTTCCAAGAGGATCCCAAAACCTCTCACCTTGAAGCGGTTAAGCGTATCTTCCGATACATTAAAGGCACTATACACTTGGGATTATTTTATCCCAAGGGGACCAGTGTAGAAACTGTTGTCTATGCCGACTCTGATCATGCGGGAGATTATGTGGATCGAAAGAGTACGAGTGGCATTTGTACCTTCATGGGTTGTTGTCTAACTTCTTGGTTCTCCAAGAAACAAATGGCTCTTGCTATCTCCACGACCGAAGCCGAGTACGTAAGCGCCGGAAAGGCATGTCAACAAGCACTATGGATGAAACAAGCCCTTATAGATTATGACATCCATCTAGATGACGTCCCAATTATGTGCGATAATAAAGGTGTTATCGACTTGAGCAAAAATCCCGTTCAACACTCCCGTACTAAACACATCGAAATTCGCCACCACTTCCTTCGCGATAATGTTCAGAAAGGAAACATTTCTATTGAGAAAGTTCCTTCTCAGGACAATATCGCAGACATCTTAACCAAACCTCTCAAACGAGAATCCTTTAACTACCTCCGTCTAGGTCTAGGAATGATGGAACATATTCCATAAATCTCATGACTCTTGAAGTCAACTCGTGTGTCTCGTTTCGTCTAGTTTAGGTTCCCCTCGTCAAAAGAATTTATTAGGTATAAATTCTTTCCTCGTGTCAAAAAGTCTCACTAAAACAGCGAGACTTATTCGTTAAAAATCAAAATGGGACAGAAAACCATCCCAACAGATCAAGGCTCCACTAAATGTGGCACGACACCGTTAAATTTAACGGTACCGTGGAACCGTGTATCTGGCACATTCAGTATTTCAGTCTTCTTTTTCCCATTTCAAAACCTATCTACTTTTGCAACTGCTGTCATAACCTTACCTGACAACCCAAACTCAATCACACCCCTTCAAGATCATATTCAAGACATTGATTTTCATGATTCTCAATCATTTCCACTTTTTCAACACTAATTGTAAGCTTTCTTACTCTAATTTTTTCTAATTTTGAGTCTAGGGTTTGTTCATTAATGAAAATTGAATTGGGGTTTTTCAATTTTTACTAGGAAACTTTCAATTAGAAGTCATCAACACTAAAATATTTCAAAATCTTTGGTGCTAAAACATTGAAGTCACTAAACACCCCAATTCCATAGTGTTCAAAAATCTCACAAAACTAGGATCATGAAACATTTTTCGTGCATTGTTGATGCAAACTAAAAACGTTTTCTCATGCATACATGATCTCACAAATGATGATCGAATTATATAATCAATATGTATTTTTTGACATATTTGTTTGAGCAAAAGTAAAATTAGGAGTGTTTGGGTAATCTCATTATTTTCATTGAGTCGAGATTATCGCACCTCCACATAGTTTGCATATAGGCACACACTAGGCATGTCTATTTAATGCAACTATTCTTAGCTCTAATTTTTCCTAAAATTTTTCTTATAGGAAACAAAAATGTCTCATGAATATGATTATGATCATCTTCTAACCGATACCTACACACCCGAAATTTCTCGTAAACCCATAACACCCGGTAACTACATTCGTGCCTATGTCAATCTTGAAACCCGTCGGTTTCATGAAGGTCATGTCGTTGATCCATCCCTAATCTATCATCGGGACATCAACACTTCATTTAGAGCTATAGGATTTGATTGTTTACTCCACATCAACGAGCACATTTGTCCTCGTTTTGTGTTGGAGTTCTTTCGAAAAGTCGAACTCGTACGTAACGAGGATCAATCTTTGTCACTTTGGTTTTGGATCCAAAGTTTCAAATTTGTCTTAACCCTTGAGCAATTCGCTTAAATCCTTCGTATTCCCAATCATGGGCAATGTGCCTATACTGAAGATTGGTGTCTTGAGTCCCTCTTCAACTATCGTGAAGAGGATAGTCCATATTGTTCCTACATACCCTCTCCAACCGAACTTACCAAACTCATTCGTACTCACAAGAACTCCTCTTACCCAAATCCAACGAAAATTCGTTTGGATGAGGTTCGTCATGAACTACTTTCTTGGGCAGTCATCCTGCGAGAAAATGTTCTAAGTCTAACAGAAAATTGTGAGCAACTTCCGGCGTGTTGTGCTCATATGATTTACTGTCTCCTAACCCAACAACCATACAATCTCGCCTACTTCTTCGCTAAGCGAATTGTACATCTCAAGGGAAACAAAAATAAATTGATACCCTATGGGATGTTCCTAACCCGTCTCTATCACCACTTCATAACCTTTCACCCTTACCTTCATGGTCCTCAATACTCACTTTTCACACCCGTCATGAAACCCATAACCGATTCATATGTCTCATCCATTCTCATTTCTGAATCCTCCACCCACTATGCACCCTTTGATGATCCTAATCATGAGAATGAGATGCATGTTCAAGACAAGAATGTGACAAGAACGGGAGAATGCTCAAGCCATAAGTAGTTATGAAAGGATTTATATCTCTTATTAGGGTTTATTCTTAATAGATCATATTAGGGATTAATACTCTTAATTATCTTGCATGTTTAACATTAAATCTTTCACCTTGCATGAATATTCTATGTGATATTTGGATGATAGTTTATCTTGTCCTTTATGCTTGCATGCTTATGCCTATCTTGGCAAATTACATGGTAACCTTTATGTGCTAGATATAGCTTAATATGAGACATATTAGGCAAATAAGTCTTTAGTGACTTTAGGCACTATCATTTCCAGGAACTAGTTCCCCTAGAAAACATTCCACTAGCTGCCCAGAACTAGCCTGAACTGGAAAATTCATGACTACAGTGTCACGGTACCGTTAATAGGCCACGGTACCGTTAAATTTAACGGTACCGTGTGGTATTTAGTGGTACCGTGTACCTATTTCATGAATTTTCACTGTTCCTCCTAAAAATCCTTGAAACCCTAACCTCAAACCTGCAAATCTTACAACATTACACACACCCTAAGATTCCCTTGCTACACCATAGGACACTCCTATCCACTTTAATTCAAATGTCATCCATCTTGCCTATATAAGGCTTCACCTTTGCAAGTTTATCTTGCACTTCATCTTCAACCTCTCATCACACACACACCATGTCCTCCACACAAGGATCCACCACTCACATCTCAAAGAAACCTAGAATAACCGTAAAACCACCAACAAGACCACTCTTTGTGGATCTTACAAAAGATGATGAAGCAATGACACCACCTTCTCAAGCCACTCCTAAATCACCATCACCACCTAATGCACCCTCCAAAACATCATCTTCCTACACAACATCTTCATCATCCTTCAACACCACATCATCAATGGAGTAAACACTATCCCCCATAACTTCATTGGACTATGACATGCCAACTCCATCACAAACAAACTCACCACCACCTCCTTCCCCTATCATGGCACAACCCATCCAACCCCATCCCTTTGATTTACATAGTGCTAATTGTCTATGTTGCCTACACAACCGTAATCTCATCTTCTCTTTAAGAGATGAAATTCACTTCATGTTCTCCTTTGTGGAGCACCTCTTAACACCACCACCACCCCAAATGATGACACCATCTCCACCACCTCCTAGCCAACAAAACTAGACATGTTTATGTTTAGTTTTTCACTAATAAATCATTAGGACCCCTCTTGGAAATGAATCTTGCCTCTAGTCATTAGGGATTTATGCTTCTCATTGTCTCTTGTTATCTTCATCATGTAGTCATACCTATGTATGACACTTGTTTTATGAATGAATGTTCTCTTTTCTATGGTTATTTTATCATTTTGTGGGGCTTGGCTACTTGGTTATTTTCTTTAAAGATTAGATATTTGTCTTAAGTGCTACATGTTAGATTTTGTATATATGTTATCTAACCTTGTTTTGTAGCACGCACCATTGCTCGATTCCTTGGTGTTCTCCAAATGAGGGGGAGTATACATCAAGGGGGAGCCTTGCAACCTTTTTGCTTCAACAAAAATGGGGAGAAATGGGAGTAAACTCATTTTTGTTTTGTCAAAAACTTGTTAAAACTAATTTTAAGTTAAAACGAGTTTATGTTTTGTCATCATCAAAAAGGGGGAGATTGTTGATGCAAATAATGTTCTAACAACGTTATTTATCTCTTTCGATTACTTCACGTTTTGAGGATGACAAAATGTGAAATCACGTTACGTTAAAATTAACGTAAACAAGTTTCTAATCGGAAGATCCCGTTTCTACGCAAATCACTCTAGAACGAACTTACAACTTGACAAATGATCAAAGAAGTGATTTTCAGTTTTAAGACTTCACATTTTAATGTGACAAAACATTTTTTCAAAAACATACATGACAAATTATTTTTGAATAATTAAGAAATGTTTTAATGGAAAAATAAGTTTAAAATTCATAACAGCTATTTTTCCCCCTAAAATCAGCTCCAAACTTCCCCAAATAAGTTTTCACCAGAAAAAACAAAATTTGGAGCGTCTTTTTCTGGGACGGCTCCATGGTTCCACTAAATTTAGTAAAGTCGTGGGTGATTTAGTGGAGCCGTCCACCTGTAACGTTCAGATTTTCTTAGCCTATAAATACCAACCCACTTCATAGATTTTAGGCACCCTTTCACACACAGAAACTTCTGAGTTTAAATCCCTCACACCATTTTCTTTTCTTGATCATTTAGTTTAGTTTTTCTTTTGTTCAAGAGTGATCTAATCATCCAACTTAGAGATCCTCTTCATTCCTCTTCAATAGCAAGAGAAGAACACAAAGTATCCAAGTTGATACAAGGTGTTGTCATTCCTCTTCAAGTGCAAGAGAAGAACTCAAGGTATCCCAGAAGATACAAGAGTTATAGTTGTTAGGTTGTTTGTAACACTTGTTACATACTTGATTGTATCATTGCATACATCAAGATCATTTTTCTTTTGTGAGAGTGTGAGTGAAGATCATTGTGATCTTATAAGAGATAGTGAACATCTCTTGAAGCCATTGGGCTTGTGTGATTGATCAAGAAGATCAAGGGTCATTAGGATAGTGTTAGTCAAGTGAGTGTTGATCATTGTGATCGTGTCGAGATCTTGGTGATCTCTTGAAGCCATTGGGATTGAGTGTTTGATCAAGTGGATCGTGGTAGATTGGTGCTAGCTAAGATTAGCACTCGACATCTAGCTTAGTGTCGAAAATAAGATAAGCGACGTGTACGGTTTTCTCCGCCTTAAGGGAGGTTATTGACATAGTGCTTGAAACTCTCGAGTGTGGTACTCGGGGAGTGGAGTAGGGCGAAGAGGTGCTTCGTAGTCGAACCACTATAAATCCTTTATCCCGGTTTGATCTTTCCATCTTTTCTCTTTACTTACTTTACTTATTATTAGTTAGTTTAATGTGTAGTTCATATTGGTGTTGATTGATTACACATAAGATTCGAATCAAGGTTTTTAATAAGTAAACTTTTAAGAAGATTTTTGAAAGAACTTAAAAACCGGTAAAACTATTCAGCCCCCCCTTTCTAGTTTTCCACAAAACCACAACAAGTGTCCAAACTTGAAATCAAATAATCCGGTTACGCAAGGAAATAGCGTAACTCCGCGACAAGTTCGGTGCATCGATGTAAGTATGTGAAAATGCTTATAGTGAACAGTGAAAATGAGGTGAAATACAAACCATCAAATAGCAGGACATACATCTTATCAATGTAACATTTAATAACTCAACAAATATGCTATGAAACAGAATTACAAACGAGGCATCGGCTTGGCAGGCAGGCACGTGCTGGTCATAGGATTTGAGTTTTCGTAAAAATGGTTATAGTTTAGGTTTTCGAAAATCCCAGTTCCCGAAAATACGCAGTTCTCTATAACCTGTGGCTCTGATACCATCAGTAACACCCCGAAATCAGATCAGTGGAAACATACGGGTCGGGGGGTGTTATTGAATAGCTATCACAATCACAAGGTACAAAGAACGATTTTACTTAAAACATTTTAGAAGAAATTTCATAATTTAAAACATCCAATTTACATTATTTAAAATAGTGCGGAAAATAAAGTTTCATAAAAGGGTTTAGAGTGGTCCTAAATAGTTTTCTGAGTCTTCTATGACCATGCCATGCCCTTCGCCAAGCTCCTCCAAAGGTAAGATATGCAACGGAAATGATTTAACACCTGAGATAAACATTCTAAAAGTCAACACAAAGGTTGAGTGAATTCATAGGTTTAAGTAAAATAGTTGATCACAATATTTCAAGTTTCCAAGAAAGTGGACTACGTTGTCATACGCCCGAAAGTCCAGATATTACCATTGCACTAAGCTCATGACACTCAAAGCGTTAACCGGCACCACTAACCCTGGCGTAAGTCGACAGTAACCGCGGAATTTCATAATCATAATAGTTGCCCCCAAAGTAGGTATCTTGCCAAATACCTAGGTAACTCAATTATAGTACATCACATGCTGACCGACCTTAGTCAACATGGCGGGATGGTCAAATCCTATAGGCCTATAAACTATAATCGCGCTCACCCGCAGGTGATTAATGGTTCATGATCGAAGGACTTGCTGTTGGAAAGGGTGGTAATTAGTGCTTATCAGATGTTTTCTAAAGTAGCTACCAGAAAAGTATAAATGTTGTTCTAGATCAAATAAAGTTTCAGAAAGCAGAAAGCATAGTTTTCAGTTCAAAGTACAATTTTCAAACAATTGTGATCATAGTCAAAACAGTAGCATGTATCTCACCCCATGTAGTTTATAAAACAGTTTAAGCAAATAAAAAGTGGGGCTATGAACTCACCTCATTATGCAGTAATGCAAGACAACACAACATCACAACTGGTATCAAGTAGTAAGGCATGACGATATCAAAAGTAGAGCACAACGGCATCAAAAGTACAAGCATAACGGTACTGGATCGGCACAACCTAACGAGTAACATGTTTCAGAATAATACTCAAGTAATTTATGAAGTAACGTTCGTTAAATACTTGTGTTATTATAAAAAGGTTTAGTTTTCAATGGCGTTTGAAAGAAAAAGAAAGTTTAAGACTCGTGTGGATATTTTAGAAAAGGAAAATAGCAAAAGTCGGCGAATATAAACGAATACGCAAGAATATGAGAGAAGGAAGAAAGGAAATACGAAAAGAATAGAGAATTACTGACGAGAAAAGAGGACATAACACAAATAAACAAACAAGCAAACAACAATAGGTAGTTTCGGTATTTACCCATTTTTCCCAAAATAGATGTTATAATCGTTAAAACGTGTAAGTTTTGAAAAGGTTTTAGGATATTTAATAAATCATAAACGATTTAAGTTTATAAAAGATTTCACGAAATTTCGGCATGAAGTGCCCGTTTATAAGACGTTTCCAAGTCATACGACTCATTTGAATAATTCAATTATTGTCAAGTTTTATAAGTTGTAATATATAATTGGACATATCATCCGCGTATATATTAGTTGTTTACTTTTATCGACCTTTTTGTATAGTTCGGGTCCAGATAGGTTAAGCTCTTATGAGTCTAACGTATTCTTCCGTCTCGTTTACCAAAGGGTCCATAATAGTCCAATCAACCAATACCGTAAATCCGATACGTCCAATCCTTGTCCAACAATGTTACATCATCATAATATCTAAGTCCTAATATATATCCCATTCGTTATTATTATTATTTTCCCATTTCACTTTATAATTAGCCGAAACTCCATATCGATAACAACGAACAAATAAATGGATAAACGTCTATCCTAAAATATCACGACTCGACATCAAATAAATAAAACAAATAAATAATTAACGACTAAATAATAACCACGACTCGACGAAAATAAATAAATAAACATAAGACAAGTAAATAAACTTCGCCGTGACTCGCCACGAGTCATGGCTTGACTCAACCCGAGCCGATAAGGCTCTCGGCCACAACCAAATCCGACACAAACACAAGCCAAATCCAACATTAACCTAATCCTAACACTTCTCCGCAACAATCTAACTTTTTATTAAATTTGAGTCGACACTAACAATTCCAAACCGCAAACATAAATAATCCCAACACAACACAAACCAAATCCATTCTAGTTGTTAGGAATTATTAGAAATAATAGTTTATTTCATTCCTGCTGTTTGTATTAGTGGTTCCTGCTGGCAGGTATTTAGTTCCTGCTGGTAGTGGTTCCTGCTGGTAGTACGTTTTGTTACTGCTGTTAGTTGTCATTGCTGCGGGTAATACCGTATGTTTAGAAAGTTTGTTATAGTTAATTTAGGAAGAGATAGTGTATATCTCTTTACACGTTTTCGTAGTAATGCTGCATTAGGGTTTCTTGTAGTATAAAAGAAACATGCGACTATGAGTTTTGTGATCAATTAATTGAATCAATTGAAACATTATTAGTTAATAAAAGATCCATAGAGGATCAAAGTCTTTATAGTTATTCTTCTTCTTTATTAGTATATATTCAGAGATTCTCTTGTAGCGTGCTTGTGATTACATAGGCATTCTACCGATCCACAAAGGCTCAAAGATCTATCAAGGAGGCGCGATCCAACTTGATTCAACAAGTGGTATCAGAGCTTGGTGAGGATCTCTGTCGAAGAAGAAAACTTCTTTAAACAAATCTCTTAAACCCTTTCACAATGGATGACGTCCATACTGATGAGTCTGTCATCAATAATGAAAAACCTGAAACTTCACAAGTCCAACAACAAATAGTCACAACCACTGTGTCTAACAGTAATGCTAAATTCCCATACCTCAAGAAAGATGAGTACGAGATTTGGGCTATGAAGATGGAGTACTGGATCTCAAACAGTGATCATAACCTATGGAATGTGATCCTGAATGGGAATAGCAAGAAGAAAACTGGGAGAGATCAGAAGGGGAACATCATCATACTTCTACCTGTATCAGCAGAGGAGCAGGTTGTTGTACAAAGGGAGACCAAGGCAAGAACTCTTTTGCTTCAGGCTCTCCCAGAAGATCATATGGGTGACTTTCATCACCTGGATGATGCTAGGGAGATCTGGCTTGCTGTAAAAGCTAGATTTGGAGGGAATGATGAGTCCAAGAAGATGAGAAAGTCCATGCTCAAGCAGGAGTTTCAGGAGTTCAAGATCTCTGAGGCTGAAGGGATTCACAAAGGTTATGACAGGTTTCACAAGATCCTGAGCCAACTCAACCAGTTGCAGGCCAGGCCAGACAATGAAGACTGCAACACCAAGTTTTTGAGGGCTCTGCCTCCATCCTGGTCTCAGGTTTCCATCACCCTTAAGGCCAGAGGTGGGCTCGATTTCATGAGTTTTGATGATCTTTACAACAAGCTCAAGACCCTTGAAATTGACATCAAAGGGGTTTCAACCTACTCATCTCACACTCCAACTCATACCGGATTTTGTTAGTGCTACCAGTACTAACAAGGTCTCATATGGTGATAACCCAACCCCCTCTTCTTCATCAGTTTCCTATTCCCCTGCAACACCTAGATCACAGTCAAGGTCTGGCAATGTGCTTGAGGAAGTTCTTTATTTGTTTGTTGCTGAAAGTGCTCCACAATAGCAAATTGCCTATGAAGAATTTGACCAGATTGATCAACTGGATCTGGAAGAGATGGACATCAAATGGCAGATGGCTATGCTGTCATTGAAGGTTAATAGATTTGAGAAGAAAGCAGGTTGGAGGATCAAATTCGATGGACAAGAAGGAGCAAGGTTTGACAAGAGGATGGTGATATGCTACAGATGCTCACAACCAGGTCACTTTGCTAGAGAATGCACAGATAAGAAGGTGGATGACAAAACAAGGTATTCTGCTTTCAAGATTCAAGAATTGGAGTCAGAAGAACCCAAAGCCTTGCTGTCTGTGGATTCCATGCTGGATTGGGAACAACATGGGGTAGCTGATGCAGTAAGAGGAGCTGCAAAGGTCTATGGGACGAGGTAGTCCTAACACCTCGTCTCGCCGTGAGTCACGGCTTGGCTATGCCGTGTGGCTGCCGAGACCAATAAACCAAAAAGGACCTCATATCAGTTCCAAATTCAACCAAAACAATAACAACATCAAGGAATAAATAAAAGACAAGGAAAATATCAAAACAAGTAAACCCTCACCGAGTCAACCGAGTCAGTGCCGAGAAGGGGGAGGGTTCCACACAAGTTTTTAAAAAGTTTAATAACCATTTTATTAATAAAAACATTATTTATTTTCGGATAAAAAAAATTAAAATTAGGGTTTTGAATAATATTAAAGAAAATAGAAATGAAGGGCGCGTGGGTGGGTTTTACCGAAGGAGAAGAAGGAGGGGGTGTGGTGGTGTCTCGGTGATGGTGGCAGCGGCGGTGGTAGCGCGTGAGGGTGGTTGTGGTGGGAGCCGAGAGCTTAAAATCTCCAGAAACACTAAAAATGGGCCGATCTATCGAATCGGCAACTAAAAGTACTCGCCGAAAAATTTTCCGGTGGCCGGAAGTTGGCCGGTGGTGGGTGGTGACCGGACGGAGGTGATCGCCGGCGAGAGAAGAGAGAGAGGAGAGAGACAGTTAGTGAGAGGTGTGTGTGTGTGTGTTAAATGAATTATTTAATAATTTTTGGGGTTTATATATTTTTGGGATGGACTAAATGTGAAAATTTGAGAGTGAGGGGTGTGAAATAAAAATGTGGGGCGGAGGGGCAATTACTGCCAATTGGGCTAATCTTTTGTAATAAACACTGCGGGACCCATTCGACATACCAAACAGACTCGAAAATCAACGAAACTTGTGCCATTGTTCACGAAATAATTTTTCCAACGAAAACGAGTATAAATATGCAATACTTTCAAGAAATCAATATGTTTGGCAAATACAATACGTTTTGTGTTTTCTATTTGTGCCGGTTCGATAAGGAAATAACGTTCACGTTAAACAAGATATTCATAGTTTTTCAAACCCAAACAAGTTCAAAGAAGTTCAAAAGCTAAAGAAAATGAGAAGCAAGTGTTTTGGCTCGTAAAAACAAGTTTAAGAAATTTGTCGGTTGTTACAGGGTGGACCAGAGGAGGTGGAGGACAAAAAGTCACATTTAGGGGTGGCTATAGTAGATCCCATTTACAAACAACATCTCATCATCACCATCCTCATAAAGCCACCTAATACTTTTCATTTCATCTTCATCATCTTCCTTCTCATATACCCACCTAACACCATTCATCCTTAAATTACAAACTCATTTATTTCAACCATTTGCCTACAAATATCTTAATGTCTGTCTGAAATTTTACAAAAACAAATACATAAAAATCCACATATATACCACAAAATCAAGATCCTGGAAGTAGACAAATCTAAAACAACCAATTAAACACCACATTCACTTTTTATTTTCAAAAATGATGTAACACCCCCAAAATGTTGTCACAGCGGAAGATTGTGTCACTGGGTGCTACTTCATAATACAAAGTACAAGTTATAGAAAACGACTTCTAAATGAGACATTTTAAAAAGTTACCATTCGATTAATAAATTCAGAGTTACAAACATGAGGTCCCAAAGTATAATACATAAATGTTTACATAATGTTTCGAATGGTAAATGATAAAAACATAAGTCTTCAAAATATGTCGTGCGATTCTATGCTCCATGCAACAGCTATCACCTTACAAACCTGAGATAAACATGTTAAAAAAGTGTCAAAACAATGGTTGGTGAGTTCATAGAGTTTGTTTAACATGTAAAGTCTTTAAAGAATGTTCCCACAGCAAAGGCATTGTAAATTCATTCAGTTCCAAGTTACGCCCATACAAAACTTGCAACCTATGTGTTCACAACCCACTGCTTAAAATATAGTTCACATCATTGCACTTAGTGTTGCTCCGTCGAGAAGGGAGACTTGGGGTTATTCAGCTAAACAAATACACAAAGCAAAGGCGATGTCAATACATCCAGTTGCAAGTCCCTCCCATACAAGACTTGTAACCTATGTGTTCACATCCCATTGCACAAAATATAGTATAGTTTATGTTCAAGCACACGTTGTCATATTAGTTCACAATATAAGTACCACGTATATAATAATGTATGCCAGGCAAAGCCCCTAACATAAATAATATGCGTCCCGTAACATAGTGAACGAGAGGTTGGCCGACCTCTAATAGCGTTATCCATACTACTTACTAATAGGAGACTAACAATGCGAATGTACGAACGGTACATCATAAAACTATTATACACAATTAAGAACGCTCCAAAAATGGCTGACTTTGCACGCTCCACCAATAAGGCGAGACTTTAGGTCAAGAACGCTCCACCGACATGGCGAGACTTTGCACGCTCCACCCACAAGGCGAGACTTTAGGTCATAGCACGCTCCACCGACATGGAGGGACTTTAGGTCATAGTACGTACGGTACATTAAGTTCATAACAAGTCATAAGTTCGTAATTAAGTTAAGAGTTTGATTCAAGTTCAAAAGTTCAAGTCAAAAGAGTTCATAAAATAGTAATCAATTTAGTTCAAGTATAATACATGCATTCCAATAAAGCGAGTAAAGTGTTTTGATAACCAAGTAAAATATGTAAGTAAAACGAGCATGTATCTCCCCCAAAGAGTAAAGTAATTTAAACGAGAAAAAGTGAGGCTATGACTCACCTTGAACTAATGATATCAAAACGTATAACGGAATCGATGGATAAGCCGGGGAAACCTCTACGCACAACCTAAAATATGATGTTATGTCTTAGGTTCTAAAACAACGAAGTGAATATATAAACATGCCTTATATAGTTATTACATTCATTATGCTTGGATACTTAATGTTTGTAAAGTTGTATAAGTGTTTGAGTCTAGTTTGGGATTTTCATTTATTTAAGTTTTCCCGTCTAAATCTACCCGTTATTTCTATACCGTAAATGATCACGACTCGGTTTTTACATCTTCGGAAAGGTATTTAAATGAACTTTACAGATTTTTGGGTCCTACTGCCCCTAAAGTTACTTAACTAAGGTCAAATTACTAATTTACCCTTTTATATACATGCTGTTGATTACAGTAACTCACAGTCTTGCGGAAATGGTCATAAGTAGGTCTATACGACTCTGTTTTACGCCCGGTTTTTGGCCAAGTTTAAGTTAGGATGTTAGATAAAACTTTTATGTTTTGACAAACAGAGGGTTCTTGTCAAGTTTTATGAGTTTTACCCGAATGAAATCTGTTACTCAGATTTTGACACTTGTTACCGTTTTGGCTCTAATTTATTCATACGGATGAGTTACGGGGTGAGCCAAGCGGCAAAATGACCACAATACATAGCTCTACAATCCTATATTTTTACCTAAGTTTCACAGTCCACGAATTTTGCCCAATAGTTACGTTTACAGCCCCTGTCCAGTTTTTGTTTTGCAATATAAGCCATTTCCACGGTTTCTAGTGTTTTAGTCCAATTTTTCCATGCATAATCAAGTATAATAAGCATATAGAACATATTAAATACATAAAATACTAATATTTACACAAATCAAAGGTAAATATAGGAGCTTGCTTACAATCCTTGTGATGAAAACTAACATGAACCAAGAACTATGAACACTAACTTAAATCCTTACAACTAAAACCCTAGCTTCCAATCCTTCAACACAACTCTTGCAAACCTTTGCTAGTCTTGATATAAACCTTGTGAAAATCTTATTAACTCAGCCCTAGCACCCTTGTGTAGCTCCTAATTCGACCATGGAATGATGAAATAAAACCAAGAATTATGTAGAGAGTACTTAGGCCTTTAACTTTGTAGTGTAACTTGTAGTTTGAAAATTAAAGGTGAATGTTGATGGTGGATTGATTGATTTCGGTTATAAGGGAAGGAAATGAGTTTTCTAAGTCAAGAATGAGGATATATATAAGCTAGAATAAGAAGGTGCAAGTATTGAGATATTTTGGAAGCTTAGTGAAGAAGTTTGGACACATGTATGCAATCCTAAAGTTCAAGACTTATCAAGGCTTTATCACAAGCCAACAAGGCTTGTGACTAGCCATAAATTTCGTTCATATACTTATCTTGGATGACTAGATAGGTTTTTGATATTATCTTGCTTTTACGGAGTGAGTTTTGGTCCTGGTAATTGTTAACGGTAAGTCGTTAAGTCACGAAACTTAAAATCGGGTATCTTAAAAATATGAAACTTATAAAAATGATTAAACTTATTAATATAACCTAGTTAAGATATTTAAGAAGATAATTTCAACTTGACTTCTTTTTGTGAGACATTTTGTAAGATATTTAACTAGATATTATCTAAATAATATCTAGTTGATGACTAGGTATATGACTAGGCAAGGTAATTTTAAATGTATTAGTCAAAAGGTGGTGCGGGTATCGGGAGTGAATAGTAAAAGT
Source organism: Artemisia tridentata subsp. tridentata (assembly GCA_021014915.2). Lineage (NCBI taxonomy): Eukaryota > Viridiplantae > Streptophyta > Magnoliopsida > Asterales > Asteraceae > Artemisia > Artemisia tridentata. The sequence goes on along the minus strand of CP139508.1, from coordinate 232,913,245 downwards.
GAATAGTAACCCAAAAATGTGAATTGTTACAAATGAAACCACTACTCAAGATCACACATCAAATTCAACACCATCCTCAAACGCCCCTTTATCACCATTCTTCACCACTCATTAAAAACCCTCGCCGATTTGAAAATCAAAACCCATTGTATTAAAAATCTAACCATAAACAAACAATCTTAGATCCACCATAACCTATGCACCAATTCTAAATTCCAGATCTTGTAGGAACATGCAGTTAAAATGGGTGAGTGTGTGTGATTATATGTCTAATATTCAATCGAATTTCATTGGAAATTAGGGTTTATATATTTTTGTATTGATGAGTGTAACCACATGCAGTCAAAGTGGTGACGAGGGCCGACGGCTCGCAGTGGTGGTTACGGCCATTAATGAGATAAAGTAGTGTTGTTTTAATTTAGAATGAGGATAAGTGAGAGAGAAAGAAAAGGGGGAATGTGTGTCTGTGTTTATGTAGAATGTGAAAATGGTGTATTGTGTGTTTTAGGTGTGGAATGACAATAATACATCTCTATTTAATGGTCAATTTTAGTCAACTTAATGAAGTTAGTACTATTAGACTAAACCCGAAATGGGGGTTTCAGTTTTGGACAAAATTTGCAACTTTTTAGAAAATTGGATTGAAAGTGGAATACCCGGCAAATCATAGGGACCAAAAATGTAGTTAACTCTTTGTATCATCTTTTATTTTATAAACAATTATACATTTTAATCAGAATCTTTATCCCAATTTTCAAACAAACAACTTTTTAAATAATCATATTGTTTCTGTCTTTTAATTTTTCTTTTAATCCCATCTCAAATCATAATCCTGTTCTAAACGTATAATAAGACAAACAAACTCTAAAGTAGAAAAAATTACACGTTTGGTCTTTGTGGTTTACCACAAATAACAGGTTTAGTCCCTAAGTCATTTTAATTACACCACACATACCTATTTTTGAAACCTGTTGCCCTATTTTGTTTGGGACGTTAGTTTTTCCGATAAGTGTTTAAATCATATTTTCACCGTTAGTCCTCATTTTTTAAAAATATATTAAAAAGGGGCAGGGATCGAACTTGGGTCTTTTGCTTCACAAAGTAACGTCCCAACCACTGGATTAAGCGTTCAATGGTGTAAATATACAATTTCACATTTGTTTTAGCCTTTTTTTCGTTGGATTTAATATCCATTTTTATACGTTTTCATACGTTTTGTCCATTTTTACACGTTTTCATACATTTTGTCCATTTTTATATGTTTTGTCCGTTTTTATACGTTTTTGTCCGTTTTTATACGTTTCCACCCGTTTTTATACATTTCCATACTTTTTTGTCCGTTTTTATACGTTTTCATACGTTTTTGTCCTGTTTACACGTTCTCGTCCGTTTTTATATGCTTTCATTCGTTTTATACGCTTTTGTCCGTTTTTATACGTTTTTGTCCATTTTTATACGTTTTCGTCCGTTTTCATACGTTTTAGTCCGTTTTTATACGTTTTCGTCCGTTTTTATACTTTCCTTACGTTTTTTTTTCTGTTTTATACATTTTCTTCCGTTTTTATACGTTTTCATCCGTTTTAAACTTTTTCGTCTATTTTTATACGTTTTCATACATTCTTGTCCATTTTTATAAGTTTTCGTCCGTTTTTATACGTTCAAATACGTTTTTGTCCATTTTTATTTCTTTTTCGTCCATATTCATACGTTTTTGTTCGTTTTTATGCGTTTTCATACGTTTTTGTCCAGTTTATTCATTTTCGTACATTTTCATACATTTTTTTCGTTTTTATACGTTTTTTGTTAGTTTTTATATGTTTTTGTCGGTATTAAAACGTTTAAAAATAGACAAGAACGTATGAAAACGGACGAAAATGTATAAAAATGGACAAAAACGTATGAAAATGTATAAAAATGGACGAAAACATATAAAACGAATGAATAAATATAAAAAGACGAGAACGTATAAAAACGGACAAAAGCATATAAACACGGATGAAAATGGACGAAAACGTATAAAAACGGAGGAGAAAAGGTATGAAAATGTATAAAAACGAACGAAAACGTATAAAATGGGTAAAAATGTAAGAAAACCTATGAAAACGAACAAAAATGGACGAAAATGTAAGAAAACGTATAAAAATGGACAAAAACATAAGAAAATGTATGAAAATGGACGAAAACGTATAAAACGGACAAAAACGTAAGAAAACGTATAAAAATTGACAAAATATATGAAAACGTATAAAAACGGATATTAAATCCAACGAAAAAAGGTTAAAACAAATGTGAAATGGTATATTTACACCACTGAACGCTTAGTCCAGTGGTTGGGGCGTTGCTTTGTGAAGCAAAAGACCCAAGTTTGATCCCTGCTCCTTTTTAATTTATTTTAAAAAATGAGGACTAATGGTGCAAAAAATATTAACGAAGGGACTAACGGTGAAAATATGATTTAAACACTTAATGGAAAAACTAACGTCCTATCCAAAATAGGGACTGTATGGGCAACAGGTTTCAAAAATAGGTATGTGTGGTGTAATTAAAACGAGTTAGGGACTAAATATGTTATTTGAGGTAAACCATAAGGACAAACGTGCAATTTTTTTCTCTAAACTATTTATAAGTAATACTATATAGTCATTTGCACTCACCAATCTTCGAGCCACATCATAAAATTCCGGCTACGTCGTATAGTATAATGAAATAAGAAGATTTGATAGGTACATGAGAATTAGTCCTAGGCTCCTAGCTAATACCACTCAGATAGAAGAAAATCAAACCGTCCTGATTAAATAATTAATTAAACTAAGAGGTGTTTGATTTCAACTTAATTGACTTAATATGAAGAAAAAAACTGAATTAATTAAGTCATATGAAAACCGTTTGTTTGTGACTTAATAGAGAAAGATGACTGAAAATATTAAGTAATAAAACTGATGTTGTTTGCATTAAGTTATCTCTTAATTAAACATGACTTAAACAAAAAAATTTAACAAACAAGCCCTAACCAACCTTTGCTAAAGAAAACTAGCAACAATAAAAAAGAAAAATGCATAACAAAACTTGACGTTTTTATTTATTTATTTATTTATTTTTTTTTGATGTTCGCAAAAGACTTACAGGTTTCAATTTTGAACAACCGAACAAACTTATATTTTTACAGTGTTTGAACATTGTGTGTATACCATGTTCATTTGCAAACCTTTTTATAGCATGACCATGTCAACCAATAAAGTAACCAGAGTCGGTGAACACTCTGTGCAAGTGGGTCGGTCGCACAGGGCCACCAATTTTATAGGGCCTCCATTTTATATATTATCAAGTTACATATGTACGAATTTAATTATTTGGTTAAGTTTATTATGGAATAATGTTATGTGATCACCCAAAATACAGATTAAGAAAGCATTAAGTGGCGATTGCATGTTTAAGAATGAAAAAGTCGACCACTCTTTGTTTTTACATTAGAATTCGTCAACTTATCGTTACCGCACAGGGCCTCCGAAATCGATTGGACGGCCCTGAAAGTATCACCTCCACCTTGTTTTTCATCTTCTTCCAGTAACACCTCTACCCGTTTCCCATCTTCTACCCTCATCAAAATACCAAACATCCAACCTAAAATCATCCATTTCAAAGCCGTAAACTTTCAAGTAAACACATAAATAACTAAAATAAGCAACTCTCTCAAGAAATGCTTTACACTCTGTTCTCGAGTTTTGAATGAAAGAAAAGAAGAAAATAGAGAAAAATGGGCAGAAAAGAAAATAAGATGAATGAAATTTAATTTGGTATATAGTGTTTGCGAGTTAGGAGAGAAAATATTAGAAAACTGATAATTTTACAATTATACCATTGGTTGCATATAATATTTTTGGTTTATTTTAGGGCATTGAAGTAATGAAGTCATTGTCTTGATGAAGAGTTTCCCAATATAAATTTTTCTCAAATCATCCCAAATTTGAGACAAAAGTTTTGAAAAGAAATCAAAACTGTTATGGATAATTATTAGTGGATGTCCATATAACCCATAATAGGCCCATGGCCCATGTTAGCTATTAGGGTTTTTGCCCTAATGTTTTTCTATATATACTCTTTGTAAATCTCATAGTTAACGATCAATAAGAAGAATATTCATTCCCTCAATTCTTGTTCAGAACACGTTATCAGCACGATCTAAAGGTTTAGGTTTTCTCTCGTTTTCATCACCGGTACATCTTGAATCTCGTATGCCTATTCTTATATGAATATTAAGAAAAGTACGGACATGTGATTATTCTTATATTCTTATATGAATAGTAAGAACAATAATCACATGTGTCTTACTCCAACTCATGATGATCACATTATGTTTGAGTTAATAAAACATTGACTCTATCTTTGAGTTTGAGTAGGTGAATGTTAATTGTTTTCATACTGTTTGCTTATGATTTTTAATAACAATTCGCTTTATTTATTTAGAGATTTAATTACGAGATCGTTAAATTCAACTAAATATATGCAACTTATCTTAAAGGTTCTTATTTTACCTATTTTATAAATATTAGGCCTTTATAAAATTATAGTTGGCCGGGCCTTTTACACTTTACTTATTACTAGATTTTCATTCCGTGGCTATTTTATCTTAGAAATTCTGTTCGTCATATTTCTGGACAATAATTATTGATTGAACAGATACTAATTTTTTTTTTGGGGATATAGTTATTATTTTGAATAAGTTTTATGGGTAACGAATGCAGAATAGAGCAATTAAGAATTATTTGTTGACTGTCTATCCATATGTTTAAAGATTGACGTTTATGCACATAATGTTTTATATGTTGGTTTGGTTATAAATTTGAACATGTTTTGATCTATTCATTTGGTTCACTCTAACTCGATAACTGATATTTAATAAAGGAATCGAACCAGTATATGAAGTAGTTTATGATGCATGATTTATTCCATATTAGTTTCTAGAAGTAGAGATAACTATATCTTTATAGTCTTATTCAATGAGAGTATATTATTTGGTTTCTATATAATATTTGGCATGAATCTTAATTTCAATATGTGCTTTCAGTTACTCGAAATTTTGGTACATGATATTTTTGTACATATATTTTGGACCATAATAACATGAAATCTCATGAAAGTTTATAAATAATTGATCATATACGAAACTTACATTGCTGAGTGCTACAACATATGCTTATGAAAAATAGTTTTAAGGTCATGATTAAGGAGCTAATGCATATTTAGCATCGCAATCACATTTAGTACTATTAGGAATGTGGCCTATAGAATTTGATGATAGATAGATCATAAAAGAACTTATATGTTAAACCTTGGTACATATAAATGGATGATATAGTGATTCATTTGTTAACATATTTTTAAGATATATTATCATAATATATCTTTAATGACAGTTTACCATAATTGGGATAACGCATAAGAACTGCTAAAAGAACCTATCGGCTTGAACCTATTAATATATTCTTAAAGTACATATAATGAAATTCGTAATAAGGGCATGATGAGCTACTAAAGGTGGTAAAATATCGCGAACTTATGTAGGAATAAAAATATGCAAATTAAAAGTGTCATAAAAAATATACACTGTTGTTATAAGTATGAGAAAACATTTATGTAACGTCAAAGCATGTTAACTATTCCTATGAGTAAAAGAGAACCTAATTGTGAAGGTTGCCAAAAGTAATGGATATTACAAGAATAAGATGTTCTTATTGACTAAAGTAATGCTATGGAGTTTGTCTCATATATGTGATTTTTTTTTAATCATATTGTACCATTACGATTACCTTATATATGTGACTTGTTTATCATGTGGGTTAATTAGCTCATGAGTCAATTTGTTGATTAAATACGTGCATTAAACACGATTAAACACGTGAATAATATATTAAAGTATGCGTAACCCATAAAAAGCTTAGATAAATTTGATTGGAGAAGTATAAGTTTAAATGTGACGATGTGTTAATTTCTCCATATTATTTGATGTTTACATAGAAAGTGCAATCGAAGCACATGTGGTCATAAACTTGAGTTTATGAGCCAAGATTATTAATTGGCATGACCGGTTGGATCATCCCGGGTCAATGAAGATGTGAAATATATAGAAGAACAATAAGTTTTGTCAAAATAGATTTGGTTGTTCTCAATGGAAGTTAATTGTTCATATATCATCACCATATAAGTAAGGAGTTTGTCCTATAAATTTTTGGAAAGAATATAAAGGGGGTGTATGTAGGCCTATACATCCGCTATGTGGATCATTTTGAGTTTTAAAATCGATGCATCGTCAAAATGATCATCAAATACGCAACTTAAGGTTAGCGTGATTAGTGGCTCGACTTGTATAATGCGAGCATGGATTTCCAAATTAAATTATTGAAATGGTGGTGAGTACTTCCAAGTATTGGGCGATTATTGGAATAAGTGTTGAACATAAAAGTAGCCCATGTTCATACGCGAATTGCTTTTGTTGAAACGTTTATAAAACGTCTTCAGTTGATTGCAAAGCCAATAATATTGTGAGAACAAAACTTTTAGTTTATGGGGCATGTTATGACATATGAATCGCATCTTGCCAACAATCTATAATGAATCCTCCCCGTTAGAATGGTTTTAGTCACAAACCAAATTTCCCATGCGAGATTTTGTAATTGTGTGATATATAGTAAATACACCACAACACACAAAATGGGATATTTAAATTGATAATTCATTCAGGGGGAGAGAATGAGCAGCGAGAAATATGAAATAAATTATGATATAGATGTTGATCCTCACATTAATGAATATGAACTTAAAGTTCAAGGGACAAATAACATTCCAGTTATAGTAAATGCCAGACATATTTAGTGACCTAAAGAAAGTGACTAGATCATATTATGCTGCTATTGCTCCAATTACAATGTGTGTCCCAACAGTAAAATCATTGATTGGTAGTAAGTCTATGGCACGTCTGCAGCGTGATAGACGAATCGATTCCAAATAAAAAGTCCTCGAATGAATAGATAAAATGGAGCAATAAATTAAGATGGTCGAATCGAGGTAATAAAGACCCCATAATAGTCTCTGAAAGAAAAACTAGACATGAAAGGATATTGAAAACCCCGGGTACATGAAAAAAAACTTTGAGATCTCAACAAATGATAGAATATAATGTATAGTAAAGTGTGGAATCGAAAAGAACTGAAACGACGTCGATAATACTGTATATAATAATGCGCATGATAAATACAAGGTGAGGATCTTGGATATCTACAAGAAGTGTAGTTGTAAAATGAATGGCCAAAGAATATAAAGACGCAAGTAACTAATGAACTATGAAAGTCTCTTATGATGAAACGTGATTATTGGGTGAAATCCATACACATGAATGTTATGAGAAAGGATATTTAATGTTATGTCTGGCAATATGAGAAATAAGCTGTATGCGTCTAATATTATAAAACAAGAGCTCATTTTTGTTGAGATTCCTTAAGGAATATAGAATGCATGGAACACGTGTCATGATTTAAAATTCTCGAGAATAGTAGTTGATCAAATTGAACCACAGTAAATCAAATATTTCAATATTTTCAAGGTACAAAGGATATGGGTTTATATTTTCCTAACCCGTCAAAACAAGTTTAGTTAGTTTTGCAGATGCAGGATATATGTTTAACTTACAATGATCGATCTCAACATGGATATATTGTTACAAGTGGCGAATATTTTTCCTGGCATTTGATAGAGCAAACAATCAAGGCGACTTCATCAAACCATACATAAATTCTGGAAAGGAGATAGCAACTATTGCATGAAGATAATGTAGCATACCTTGCTATATTCAAGTAACATTACATCAAAGGCGACAAGACACTTCTCATTCCAGTGATGATTTCGTTGACCTATTTACAAGATACCAAGTGATGTAGTCATCAGAGGGAGATAATACGCGCTGCACTCTTTTTGTCCTTAGTCATGGTTTTGTCCCACTGGGTTTTCCTGGCAAGGTTTTTAATGAGGCAGCATTCCCTAAGCGTATTAACAATATGGACATCCAAGAGGGAGTGTTATGGATAATTATTAGTGGATGTCCATATAACCCATAATAGGCCCATGGCCCATGTTAGCTATTAGGGTTTTTTCCCTAATGTTTCTCTATATATACTCTTTGTAAATCTCATAGTTAATGATCAATAAGAAGAATATTCATTCCCTCAATTCTTGTTCAGAACAAAAACAAATATCTTCTTTTTTTCTTTTCTCTTCTCTTCTAAAAAGCTACAAAAATTTAAAATATGTTATAATTAACAAGGCCTATGACAATTATACTGTAGAATTTGCAAGAGAAGAAAATTAAAGATCACTTATAAGAAGCTGATCTTGATGATTTTTCATTGAATCTGTAATGGAGTATATATACTACTACATTTAATTGTTAGTTTCACTATCGTACATGAGGAAACAGATATACATTGTTGATAAGACAACACAATGTAGACATGATTGATCAATACTATAGACGTGATTGATCAATGTCACACTATACACATGATTGATCATTGGCACACTAACGTTGACAATATGGCATTCACTTATTGTATTCATTTATAACACTCCCCCCCTTGGATGCCATTTGTCAGCGTAAAGTCAACTTTGAAGTGCTGCCTCATTAAAAACCTTGCTATAGAAAAACCTAGTGGGAGAAAACTTTAACTAAGTAAAAAAGAGTGCAGCGTGTATTTGGCTCCCCCTTATGTTGTCATCTGTAAACTGTCACATTGTTTGAACATGTCGCATTCCAATATTGTGAATGTGTTGTAGGGTATTCACAATGCAAGAAACACTTGATTGAGGCCTTAGTTTGGATCGAATGACAAAGAACTAGAGAGAGAAAGTGGGAACTTCTAGAGAGAGAAAGACTATGTGTTTATTAGCTTGAGATAATGTGAAGTTCCAACGCTTCCCAAGTGTGGGAAGGGGTATTTATACTTACTAATATTATGCCCCTAGTGGGCTGTGGAGTGAGCTGACAGTGGGGAAAGCCCCGACCCACTCCACAAATATAAATACGACTAAACTAATAATACTAATACTAATATTGCTAAGCTAATATAAATAAGCCTACGAGCTATGTAGATGCTAAATAGATGCTCGGGGTAACCGAGCCTTCATCTGAATATTTATATTCCTAACAATCTCCCCCTAAGGGAGGTCACCCCGGAAATAATAACTTGAATTCTAGCATTTTATCTTCTGAAGTAGTCTTCATAGCTCGTAGTCTTTGATTCTTCAATGTCTTGAAACTTTGTGCATTCAGCAGAAATCTTTTGATGACAGATCAGTTGTTTTGGATGATCTTTGAGAATTCTTCGAGTTTATCATCCAACTTTTGTCTTCATGTCATCGTTCAGCAGTATGTTTCAATGTGATGTGTCATTCTTTGAACCGACATGCTCACACCATTTGGTGTCATGATCTTCAACATCAGAGTAAGCATAAGCCGTGTTGAAGGTCTTTAGGTTGATCATGACTATGTTGAATTCCAATGATGATGTAGTGTGATCATGTGGTAATGGAGTGATTGTTGAGTCGACATGCTCACACTTTTCTGGATCATGATCTTCAGCTTCAGATTTGCGGAAGCAGTGTTGAAGGTTTTTTAGGTTGATCATGAATCCCTTGATTAAGTTGATAGCGAAGTGTGAACATGTGATGATGGATTGGCATCTTGTCTGCGACTAGCTACAACAGCAACCAGCTACAGCATCCAACTGCTACAACCGCCAGAAGTTCCTGCATACGACAGTTAGCAACAAATCAAACGGTACTTACAGGTTTGGACTTTGAGATTGTTAACAGCATAGTGTGAAAACTCTCTCTAATCCTTACCAAGACCGTTCCTAATCGAAAACCCACAGAGGGCTTTTTAAGATCGAACCGTAGCACATCAACGATTAGGTGAGTCGCTGGAGATCACTCCACGACTGTAGACCGTTTGAAACCGCCGCAATCACTAAGCGTAATCCACAGGGAATTACCGAAGTGACCTGTTTTCAGGGCTGCTTGATGTTGACCTTGGCAGGAATTTCCATTCAATCATTGAGAATTACATTAGTAAATTCCCTCATAAATGTTCTGGCAGATTGCTAAGATCTGCGTAGGACTCATAAGTTTACAACTGGTGTCCTTAATGTTAAACAACCAGTGTAGAAATAATTCGTGTCCCTATGAGATCTTATTATGCATCTCGTGGCTCTAGACTCGATAGTGCGATTTGATTTAGTGAGCGAAGGCTGGAGAGGAATGCTACCTTTTCAATATCATCTAACTCGGAGTGAGAGAGACGATAGAAATTTATTGAACTCTGTGACAATTGAAACAAGAGTCCTTTGAGGGACCTTGAGTGGCTAGGGAGGGTTGTGCAGCGTATCACTGGGTCCATGATACTTTGTCTTCAATGCCAGCAATCAACTAAGTGATTCTGACAGCATATGTATTGGCCCGGTTTCTGCCTAAGTTGTAAGGAGGGCTATTTCTTTTCACCCTTTCTCTTTACAATTCTTTTTCATTCTTCAACCCCATCAGTGCTTACCGAGACTTCATAACTAACACCTTGTTGGGTTTGTTCCAGTGTTAGCTCCATCTCAGTCGGCACTATTCCCTCATTCACTTTTCTCCTTTTTAATCATACCTAAGGACTTCTACACTAACTAGTGGATTGTCCCTGGGTAGATCCCTCCGGCTCTGGCGGGATCGTGGGAATTTGTACCTAACCTTACCATCCTTATAACTCCATTATATGAAATACAATGGACGGTCTTTGGTGTTCTTCCACAATTGCCAAACCAAATCTTTGAAAAATCTCTCAAAGTGTTCATGATTTCGAAACACATTTTTGCAAACACTTGAGAGTTTTATATTTTTCAAATGCTCCCCCTCAACATGTGCTCGAATAATTGTTTTATAAATTTGCACATGTCAGGTGAAGCTGGCAGTTTTGAATTGATTGATTTTCCAAGAACATGATCATAACGAGACACGCTTACATCACTAGTAAACTAGCTTGAAATTATTACCCGTCCAGATCACATTCAAGGAAAGTCGCTCGAAATTGGTACATTCTACTCAGACACGTCCTTTGCGAGACACGCTTACATCACCAGATAAACTGGCTTGAAATTATTACCCGTCCAGGACATGACCTTTCAACTACTGACTTTAGCTATCGTCAATTCATTGGTGAAGTCTGAGCCTTGCTCACATAAGATGCATGCCAAATCCTTTGCTCCCCCTCAATAAGTGCATTGGTATACAAAAGAGTTTAGCACTTACTGGAGAGCTTACTTTCACATCAAACACATTTTGCTCCCCCTCAATATGTGCATTGATATATAAAATGGTTTAACACATACGGGAGAGCTTGCATATATGTTCAAATCATCACATTTTATCAGATTTCATATTTAAATCACATTCTCTCCCCCGATCAAAAATTTCAAACCATTTGAGATTTGTGATCCCAATTGATTTAAATAAGTTAGAAAAATGTGAGAGAAAATGTGTCCAATTTAATGTTTTCTGATAATGAAACATACTATGCTCCCCCTTAAACTAAGAGGGAGATTCACTGCTTATTTTGCACAAAGTGATTATTATGACACAAATGATATTGACCTTTTGCACAGATGATGTGATCATCCGCTTCTCTGAAGGAGTCATTGGTCAACATCGATTATCCATCCACCAACAAGAACGTCCAAGAATTGTAGATCCCCACTTGGCGAGATCGGAACAAATATTGCTGTGTTTCACTGAAGGTGGTGGTGGTGATGACGGTGTTGTTGTTGTTGTTGCTGCCGATGTTGTTGTCGTGGTGAATTCCGAGCCAATCAATAGAGTTTGAACGTCTGATCAAATGGTTAGAATGGGAACTGGCACATTCATTTTGGCCATGGAATCTGCATAAGAATATCAACACAGATATACATACATACAGATACACTATTCCTTAATAGCTACCCTTCAGCAGCTTGCCACATTATAATACCAAGTTCATCTTATAATCAAACCATAATCAGGAACTACGTCAAACCACTATCTATCATGAAGAGCAAATAGCAATCATGAACATGGCAATTCACACGGATTTCAATATTCAATTCAGGATCTTAGGAACATGATTCTAACATAATAGCAATCTACCTAAGCGAATCCTGAGAACATATGCACAATATCAACAACAATTAAGCAGCAATCGACCAACAAAAGTCAAACGACATTTGAAACTCATTCATTTAGATCATACAAATGCCAGTGGAGCATTCAAGAACATCAAACACACCTGGTTTTCTAACTTCTTTTAGGTTTTGAGTCTTAAAGCATTTTGGGGATTATACGAGGATTCCAAAGTAACACAAATTAACCTTCTAGATACATAAAGCTAGGAAACTATAAGCAAATTGCACATAATGTCCTAAACTTTCTAGCAACTAACACATTTGGCCATTTGATATAAAGTTTTTGCAAGATCCTCTTCAACTAATACCCCATTAACTACAAAACCTTTTCTAACAAGTATGATTTAACCAATAAGTCCGTTTGATGATATAAAATTTGAATTCACTCTCCCCTTCAATCAATGACCATTTCTAACCATTTCTAGTCGTTGATTGAGTGACAAATTTTATGCACAATCCAAGTCAAACAAATTTCATACAACACATATTCACCAAGTGTCTCACAAATAATTTTCAGAAGAATCATAGAATGAAAACTATTTGTTATACTAAGAAGATTTCTCTTCTTTTACAAGAAATGATGCACTGAAACGTACATCAAATCAGGAAACATGGATATGAAGTAATCCATGCCCAGGTGAACATCACCCAGTTGGAGGAACAGCCGTCTTTTTGGCGACGTGCTTTCCCCAATATGAAGCGCGGGTTGCTATCTAAAGTAATAGCAAGCCATTTAGACATGTTTTAACCATCCATTATAACTTCTGCTCGAGCTTCATTTAAAGACCCGTGCCATTGTTGAATGACATTTCTAAGTCCGTAAATGTTATCAATAAACAGAAGACATGCCTAGGTGAAACTATTTTTGGTATTTTCTATTTTTCAATTTTTATGGTTTTTCTGGATTTAAGATTCTCTATATACAATTTTCTGGTTCTATAATTTTCTATTTACAGTATGTTTTAAGATATGTACAAACTATATTATTCAGTTTAAGACGATGATGAAATGAATACCAAAATGAGGATACGTTCAGTATGTTGTAGAAATCTGTGGTCAATCATCTCTTAAACTTTCACCACCAAAGCTTTTGAGGCTCCTGAACAGACGACGGAACTTGAGCCTTCCCAATGTACAGCTTTGATAGCTTCCCCCCAAACCGACAATCTTCATACTGAGCAGATTCTAAGCTCTCTTTCAAGCTTACATAAGGTAAGTGTACAGCGGAAACCGTAGCAAACCACATTAAGTATTGCTGCTCCCTTTTAAGAATAATCATCGTGATTCTCCGTTCGGGGATCCTCAAATAGATCAGCAACGAATCATCTCACATTTGAATAATTCTTCTCACATTTCTTCCCGCTGAAGACTGAAGAAATGCCTACCAAAAGTATCCAGAGACCACTTCCCCCCAAGTAGTTGAAGAGATGCAGCCAGTCTCGATATATGAAGCCCAAAAACCCGAAGTACACACTCAATCCCATTAATGAAGTCGACAATGCATCATCAAGATCAATTAAGACCCGAAAATCCCCTTATCTCCTTTCAGGACATTGCAGATGAGAATGTTACACCAAATTCAGCTAAGTCCCGAGTGTAAGCAATTTATCCCGTATGTAGTCGACATGATAACACCAAGACAGTACCATAACAGCTACTGAGTACCGGATGTACACATTTCCTTCAGTAGGATACCGACTAACCATAGGAACCATCATACAATTGTGTACCTCTTTTATCATAGAAACTGACATTCTCTTCCCACACTTAGTTGGAATGACACACCAGAAAGAACGAGTTAGAACACTGATTTTTTTCATCGGTTATGACATTTGTCTTCCCGGAATAATCTTCAATTGAGAAGAGGTATAAAGCCCATCAAGTGTACTCATTGTGCATTCAGATGTATGTCTCCTTCCCCCTTGCTGGTTTTGATACCTCAGAATCAGCAACACATTTTACGAACATATTCTTGAAATCTTGTGAGAAGAACAACTTAGGCTCAGGTAGATCAAGTGAGAATTAACCGCTGCCGACACCGTCTCTGACTATCTTTATCAACCCTCAAGTAGGCCTTTTTATGAGATAACTGATGGAGCAAACCCGATATACCAAACTTGAGCCTGAAGATAGAATTCCCCATTCTTGTGACTTACGCTTGCACTAATGTTGGAAGAACGGTGTAGAGAATTAGTGCTCCAAGCAAATCTCTAAGTACTCAATAACCAACCAAGGTATGAGACATTAACACCTCTTACGATTATCCACAACGACATCGGCGTGTGACACTGAGTACTACATCGTAACTCCTATAAGTGATAGTTACCCCGACTGCTGGTAACTAGATAACCTAAGTCTTCAACTTAAATCTTAAGCACGAGCAAGTTATCATAGAAAGTCATGCATCCAACCAACCCCGACTTCAAGATAGGATAAGATCACGCCTTTGAGGAAGTCAACTTCAAACTCGAATAAGTGATACCTGATCAACTCCATGGTCACAATTAGATGCCCAGCTCAAGTGAGTGAACCAACAACCAAATGTACAACGAATCACTTGTTCACACTTCTCCCCCTCAAAGATTGCATACGAGGATGCCATCTTTGATTGAACAAGTGCATATGAGGTTGATTGAACAAGTGCATATGAGGTTGATCCACTGTTCACACTTCTCCCCCTCAAAAATTGCATTTGAAGTTGCCATTTTTGATTGAGTGAATAAACGTCCAATCGGATGGAAGTAGATCTACTTGATATCTGAATGAGCATGGAGTAAGTATGAAGCCTTTTGATGAGAATAGTCAAAAACAAGGAGAGTCGTATGACCATTTCTCAAACTCTGAGTCATGTAGTTTATTCACCTTTCTCCCCCTCAAAAATTGCATATGACGGCCAACTGCCATTTTTGATAGGCCAGGTGAATAAGAATACCATCGGAGGTAAGTAGATCCACTTGATATCTTTCTCCCCCTCAAAAATTGCATATGACGGCCAACTGCCATTTTTGATAGGCCAGGTGAATAAGAATACCATCGGCGGTAAGTAGATCCACTTGATGACTGAATGAGCATGAGAAGAACATGAAGCTTGATGAGAATGGTCATAAATAAGAAGATTCCTCTTCTTCCGAAGATAAAGTGCACTCAAGCGTACACCTTTCTTTTCTTTGATGAACTGGGCCTGAAGAGATGTCAGCAGACGCCATTATGTTGACATTGAGACCCGAGGCTTGAACTGTTGTATTCAAACGTCGTAGTTGATTGAAGAACGAGGCCTGAACTGATTTGAACAGACGTCCATGATTCCCCTCATATGTTGTGAGCAGCATGTGTCCAAATGTCAAAGGACGATCCATACGACCTGCATTTGAAAACAGACGAAAGAAGAGAATTTGGAGAGCCGGATCCCCAATTTAGGTTGGGTTCCAGTTGGTTAGTGCAAACAATCTTTGGGGCTGCTGAAACCATAGGTGCCTTGGTTTTAACAATAGGGGCAACACTAGTAGATGCAATGGACCTAGTTAAGGGACATTGCGTATCTAAAGGGATAACTCTACCAGTAGGCTCCCATTCCTTAACAGGCACTACTCTAGGAATTGTAATCCTTGTTAAAGGGCAATGTTCCCCTAGTGTGAATGTTCGGCCCGTGGGCTTCCACTAAAAGCCCACATTGGTAAACATTTTCCCTGTGGGTTTCCAAGATTGCTTAATTTGTCTAGCTCTCCAAACTTTCCTAACTGGGGGTTTGTTGGACGACTTCAGAAATATCTTAACACATTTATCATGACTACACGAAATTATGTATTCATTACATGTTTTGCAAAGTGAATTTGGATTCGAATTATGATTCCTTTTGTTCAAATCTGACTTGTTGTTTCTCATGTGGTCTTCTACTTTCCTTTTAGGAAGACTTTTAGCTGGTGAAATCCTAGAATTCTTTATGTTTCTCCTAGGTTTTGACTCGCTAGCTTTAGTGTCACTATTAACTCCTGTAGAAAGACTTATGGGAATCTTAGTCTTTTTCACTTCTAGTTGCTGAACATGTTTTGATGTGTTGGGATCTGAAGTTTCCAAGGATACCTCAAAGGTTACATGCTTGTTCTTAATTGTGGATGATGATGCAACTATTCTATCTCTTTGGTTGTGAGACTTAGGACCCGTGCCAATGGCATATTCTAACTGTTCCTGGATCCTTTTTGTGAGGACGCAGGCATAACCAACTGCCTTATCGAGTGGTTTTCCTTTTCTGTCCTCTTCCACAACTTCACGAAGAGTGTCAAGTCCATCCCTAAGGTGACAGAGATACATTTGATGGACAGGTCTGTTGTTTTTCATGGGAAATGGAATAGGCCCCACAGCAACATCATACATTTTACAAGCAGCAGCCTTTGGTGCATCACAATTACAAGTGGTGCATGGCATTTTACCTTTTACCTGAGCCTTAAGATTCTCAATTTCATTTGTCAAAGAGGTTATTTGATTATTGTGATTGCTTCTTGTAACTTTTATAGAATCATATAACTCTTTGAAATGTTGTTTGACCTTAGAATTTTCTTCTCGATAACACTCATTTTCATGATGCAACTTATTTATGGTGTTTTGATATTGAAAATTCTGAGAATCTGAAGACGAAGGTTTATTGGTGCCATACACATCACACTTGCTGGATTTCAATTGGGCAATATGGGCCCTCAACAGTCGAATCGTGTTTGTGTGAGCTTGAATTTTTTCATCACGTTTGCTTAATTCAAAATATGTATCAAACTCAGGAGCATCCAAGGATGTCTTGACATTTGATATTTTGCATTTTTCTTCTAAGTGTTGATGTTTGAGTTGCAAATTCAGATAATCAACTTCAAGTTTTGAAAAACGTTTAACCATGTTATCATGGTCATCATTTTGAATTTTTTTAAGCAATTTCAAATTCTCCCCCTCAAGCTCAACAACACGATTCTGGGTGACATTTAACGCAATAGCATACTCATTAAATTGACAAGCAGACAATGCAGAATCAGTAGCAGTGTAAAATACTTCTTGTGCAATACATTTAGCAATCAAGTTGTCATTAGTAATGAGTATGTTTTTTCTTTCAATCTCACGACTCTTAAGTTCTATTGCATATTCATTCACCTCATTTTCCATGTCTTTAAACACTACTTTCATTTCTTTTATTTCTGTTTTGAGGGCAGTTTGCAGCCCTTCAAAGTGTTCTTTTAGTAGTTTAAATAATGGCATGACCTCAGTTAAGTAACACCTTTTTGCATGTTCAAAACACCTTTCCCCCTCAGTAATGCCGGTTGGTGTGATTCTCTTCTTACATGTTTTATCAAAATCAGCAAACAGTTGCCAAAGCACATATAAGCTAATAAAGGTTTTGCATTCAGTGGGAAGAGACAAAGGCACCAAATTCCTAGGTGTATTGGGAGGATACACCGTTATGGACGCAACTTTTCTAATGAGAGGGGTGTTGGCCTTAAGTTTTTCTTCCTTAAGTTTTTCATTATCTTGTTTCCAGAATATCTGTTCAGGTGTTAACTTCTTTTGAGGAGCAAACACAGTCAGACGATTTTCCTCACTATAGTCATGGGGCTTGATTATTATTCGTCTGACTATGCACTCGGGATCCCTCATTTTCTCATTCATTCTTTCCTTTGTTCTCTCACTCATCTCCTCCTCCTCTTTAGTGTAGAGAAGCTCAGGCGGGTCATGATTAGGCATAAACATCACATTGGAATCATTTAATACAGGTTGGGCTATCTTAGCAATCTCATGAATAGCTAATTTAGATCTACCTACATTGCTTTCACTATGCTTGTCACTTAACTTTCTGTGCTTATACATCATTTGGGCAGTCTGTCTGGTTTGGTCTTGTGTGTACAACTTATCTTCAAGCTTATTTTTTAACGTCTTGAGTCTAGAGAAATCATTTAACAGTGTTGTTTCTTTTTGTTTGAATTCTAGCTTAAGTGTAGTTATACACTTTTGAACTTCCTGTTTCTGTTTGACAGACTGTTCTAGCTGACTTTTCAAAGAACTCAACTCTAATTTTAATGTTTCTTCTCTTACTCTAGACTCTTTAATAAGTGTACTCATTTGACCTTCTAATTTCTGCTCACGTTCATTAAGCTCAAACTTAGCACGCTGTTCGTACATAGCCACTTGTTCTTTATAAATGTTTAGTCTAGTGATCAAGTTATCATCAGGGACAACTACAGTGTTCTCATGCAGCACATAATCATCATTTAGAACAGAAGATGCACAACTAGGTACAACAGGCGCTTCGTTGTGATTCACATATTGTTCATATGGGAAAACATCGCTATTTCCCATATTAGCAATATCTGATTCAACAACGTTTGTCTGTTGTACTTTGTTGGAAATCTTTTGTTCATGCAACACATTATCATTATTAATGACAGAAGATACCCCATTAGGTTCAGCCGACGCATCGTTGTGTTTCTCATGTTGCACGTTGTTCCTAGCAGTATCTGACTCAACAACGTTTGTCTGTGGCTGATGAA
Source organism: Artemisia tridentata subsp. tridentata (assembly GCA_021014915.2). NCBI lineage: Eukaryota > Viridiplantae > Streptophyta > Magnoliopsida > Asterales > Asteraceae > Artemisia > Artemisia tridentata. The sequence goes on along the minus strand of CP139508.1, from coordinate 232,894,485 downwards.
GCTCTTTCTCTTGAGAATTCGGGCACACAAAGTCTCTATTGGCACCAACATAGTCAAACACGTTTATCTGTCGAACATCTTTGGGAATCTTTTGTTTGTCAATCATGTTGTACAATCTGAGTATCTCTGATATAGCAGAATCTGAAGTATTTGACATGATATTAACGTGCACGGGATTTTACAATTCTATGATTTAAACCGAGAAATAGATTCTTTCGTGGGGTTTTACAAAATCAAGAATAAACCGTGGAATGATGCTTGATATGTGTTATGATGACTGTTGGATTGTTGCACTATTGTTAAGTTGTGATTTGGTTTGGTTGATGCAAGTTGTTACAGCGAAATTTTGGTCTGAAAACTTAGAAACTCAATAACTTCATTCTGGAGCGATTTCAGGCTTCGAAAGTTGGGTTGAATGAATAAGTTTATTCAACGTGTCCTTCTCTTCAGTCTCACGGTCGTTTTGACAGGTGTTTCGTTGAAAACGGAGTTACGGTTCAAAAGTTATGGCCGTTTGATGTTTTGACGTAAAAATAGCACCTCTGTGGATACAAACCGCCTAGACAAACCGCGTAGACACAAACCGAGTTCACGCTGCAGAGACAAACCGCGTAGACACAAACCGAGTTCACGCTGGAGAGACAAACCGCGTTGATACAAACCGCATACACACCTCAGAGACAAACCGCGTAGACACAAACCGAGTTCACGCTGCAGAGACAAACCGCGTTGACACAAACCGAATACGCTCCTCAGAGACAAACCGCGTAGACACAAACCGAGTTCACGCTGTAGAGACAAACCGAGTAGACACAAACCGAATACACTCCTCAGAGTCAAACCGCGTCGACACAAACCGAGTACACGCTGGAGGGACAAATCGAGTAGACACAAACCGAGTACACGCTGCAGGGACAAACCGTGTAGACACAAACCGAGTACACGCTGGAGGGACAAACCGTGTAGACACAAACTCCCAAGCACGTCGCTTTCACTGCTTTTTGTCTTTTTGCCTAAACTAGTAGTAAAACAAACCGTATCTTCGAAGTGACACAAACCGAGTCCAAGAACTTGTCCCAAGCACACAAACCGCTGCGAAGAACACTACAACAAACACCCACGAATTACCCCAAAATCACCACACAATTCTTAGATCTGTGAATCCAAGCACCAAATACCACTCTTATTCTGTTCCTAAGCTAGAAAGTACAAGGTATAACAACTTCTAATCACTAAACAATGCACAAAATGAATTTTTTGTTACTTGTCAATTCGAACACAAAAACCTCAAAAACTAAACAAATCCGTGAATACCAACTCTCATGGACCTAACCATGGCTCTTGATACCAATTGTAGGGTATTCAAAATGCAAGAAACACTTGATTGAGGCCTTAATTTGGATCGAATGACAAAGAACTAGAGAGAGAAAGTGGGAACTTCTAGAGAGAGAAAGACTATGTGTTTATTAGCTTGAGATAATGTGAAGTTCCAACCCTTCCCAAGTGTGGGAAGGGGTATTTATACTTACTAATATTATGCCCCTAGTGGGCTGTGGAGTGAGCTGACAGTGGGGAAAGCCCCGACCCACTCCACAAATATAAATACGACTAAACTAATACTACTAATACTAATATTGCTAAGCTAATATAAATAAGCCTACGAGCTATGTAGATGCTAAATAGATGCTCGGGGTGACCGAGCCTTCATCTGAATATTTATATTCCTAACATGTGTTTTCTGAAAATTGTAGTGGGGAGTGCCTTGGTGAAAAGATCAGCTGAGTTGTTGCTAGATCGAACATATCTCATTTCAACTTGATTATCTTTTATAAGATCTTGTGTATATGAGAAGAACCTTGGCGGTATATGTTTTGTTCTGTCACTTTTGATATATCCTTCTTTCATCTACGAGACACAAGCTGAATTATCTTCATAGATTAAAGTTGGACTTCTATCTTTCTCCAGTCCGCAAGAACTCAAAATGAGTTGTGTCATAGATCTCAACCATACGCATTCTCTAGAAGCTTCATGTAGTGCAATGACTTCAGCATGATTTGATGATGTTGCAACAAATGTTTGTTTCTGGGAACGCCATGAGATTGCAGTACCTCCATTCATAAACACGTATCCTGTTTGGGATCTTGCCTTATGAGGATCTGAAAAATAACCTGCATCTGCATAACCAACCAATCCCTCTTTCGAATTGTTAGGATAAAACAAGCCTAAATCGATGGTTCCTCAAAGATATCGAAAAATGCGTTTGATTCCTTTCCAGTGCCTTTTGGTGGGAGATGAATTAAACCTTGCTAATAAATTAAATGCAAAAGAAATGTCAGGCCTAGTACAGTTTGTTAGATACATAAGGGCTCCAATTGCACTTAGGTACAACACCTCTGGACCAAGAATTTCTTCACCATCTTCGCAAGGGCGAAATGGATCATTATCAACATTGAGCGATCTACCAACCATTGGGGTGCTCAAAGGATTTTCCTTGTCCATATTGAATCATTTTAGGAGCTTTTCAGTATAATTTGATTGATGTATAATTATTCCATTATGCATATGCTCAATCTGTAAACCAAGGCAATATTTGGTTCTTCCAAGATCTTTCATTTCAAATACCTTCTTTACTAGAACAATAACTTCTTGGATTTCTTTATTTGTCCCAATTATGTTTAAATCATCAACGTATACAGCTATGATCACAAATCCTGAAGTTGTTTTCTTAATAAAGACGCATGGACAAATAAGATTATTTGTATAGCCTTTGCTTAACAAATAATCACTCAAAAGATTGTACCACATTCTTCCAGATTGTTTCAACCCATATAAAGATCTTTGTAATTTTATGGAACACATTTCTTTGGGTTGTGAACTTAATGCTTCAGGGATTTTAAATCCTTCTGGAATTTTCATATAGATGTCGCTATCAAGTGATCGATACAAGTAAGCTGCAACAACATCCATAAGACGCATCTCTAAATTCTTAGAGACTGCTAAGCTGATTAAATATCTGAAAGTAATTGCATCCATAATAGGAGAGTATGTTTCTTCATAGTCAATTCATGGCCTTTGAGAAAAACCTTGAACTACAAGTCAAGCTTTATATCTTGTAACTTCATTTTTCTCATTTCTTTTCGAACGAAAATCCAATTGTATCCTACGGGCTTCATGCCTCTAGGTGTGGTAAGAATAGGCCCAAAAACCTTTCGTTTATTAAGTGAATTTAATTCAGCTTGCATAGCATCTTTCCATTTATCCCAATCATGTCGATTTTGACAATCAATTACAGATTTTGGTTCGGGATCATCATCTTCGTTCATAATATCGCTTGCTATGGAATAAGAAAATATCTCATCAGTATCTCCTATTTCATTTCGGTCCCATAAGATATGTGTTTAACTATAATTGATTGACATTTCTTTATTGATATCATTCATTTCTTCCTCGAGTGAGGTTTTGATATCTTGTGTTCCATCGAGAACACTTTCCTCATGGCTAGTTTTCTCTTCAGGCCCTTTTCTTTTACGAGGATTTTTATCTTTTGAACCAATTGGTCTTCCACGTTTCAGACGTTTTTGAGATTCTTGAGCGATGTTATCATCAACTTGCTTATTTGGTATTTCAATTCGAGCTGGGGCATTAGCAGCTGGTATATATGACTTAGTCACTCTTTTTTTATCTGTAAATGCATTATCTTTTGAACCTCGGTTTCACATTGCTTTGTTTGAGGATCCAGATACAACAATGAGGGTTCACACAATGAGACATCTTTCTCTTGATTTTTCTTTTCTCCCCCTAATGTTGGGAAAACTGCTTCATCAAAGTGGCAATAAGCAAAACGTGCTGTAAAGAGATCACCTGTTAAAGGTTCAATGTATCTTATGATGGAAGATGTTTCATATCCAACATAAATTCCCAATCTTTTTTGAGGACCCATTTTTGTGCGTTGTGGTGGTGCAATAGGAACGTATACTGCACAACTAAAAATTCTAAGATGGGAAATGTTTGGTTCTTGGCCAAAAGCAAGTTGTATGGGACAGTATTTATGATTTGCACTTGGTCTCATGCGAACCAGTGATGCAGCATGTAAAATTGCATGTCCCCACATAGACACGGGGAGTTTAGTTCTCATTAATAATGGCATAGCTATTAGTTGGAGGCGTTTGGTTAATGATTCTGCTAAACCATTTTGTGTGTGAACATGAACAACTGGGTATTCAACAACAATTCCAATAGACATGCAATAATCATTAAAAGCATGTGATGTGAATTCCCCTGCATTATCAAGTCTTACTGTTGGTCCCTTTACACGCTTAGAGTTAACTAGAAAGTTAATCTATTTGTGTTTATGACAAATACAATGTTATGATTAATTCTAACAGTTATAAAACGTGAATATAAAAACTCAAGGTAATTTTCAACGTTTAAATTCTTATTAGAAATGAATCAAAGAATCTATACCCAAGTGTTTTGCGGAACAAACACTTGGGATTGAATAGACAAGGTATGGTGGTGTCTCCTATCTAAACTCAAGTTTTGCTTGAGTGGTAACAATGCGACCTCACTGAGCTATCTCAGGGATGCGTTACTCTTTGTAGGAGAGAAGTTGTTTTGCAAAAGTCTAAGGTTTAATTGTACAAAACACACTCAACTTCTCTCCTTCTCAATCTATTTATACACAAGTAATCTGAGTAAAAGTAATTAAAATATTACAAGTTGTTGAGCAAGCGTGTTTGACAATTACAACAGTAATTGTCATTTCCAAGAACCAATAGAAATGGCCTATTAAGTCTTTAGGAGTGGTTGGTCTGACACTCCAAGACTTTAAGCCGTCTTAGGAAGGATTTCTTCCTGACAAGATAAGATTTGATCTTATCTTAAATCCTTCCTAGATATTTCTGCCTTTCTTCTCAGGCACTTAGTTCTTCAGGATACGCTTCTCAGTTATCATTCATAATTACTTCATTGTTGTTGAGGAGACTATGGTTCAGTGAGTTCTTGTCCAACACTCACTGAACCATCATCTTCTTCTTTGGCTTAAGTGCTACTTCAGGGAGTACCGCCTTCCTGTGTAGTGAATCCTTCTATTTGAATTCGCCTTAAGCATCCTGAAGATGACTCACTGAGAGGTTGTTCTCTCAGTGACTTGAATTGTTCTCGGTTTAAGTTAACACTTAGTTAATTTGTGTCCAAATCATGTTTTAAGTATTCTTGGGTTTTTCATGACCCAACAATCTCCCCCTATTTGGATATAAATTATTCCTAAGTGTTTTGATCAGTTATGAGTGAGCTAATGACTTCTACTCATACTGAATGTACTAGAATGTAAATAAGGACATTGAAATAATAAAAACATCATCTTATTGATATCATTACAAGTCCTATCAAACTAAGTACAAAAGGGATAGTGGGGGTATTCAGGCGGATTCATCAGTTCAATATAATACCAAGGGATTCAAGCTTGGGCTTCTTTGACTGCAGCTCTTGTTGGTTAGGTTGCTCATGGATTTTCTTTTTCAGATCTTGACAAAACTTCACATTTTCAGGACTCTTGAGTGGAGAGGCCATCATTAGAAAACCAAGCATAGCTTTGATCCCTGACAAATCAATATCACTCCACCTTTGGAAGGCTTTGTCTCCGAACTCATCAATGAAGAACAAACCTCTTTCAGGTTGTTCAATGACCATATTGTTCCTGAAAGGAACACCTTCAGGGAGAGCCCTATTGCAGTCAAGACCAGGAACCATGATCTCAGGCTCAGCTTCTATCTTCTTTCTTTTCCTTGAAAAAGACTGAGAGGGAGCTGGTTGTGCTGAATCAGGAAGAAGAGATGGAGTGCCAAGTTCCTGAGGTGCAGCTGCCAGTCTTTCGTAACTCAGACTCAAGGACTTCATCAGACTAGGGACCACAACGTTTGATTTCTTTGCTATTAATGGACCCAACTCATCCAATTCTGAGATCCCAAAGTCAGCGAATCTGAAGGGTTGATGAACCTGAAAGTCTCTTTTGTCAGCACCTCTATAGACAGTGACAATGGCAGGATTGGTGTTTCGATGAATATGAACATCAGTGATTGGTTCTGGCTTCAACCTGTTAGTCATATACCACTGATATTTCTTAATCCTGTTCTCCCTGATCTCTTCAGCCCTTTTATTCCTTTCCTCCCTTTTCTTCCTGAGAGTGATCATCTCCTCAGTCTGAGCCTTTACAAAGGTCATACCACCTTCTCTTCCTGAGAGATCCTTAGCTTCAAGACCAATCTTCTCAGCCTCTTCATGAACAACCTTAATAATAGCAGGCTTGCTTACCTTTTCTTCCTCCTTTAACTTCTTCTTTGCTTCCTCTTCCTCTAGGTAAGCACTGAGTTCATCAGCTGAGAAGTGGTGAAGAACTCCATCAATGTCATACGGGATCCTGGGTGGTAATTCAGGATCCTTTGCTACCATGATTGGTGCTGGTTGAGGCTCAGGATCAGTGAGGATGCCTTTGTCTTTTTCTTGATGGGTGGAAGAAGCTTCAGGAATCTCCCCTTCAGTGTGAGAAGTTGGAGAAGGAGGTTGCTGGCTTGTGGAAGCTTCAGGGACTCCAGTGTCTTTCTCCCCCTCAACTGTTGCTTGAGCCATGGTGATAGCAAGAGTTCGAGCCACTGGAGCAGCAGGACCGTTGAAAGCCTGATAGATCTCAGTCATCATTGTTTTTTGACAGTTCCTTCATCGGGATGTGAGGGGGTGTGGGTCCTCTTCACAGTAGGGTGGTGCTGCCCTACCGAGGATTCAGGACCCTTTCCTCCCTTGGGCACTGATTGTGATTTATCAGTACCTTCATCGGGATGTGAGGGGGGAATGCTTCCTGATCCCTCTGACTTGTTTATGTTAGTTGAACCATGTGGAAAGGGTGTACCCGAGGTCACTGAGGATGATTGCTTAGTGACCTCCGTTGGCCTTTGTTTTGAGGTCAAGAGGGTCTCAGAAATGGGTGTCTCAGAGGTCTCGGCCTTTTTCAAGCTCTTTTTAAGGTTTAGTTGGTTTTGAGGATTAGTCTCAGTGGCGAGTGGCTTGGGTCTAACCACCTGGCTGGACTGACCCTTCTTTGTCTTCTTCACCTTTTTGGTCGGTGAAGGAACAGGTGAGACAGCATCATTACCCTGAATGACTGATTGCATGTATTCAGTCAGGGCTGTTAGGAATTCAGGAAATAAGATATTTCTTGTTACTGCCGATAGTGTAAAGCTGGTTCCTGCCGATAGCTGTGGTTCTTGCTGAAGCTCATTGTTGCTGATAGTTCTATTTTGTTTCTGCTGATAGTAGTTGTTGCTGCGGGTAGTGTTAGTTGTTATCCCGTATGTTTAGAATGTTTGTTAGATTTATTTTAGAAGAGATCATGTTTATCTCTTCACACGTTTTCTTGTATGACGGGTTAGGGTTAGGGTTTCTTGTTATTATAAAAGGAACACCCGTCTATGAGTTTTATATACCTTTTTACGTCTTAACAATCTTCAATAATAATATCTTTTAGTTCATTATACGATCCATAGAGGATCATAGTCTTAGTTCTTTTCTTTTCTTGTTCGTACTCAGAGATTCTCTTGTAGTGTGCTTGTGATTACATAGGCATTCTACCGATCCACCAAGCCCACCCAAGTCTAGAACAAGGAATTCGGCATTCATAATGAAAGAATTGGAGCCAGAGGAAGCTAAAGCCCTAGTGTCTGTGGATTCAATGCTGGATTGGGAACAACATGAGGAGACTGGAGCTTCACGAATTTATGGGATGATTGTTGGATATGGAGCTGAGACACATGTGGCTGGAGAATTTGGAATGATGGGTCATCCATCTCAGGTACTTAAGTGTCCTTTTGATTGTGAAATTAAATATACTAAATTGCAAAAGGATAGTGAAATTAAATACACTGAGTTAAAAAAGGAGTTTGATGAGATTGAGCCTGAATATAATAAACTATTTGTTGAAATTCAAGCTTATAAAAAGGCTCTTAAAACAGTGGAAAAACAAAAGGCTTGGCATGAAGCAAATCAGCTTGCTTATGAAGAGAAAATAAGGGTTTTACAGAGAGATTTAGAAAACACCACTAATGAACTTAAATATTCTGAATCTCAAGTTGCTAAGATCAAATTAGAAAATCAGGATTTAATGGCTAAATTGGATAGTGAAGTGGCTAGGATAAATTCATGGCAACTGTTAATGCTTAATATTACTTTATCACACAACAATATAAGAATAATAGAAGAATAGAAGAAATAGAGAGATGGTAACTTCTAGAGATTAGATTAAGAGAGAAAGAATGAGAGATACAAAGATGAGAATACCCCTAGAAGCAACACCCTCCAAGTGAGGAGGGGATGGGTATTTATAGTTTTCTAGACTTGGGTGGGCTTGGGCTTGAGATGGGCTTATACAAGGATTACATGATCATAACATTTAACTAACAAGCTTAAGCCCAAGCCCGTTGATTAAACTAACTAACTCAAACAACGACACACTTAATTAAACTATTACAATGACAAATGACCATCACTTTAAAATAAATCCTAACAATCTCCCCCTAAGGGATGGTCATTCAAATGATGCTCCGGGTGATTTGGTCTTTTGTCTTCAATGTCTTTGAGGTTTGAGTGTCGTTGTATAGCAGTCTTTGTTTTTGATTCCTTCATGCTATGTGATCTTCAAAGTATCGACTTTGAGGATGTTCTTGCCTTCGATCAACATCTTCATGTGATTATGCGTCGTGTCCTCCAACATACTCATACATATTGGACTTTACACTTATGCAAACAATCTCCCCTTTTCTTTCATCATTTGATATATGAACTTGTTCTTGACATCTTGATTAGCCTTTTGACTTTGTCGTTACACTCTGTCTTTAACTTAATCCTTTTGTCTTGAACTTATACACTTGAGCTTTGTTGGAGATGTTCTTCATAAGTATGAGTATGTTGAGGTGAAGATATTTGATGCATCGGATGATGGTTATTGGACTTTTGTCAGTACCTGCATAAAACAGTTAGCAATAATACGTCCAGCACTTACAGATTTGAACTTCGAGATCGTCAACAACATAGTGTGAAGACTTTCTCTAATCCAAACCCAGGCAGTTCTGAACCAGATACCCCCAAGAGGTCTTACACGGACACATCGAAGTGCACCCTCGATTCAGTGAGTCGCTGGAGATCACCCCACGACTGTAGACCGTTTGAAGCACGTAACCATCATGATATAAAATGGCAAGATCCTTGGATCTCATTAAGACTCTTACAACTTGTGTCCTTTTTGACGAACACAAGTGTATCATTTTGGAAGTGTTCCTAATGAGATATTTTGATGAATCTCATGGCTCTAGACTCTATTGTGCGTTTTGGTTTTAGTCGTCAGAGGCATGGAGCAGAGTGCCACCTTTTCAATATCAACACATCTCGGAATGAGAGGCCGATAGATTATGTAGTGTTCTCCGTGAGAAATGAAACAAATATCTTTTAAGAGATATCTGAGTGGCTAGGAGGGGTGGTGCAGTGCGTCACTAGGTCCATGACGTCTTGTCTTCAATATCAGTATCACCTTAGTGAATACCGATAGTAGATGTATTGACCCGGTTTCTGCCCTAAGTTTTCATGGAGGGCTATTTCTTTTCACCCTTTCATTAAACTTTTCTTTTTAATTCTTCAACCCCTTCTTTCCCTTTCTCATTTACTCCTTTTTTCAATCTTACCTAAGGACTTCTAATTCTAATCTATTGGAATTGTCCTTGGGTAGATCCCTCCGGCTCTGGCGGATCATAGGACGGTTTTCCTAACCTTAGTCACCTTATAACACCATGACTATCCTAGATTTGCCATAAAACCTTTTGAAAATCTCTCAAAGTATTTATGAATAAACACATTTTTGTTAATACTTTGAGAGTTTTTAGATTTTTGAAACACTCCCCCTTCACATGTGCTCATGCATTTTTTAAGTAAAATTGCACATGTTGGGTAGAGTTCGCACATTTGAAATGATCGATTTTCATTGAACATGACCTTCGCGAGACACGTTTACATCACTAGATGGACTAGCTTGAAATTATTACCCGTCCCGGTCATATTCATTGATTATCTCTCGAATTGGTACATTCTACTCAAACAAGTCCTTTGCGAGACACGCTTACATCACTGGAAAACCAGCTTGAAATTATTACCCGTCCAGGACAAGTCTTTTCGATAACGGACATTTAGATTTCGTCAATTCGAGGGTTAGAACTGAGTCTGTCTGGTGAGCATACTTTGAGATTCCACGAACTTTAAACCTTTTGATCACATTTTAATCACGTCTTCTCCCCCTCAAAAATAGCATGCAGTGATATTTTTGATATCAACTGATTAAAATGAAACTTTTTGGAGAGATAGACGAATTTGAGCATGAAATTGGAACATTTTTGTTTTTCTACTCCCCCTTAAACAAAGCATATGGTTAAACATTTTAGTTTAAAAGCAGGTTTAAGGGTTTAGGAGGGAGTTATCTTGAGCACTTTATGAAAGATTTGGAAAAATCTTATTGAAATATCTTGAAGAAAATGTGCTCAAGATAGAGAAGATTTTGAAAATCTTTGAAGATATGGTAGGAGAGGTATCTTCATTTGTTTTTAGGATAAGTGTTTGAAAAAGAGATTGGTTTTGCACAACACTTTCCTTTATTTGAAGTTCGAGTTGTAAGCTGAAATACTTACAAGCCATTGAGATTTTTAGGATAAGTGCTCGTAAAAATATTTAAAATATTTGATTTTGAATGAGCACTTTCCTTTCTTTGAAGAGCGGGTCCTGAACTGATGTGTTCAGAAGCCATCGGGTTAAGCACGGGTTCTGGAGTGAGTCTCTCAGAAGCCATTAAGAAGTAATTATGAGAAACGACATGTTTTGAAAACATTTAAATGAACTCTCGCTCAAGCATCTGTACATGCCCGTATCATTGTTGAATGACATTTCTAGGTACGTACAGAATATCGATTATACGAGAGACATGCCGGAGAAGAATATTTTTGAATTTTATATTTTATATTGTTTTTGTCTTTTTGGAAATTTTCTATTTTTATATTTTGCTTTTGTTGGTTTTTCAAATTTTGTATTTTGTTTTTGATTTTTTCTAAAAAAAATGTATTCACAAAGAAGAATTAAGTATGAACAAGTAGAAGTGGAGTTAAGAGAGGAATAAGACCAGGATTTCCAAATGCGATGTTGGCATAGAGTTCTTCTTTTCCAGATTGGTTGTATGAACCATCTGCACTTTCACAAGTTCCTGCATTCACAAAATCCACAAAAGAAGAATATGCACAAATAGTAGTGTTAGCAGCACATGAATCATCACTCTGAGGGTGTTCACTATCAATGGTTGTAGTGGTTTCTTCATCCTTATCCTGATGATTTTCACTACTACTTGTTGTGGTGCGACTATCAAGAATCTTTCCTGTGGGAATCCATCTAAGACCGACTGTGTTAAAAACTTTTCCCGTGGGAATCCACCTAAGGCAGGATCTAGGAGTTGTTTTCTTTTCAGATACAGCGGAAGTCTCATTTTGAGAAAAACTACGTCCTGTAGGGATCCACTTGGTAGAATTCTTAGCTTTTTGCTTCTTATCAACGGGTGTGTTTCTATTTGGTGTCTTAGAGGATTGTGCCTTAGCACGCAAATTTGCTTTCTTGATATACCGTGCCACACATGCATCATGATTAGCTGAAAAGACACATTTTTGACATGTAGGACAGACAAATTCAACATTCTTGTTCAAAACAACAACCTTAACTTTGTCACTACAGTCATTTGAAGCTTGTTTTCTGTTCGAAGAGGAATTCTTAGTGTTGCAATCTACTTGTTTAACATTTTCTTTTTCGCAACTACTCTTAGATGCAGGCCAATCCCTAGTCTTTTGTTGAGAGTTCCTAGGTAGTGGTTTACAACTACTAGCAGTGCCTTGTAATGTTGTAGAATTCATCACCATAGACGGTGTTCCTATAATTCCATCTTTTCGAATCTGTGCCTTTTTCCTAGCTTTTTCTAGATAGGAATTGTAGACCATGTTGTTTGAGCCAACAAATTCTTTAACAGTATTTGTGGTCACATTTGGTGAGCTATTCCTGGGGGAACACACATTAGGATTCAACTTGTTGTCCTTAGAATTTGTAGTAGCATGCCTAGAATCTTTTGGATTATCTTTTTCACTTTTGTCTATCGCCCTATGTGTATGAGATGTAGAGGTAGACGCAGTAGTGGGACTGATCCTATCAAGATCAGGTGCTATCACATTTGATGTTTCGACAACAGCTTTTCCTTTTCCTTTCTCGTTTTCCTTAGGCAAGGGTGTGGAAATGGACATTTTTGGTCTAGCAGACTTATTTTCCTCACCCTTTCCTTTTTGGTTATCAAGATGAGACTTCAAAAGATCAATTTGTTCTTGCATGTTTTTGTAAGAACGCTCATACGAAAATTTGTCATACTTGCATTCTTCTTTTTTCTGATCAAGTTGTTTAAAATATGTTACATTTTGTTTTTCAAGCTTAATAAGCGCCTTTTCATATTTTGAAACAATTTCGGAAGTCTCAGCTCGAAGTCTTTCATCATCTTCGGCAGAATACATTTGATAAATAATGGACATAATATCAGTTGAAAGAGCTTCTTCAGAGAGTGCGTCATTTTGTTTTTCCAAAACTTTGATTTTTTCAATGTTTTCATTGGCTTCAATTACCAAGGATGTGTGGTCCTTGACAAATTCAGTTACTTCTTTGATAATTGCGTTCTCAACATGAATTGCTCTTGCATGTACGCCAGATACAATGGGAGTAATCTCTGTTTCAAACATCTTTTTCTGTTCAGTTTCAAAACTTTTGAACCAATCGTTGGTTTTAGCATTTGTTTTGGTTGCCACAACATCTTGAAGCATTTCAACTCTCCTTTTAAGATCGGCCAAAAATATTCTAGCTTCACTTGTGGAAGTGTCGTTAGAGTACATTTGTTCGATGTTAGAAAGGTGTTTTGACACAACTTTAAACTTTGAGGCAGCCACTGGTTTTTTGAAAAACAAAGGTGACTCTTTTTTAATAAGATGAACTCCAGCAAGTTTGTTAGCTTCATTATAATCGATTGGCTGGATTTCTCTGTTCAATTGTCTCATTTTGTTTCGACTCTCTTTCGTAAGCTCAATCGTTTCATGCGAATCATAACAAGCAGGTGGATCATGCACATCATTTATAAGATTACCATTAAATAGCACATTCTGTTTTTGCTGAGCTTTCTTGAGATAACAATGGTTTTCACAACCGAGAGCCATTTTCTTTCTTGTATATAAAATCGGGTTTTTGTCGTTAATTAACATATTAATCGTTTGAGTTGAATGACCCGTTTTTACAAGCAATTCTTCTAACTTTTTAATTGTTTCCTGTTTATCAAGGACTTCATCAAGAAGTTCATCTTCTCGTTTGGAAAACTTTTCTTGTAACTTTTTTTTTCTTTTTCAAGATCAGAGCAAGTTGATTTTTGTTTAGAAAGTTGGTTGGTTAAATCAGAAATTTCCGCTTTTAAGGATTTAATTTGCATGTTCAGTTTAACATCAAGAGTGTCGTATTTGATTTGCAAATGTTTTTCCCTTAAAACAGAATCACTGTAACCATTTTCAAGTTCTGATAGTCGTTTGTGGTGAAATTCAAAAGCTTTTTCGTTCATCTTGTATCTCTCAAGCTCAGTGGTCAATTTTTCATTAGCGGCTTTAACATCGCTATTGATCTTTTTGACCTTTTCAATCTCAATACGACAATTATTCAGTAATGATTCAAATAAAGCACGGGTTTCCTCATCATTAGCGTCATTTTGTGCAACTTGAACTTCATTAGGATCCATATCTGGAGTTGCCAAATTAATATTGCTACAACTTGGCGAGTCCGTATATGTATCATAAGTAGGTACGAGAGGCACAGAATGTGGCTTTTGTTGAGCAAATGGATTAACCTCATTACTTGAAATTGATGTCTCATGGAGTGGTTCTACGTCATAAGTAGGAGGAATGTCAGAATCGCTGGATGATGTTGATTCTTGCTGACTTGGCATAGGGTAGGAGATTCTAGTGACTTCTGTAGAGTTATCATTGATTCTGGTTGAAAGCAGGAAGTCGGATTCCTCAGCAGTCAATGGTATTCCCGAGTCTCTCTTTCTGGCTAGCATTAACATGTACTGGAGCTTTTCTACCCTATCCATTGTATTGACATTTCCAGCTCTACCTATATCACTCCTTTGTGTTGCAGAAGAAGTCATGAAGCAATAATTCTCATTATGATTGACCCCATTCTGATTCACAAACTGATCCATTTGATTTCTCGTATACTGCCCTGCATATTACATTTGATTCCCCATTTGAATACCCGTAGCATTTCCTTGATGATTCCCGATAACGTCAACCATTTGTCCTTCTTGACCTATATATGACTGCATGTTGTCAGTGTACGGTGAGTTCCATTGGTTGTTGTTATGTGGTGGGATGTTTAATGCTTTGGTGATTAATGCAAACGCATGTGCTAAATCAGTTGTGATATTGTTTTGGTGAGCGGCCATTGATGAAGTTGTATGATAAAGATGATGTTGGATCGGTTAAAGAACTAGGATACGGTTGGTTACTGTTCACGAGTTATGTTTGGTTTTAAGTTCTTAGTATTACACATGTATTTCTTTGAAGAATGATAAGAAGATGAGGCGGCAGAAGAGAGTAAAAAGTGAAACGTGTATAATATTAAACTTCAAGAGAAAGAAAAGAATACAAGCAAACACACACTCAACTTGTCACATGCAAAGTACAGACTTCAACACTCAACACGTCAATACGTATGCAAAATCCAAACACACTCAACGCACATGCAAAGCACACGTTAACTCTATTATGTTGTATTATATGAGTCACATGCAAGATGATAAACTCACATTAATAGCATAAGTCAAAAGACCAAACTCACACGCAAAAGTTATACTCGACACACGCAAACTCACTTCACATGCAACACGTCTCATGCAAACAATGCAAAAGTTGATATACGTATTATATAATAGAAAGTAACAAGCTCAGTACCCCAAAGCAAACTCAAAGTCTATATTCAGAAGACCAAACTCAATAGCAAAAGTTGATATACTTAATGACGTGAAGATGCTCAACTAATCCTATTAAGTTGCTCGACTAAAGTTTCTGGTTCGATCAATGTCTTGTTCGATCAAGGTATGGTTCGACTTGGGTAACCTTGGTTCGACTAGAGTTGTGGTTCGATCAAGACTTTGTGGTTCGATGAGGTGAGGTGCTTCGATCAACTTGGTTGCTTCGATGAAAGTTGGTTCGAGCAAATGAAATTTGGTTCGACTAGTGTAAACTTGGTTTGACTTAGAGAGAGTGGTTCGATCAACTAAAGTGATTCGATCACAAGTGGTGGTTCGATGAGTTGATTCTTTCGATCAGACTTGTCCTTCGATTAGGTAGATCCTTCGATCAAGTAAAGTCCTTCGATGAGTTGAGTCCTTCGATGAGTTGGTTCGTTCGATAGACAGTTCCTTCGATGAGTTGGTTCGTTCGATAGACAGTTCCTTCGATGAGTTGGTTCGTTCGATAGACAATGGTCCTTCGATCAGTTGAGTCCTTCGATAAGCTTGTTCCTTCGATAAGCTAGCTCCTTCGATCAAGATAGGTCCTTCGATCAAAGTTACTTCGTTTGATCAAGTGGCTCGTTCGATCAGTTTTGATTGTTCGATCAAAGTTGTTCGTTCGATCAGATTTGATTGTTCGATCAAATGTGATGGTTTGATCAAGTTTGCTCGTTCGATCAAAATGCTCGTTCGATCAACTTGTTCGTTCGTTCGATCAATTGGAAGAGTGAGTCTAACTCGACTACCCTTTTGCTCGTTCGACTGAATGCTTCCTTCGATGACCTTGCTCGTTCGATGAGGTTGCTCCTTCGATGAAATTTTGCTCGTTCGACTATGTTGATGTTGCTCGTTCGACTATATTGATGTTGCTCGTTTGACTATATTGATGTTGCTCATTCGATGACTGCTCCTTCGATCAAGTGCTCGTTCGATGAAACCTCCTCGTTCGACTATATTGCTCTGATGAAAGTTGGCAGAAGAAACAGTAACATGAAACAACAAATGAAACAAAATAGATGAAACAAATGAAACTTAACAATTGAAAACAAATAAACTAATGCAACAGTGACGAGAGTAAAATATGGTTCGACTATATTGAAGGAATGTAACAGAAGTGATAAAAAAGAAAAACAAAGCAAATGAAACACCCCTATTGGAACAGTAACATGACCAAAAAAAACTTATAAACCCTAGATCTTTAAGATTTTACTCTTGATACCACTTGTTAATGCTTAATATTACTTTATCACACAACAATATAAGAATAATAGAAGAATAGAAGAAATAGAGAGATGTTAACTTCTAGAGATTAGATTAAGAGAGAAAGAATGAGAGATACAAAGATGAGAATACCCCTAGAAGCAACACCCTCCAAGTGAGGAGGGGATGGGTATTTATAGTTTTCTAGACTTGGGTGGGCTTGGGCTTGAGATGGGCTTATACAAGGATTACATGATCATAACATTTAACTAACAAGCTTAAGCCCAAGCCCGTTGATTAAACTAACTAACTCAAACAACGACACACTTAATTAAACTATTACAATGACAAATGACCATCACTTTAAAATAAATCCTAACAGCAACAATCAGAAAAATATCTTGTTAACTAAGGTAATCAGTCTGGTTGGCATAAGAAAGGGTTGGGATATGATGTTGGGGAATATAACCCTAGAATATTTGACCCTACCCCTAAGGAAGTTGATTATCAAATTCCTGTTAAGTTTGTTAAGGAAGGAGGGATGAATGCAGTTCCTCCACCTATAAGAGGTGTTTTGAAGCCTGTCCCTATCCACTCAGCCCTTGACCTTGACTTTGATGATTCACAAATGACTTATGGCAAAAAGGCAAAGAACTTGCCTGATCTTGATTGTGACTCTAATAAATTTGTCTATTGTTCTTACAGTGACAAATCTGAAGAAATCAAGACTGATGACTATGCCACATGTGGATCAAGTGAGAAGTCGGCATCAATAAAATCAGAAGATCTGTCTTCAAAAGTGGCTACTGATGAATCCCAAAGAGCTGAAGATGTTTCTTTTGATAATGTTAAAAACAATAATGTTCCTAGTTTTGGTTTTGTTTCAAACAGTTATGGTTGTGATTTTAATTTTGTTAAGGATAATTTTGATTCATGTGTTGGTTTGAATTCTTCTGATTGCAATGAGAAATATAATGTTAAGAAAAAGTCCCCTAGAAAGAAATCTTGCTTTGTGTGTCGTAGTTATGATCATCTTATTAAATATTGTGACTATTATGAAAAACAGATGGGAAAATATGCTTGTCAAAATAGGTCTGTGTGGAATAATGTCAATGAAATTCCCCCATATATTCCACAAGTAGCAAGAATAAACTCTTGTAGAGCTTCTGTTGCTCCTGGCAAGTCAATTCCAGCTGGTAAGCCTGTTGCTGCTGGCAAGCCAGTTCCTGCTGGTAAGCCGGTTGCTGCTGGCAAGTCCATTCCTGCTGGTTGGAGAAACAATGTTACTAGACCTTACTATATACCTACTAGCACTTACTTTCAAAATAATATGTGGCCTGTTTATTTTGACACCTTACACATGGGAGGGGCAAGATGGGGAACTGCTGTTAAGTCCTCAGTAGGTTGTTCTTGGAGAAACAATAACAAATATATGAGAATGGGGTCCAAGAACAATGGTGGATCTCATCAATCTCCATGGTTTAATTTTTATTGATCCACAAGGCAGACCCAAGTCAGTAATGACTTGGGCCTCCCATGTATCTAACATTGTTCTATGTATTTTTGTTCTGTAGGACATTCCTTTTAAGAGTAAAGATGTAGGTATTGTTGACAGGGGTTGTTCAAGGAGTATGACATGAAATTTGGAAAGGTTGCATGACTTTGTACCCTTACATGGAGGAACTGTGACGTTTGGAGGAGGTGATGGAAAGATTACAGGGAAAGGAACCATTAAGACTCCTAAACTGGACTTTGAGAATGTTCTCTTTATGAAGGAACTCAAAAACTTCAATTTGTTCTCTGTCTCACAAATATGTGACAAGAAGAATGGGGTTCTCTTCACTGAGACTGACTGTCTTGTGCTCTCCAAGGACTTCAAGATGCCTGATGAAAGTGAGATAGTACTTAAATTTCCAAGGACTCACAACCTGTATTGTTTCAATCTGAATGATGTTAAGCCTGAGGGTAAACTTGCTTGTATGGTGGCAAAAGCTTCTGTGGATGAAGCAAACAAATGGCACAGAAGAATGGCTCATGTGAACTTTAAGACCATCAACAAGCTGGCAAAGAATGGCTTAGTACAAGGGCTCCCTTTCAAGACCTTCACAAATGAACATAACTGTGTTGCCTGCAATAAAGGAAAGCAACACAAGGCTTCATACAAGGCCATTACTGCTGTGAGCACCATCTCTGAGCCTCTGCAGCTGCTTCATATGGATCTTTTTGGTCCAACTTCTATCAGAAGTAGAGACCATAAGTACTTTTGTCTGGTGATTACTGATGAATTTAGCAGGTTTTCTTGGACTTTCTTTTTAGGTACTAAAAATGAAACCTATTCTGTGATTAGGGATTTTATTACCTTAATTGAAAACCAGCTAAATAGAAAGGTTAAGGCTATAAGGTGTGATAATGGAACTAAGTTTAAAAATTCTAATCTAATTGAATTTTGTGGGAATAAGGGGATTAAAAGAGATTATAGTAATGCTAGAACCCCACAACAAAATGGGGTTGCAGAAAGGAAAAATAGGACCCTTATAGAAGCAGCTAGATCTATGCTAGCTGACTCTAAATTGCCTACCATGTTTTGGACTGAAGCAGTAAGCACTGCTTGCTATGTACTGAATATGGTATCTATTACTAATCCCCACAACAAAACTCCTTATGAGCTCTTGTCTGGAAAGGTTCCCAACATTAGTTACCTTAAGCCTTTTGGATGTCATGTAACTATCTTGAATACTAGTGATCACCTAGGTAAATTTGAAGAGAAGGCAGATGAGGGGTTCATTGTAGGATATTCTGCTCATAGTAAGGCCTATAAGGTTTATAACTTGTCTGCTAAGAGGGTAGAAGAAACACTCAATTTAAGGTTTCTAGAGGACAAACCTAATTTACAGGGTGCAGGTCATGACTGGTATTTTGACCTGGATTATCCGACTGATTCATTAGGTTATTCTAGATATAAAGCTAATCAATCTGTAGGTACACATGTTTATCCATCTAACAATGCAGGTACCTCAGATGATGAGTCTGATTCAGAGTGTGATGAACAACCCATAGTTGTTCCTTCTTTTCCCTCTAATCACTTTTCAGGTACAGAACTCAAAGATACTTCTGATAAGGCTGAAGATAATTCAAGTTTTGCAGAAGACCTTGCTAGGCTTCAAAGACAAGAACATCAAGCCAAGAGAGCTGCTGAAAAGTTTGGTTCTGGGTTTTCACAAGAAACAGTGGAGCTATTGAGAAATGCTGAAGCTGAAGTCAGAAGACAAATGGCTTCTGCTGGTGGTATTCCTGTTCCTGCTGATGTCAATTCTGCTGGTAGTACACCTGTTACTGCTGATACATCTGTTGTTCCTGCCGATGTCACCACTCCTGCTGCTTCTTTTTCTACTCCATCTGCTGATTTATTGGGATTCAGTGAGCCTCCAACTAGATTCCCAATTCCATCTGATCTTGGAAATTCACTCTCTTCAGCAGCTAAACTGAATGATCCTCATCATCAATCAAGGTCTGGAATTTTCACTCACTCTTCTTATGATGGTGAAGCAAATCCCTCTATTACTAATCAAGCCACAACCTATGAAGTAGATCCTGTTGTTACCAAGAGGATTAACACTGTACATCCTTAATCTTTGATTCTTGGTGATCTCAATTCCCCTGTTCAAACAAGAAGCAGGTTAAATCAATCCAAGTTTGGAGAATCTGCTTTTCTCAGTTATATTCAGGAACAGTTAAGGAGCAATCACACTGACTATCTTCATTGCCTCTATGCTTGCTTTCTATCTCAAGTTGAACCAAGCAGTGTAGCTCAAGCTCTTGATAATTCTGATTGGGTTGAGGCTATGCAAGAGGAAATGCAGCAGTTCAAGAATCAGAAAGTATGGGTATTAGTACCATTGCCTGAAGGCAAACATGCAATTGGAACTAAATGGATTCTCAAGAATAAACGGGATGCTAGGGGAACTGTGGTTCAAAATAAAGCTAGATTGGTAGCTCAAGGACATAGACAAGAAGAGGGTATCGACTATGATGAGGTGTTTGCACCAGTAGCAAGAGTTGAAGCTATTCAATTGTTTTTGGCTTTTGCTTCATTTATGGGGTTTGTGGTTTATCAGATGGATGTGAAGAGTGCATTTTTGTATGGAAGTATTGAAGAGGAAGTGTATCTTACTCAACCACAGGGATTTGTGGATCCACAACATCCTGATTTGGTTTATAAAGTGGTGAAAGCACTCTATGGACTTCATCAAGCACCAAGAGCATGGTATGCCAGGTTGTCTGCCTTTCTACTTAAACATGGTTACAGAAGAGGCACAATAGATAAAACACTATTCATAAGGAAGAATTTTAAAGATATCATCTTGGTACAAGTGTATGTAGATGATATTATTTTTAGTTCCACTAATGAAGCTTGGTGTAAGGATTTTGAGGAATTAATGAAAAGTGAATTTGAAATGAGTGCTATGGGGCAGATGACATTCTTCTTGGGCTTACAGGTTCAACAGAGACCAGATGGTATCTTCATAAACCAAGAAAAGTATGTTCATGACATACTTAAGAAGTTTGACTTGGACAGTGTGAGGACTGCAACAACACCTTATGAAGCTTCAAAGCCTAAATCCAATACTGAACCTGATGATGCTGTCAATGTTCACTTATACAGGTCTATGATAGGTTCTTTGATGTATTTGACAGCTTCTAGGCCTGATATCATGTTTGCAGTCTGTGCTTGTGCTAGACATCAGGTTACACCTTTGACTTCCCATTTAAATGCTGTCAAGAAAATCTTCAAGTATTTAAAAGGACAGCCTAAGCTGGGACTTTGGTACCCAAAGGATTCTTCTTTTGTACTGGAAGCTTATAGTGACAGTGACTATGCTGGAGCTAACTTTGATAGAAAATTAACTACTGGGGGTTGCCAGTTTTTGGGAAGAAGGTTGGTTTCTTAGCAATGCAAGAAGCAGACTATTGTGGCTATATCTTCTACTGAGGCAGAGTATGTTGTTGCTGCTAGTTGCCGTGGACAGGTCCTTTGGCTGCAAAATCAATTGTTAGATTATGGGTTCAACTTCATGAACACTAAAATTTTCATTGACAACTAAAGTACCATCCGTATTGTTAAAAATCCAGTGTTTCATCAAAGAACAAAGCACATAGAGATTAGGCATCATTTCATAAGGGATGCTTATGAGAAGCATCTCATTCAGGTGCTTAAGATACGCTCTGATGAGAATGTGGCTGACCTGTTGACTAAAGCATTTGATGGTCCAAGATTCAACTATCTGGTGGTTCATATTGGAATGCTTAATCCTTAGGTGCTGAGATTAAGGGGAGGTTTAAGCTTAAGGGGAGGCTTGTTGTTGTTGTATATCTTTTCTTATTTTCTTACTTTTTCTTTTGGTTTGTTTCTTATTTCTTATCTATTAGTTCAAAAAAAAAAAAAAAAAAAAAAAAAAATAAAAATTGTATATTTTGTGTGCTAATAAGTTGGTTTTGAGCAACACCTTGCAGGTACAGTGTTGGTGTTTACACCTACACAACAAATGGTATTCAACTCACCATGTCACAGACAAGAAAGAGTTGACTCACCATGAGGGTACGGCTCTGGTGTGATAATCAAATCCGTTGATAGCTGTAATAGCTTGCTCAAAGCTATAGGGTACTTCAACTCACCCATGGTTCATTCCTGAGTGTTGAAATGGTTCTCAATTCACCATGGATGTAACCCTATATGGGATCCAAAGAATTGGCTAGTCCACAAAAGTATGGTTTGTGGTAAAGACAATTGGTATCCATATTTGGTATTCAATTCACCAAGGTTTGCTGTAACCAAAGAATTGGCTAGTCCTGAGCAAACGGCTACAGGTAAAGACAAGTCAAATCCGTTTACAGTTGCTGGTTTACTTAAAATCAGATGGTTATCAATGTACCATGGTCTTACACACCTAAACATTGGCTACTCCAATAGTAATGGCTATTGGTAAAGAGACATCAAATCCATTAATTTTCAATGATTCACCTCTCACAGGAGTTAACACACCTGGATGTGATGAGAATAGTATGAAACTTAACTGATTTGATGTACACTTTGTCATGGTTGCTGTAAAGAAGGTGCCTAGTTGCTGCTGATGTGATTTCTTGTTGCTGCTGACAGTCATTTCTATTAAAGATCTATCAGGATGTTGCTGCTGGTTACTTTCTAATGCTGTTGCTGGTCTAATCCTCTGCCTATGGACTTCAAAGATCTATCCGGGAATCTTGTAAGTTAACCTAGTCAAATTCAAGATTAGGGGAGGATTGTTAGGAATTCAGGAAATAAGATATTTCTTGTTGCTGCCGATAGTGTAAAGCTGGTTCCTGCCGATAGTTGTGGTTCCTACTGAAGCTCATTGCTGCTGATAGTTCTATCTTGTTTCTGCTGATAGTAGTTTTTGCTGCGGGTAGTGTTAGTTGCTATCCCGTATGTTTAGAATGTTTGTTAGATTTATTTTTAGAAGAGATCATGTTTATCTCTTCACACGTTTTCTTGTATGACGGGTTAGGGTTAGGGTTTCTTGTTATTATAAAAGGAACACCCGTCAATGAGTTTTATATACCTTTTTACGTCTTAACAATCTTCAATAATAATATCTTTTAGTTCATTATACGATCCATAGAGGATCATAGTCTTAGTTATTTTCTTTTCTTGTTCGTACTCAGAGATTCTCTTGTAGTGTGCTTGTGATTACATAGGCATTCTACCGATCCACTAAGGCTCAAAGATCTAGCAGGTGTGTTAGATTCAACAAGGGCAATATTTGTAACCTCACTGATGCTACTAGTGAAGTTTGACTTGTGCAGGACGTCAGGATTTGTACCTTCTGCATCAGGCCTCACGTAGTTAGAACCAAGTAGGTCCTGAAGCACACAGGAAACAAATCTAGGGTAGGACATATGCCTTTGCCTATGTTTTCCTGAGAGCTTCGTAACAAGGTCTCGGAAGATTATTCCTCCGATGTCAATTTTTGTACCCTCAAGGAGACTGAACAACATCAATTGTTGTGACGAGTTCAATTGTTCCGTAGAGGATTTATTTCCACCCAGGACCTGAATGACAAATGTCATCAGTATCCTCCAGATAGGATGGAACCATGTTTTGACTACTGGAGCCTTCTCCAATAAGCCTCCCGCAGACGTTGTAGGACGTCTGGGGTCATGGGGAGCTAAAAAGATCAGTTCATTCTTTATGTCCTGATCAGTAGGGTTGGGTTCAAACGCTTCAGCAAAGTCAAGGCCTGTGGCTTTAATGAAGGTTGAGTAGTCAAAAGAGAGGGTTCTGCCCCCATTCATCACCGTGAAGGTGATGATTGACTCTTTGGTGTCTTTGGGGCTGGTAGCCACAGCCGTGCACCAGAATTCCCTCAAATAGTCATGGTAGATGACTGAGGGGGTGTGGGTGAAAGCCTTTGCAAGAAAACAATTACGAAGAAATTTCATAACGTTCTTGTAGGCTGGGTAGTTTTGTGGATAAGAGAAATTTCCTACCACATTGTTCTTTGTTAGGTCAACGTCCCCAGTGAGGAATTCCACATTGGGGGCGTATGCTATAGCTTTAGAAGAAGCCATTTGTGGGTAAGTCTGGGTTTGACTAAGGTTTCTGGGTTTCTAAGCTTAAGAATACACACACAATTTGTTTTTGAGAATTAAAATGGCAGAGTTTTGCTTTAGTTCTATAAAAACGTGTGTGTGTTTCTTTTGGTTGGGTTATTTATAGGGAAGTGGAGATGGGGGTGTTTTAGACATTTGAGCGATCTTAATTTATTCAAAAAGAATTATTGGAAATTTTTTTGAATAATATGTTTTGGGATCCGCATTTAATGCCAACACTCCACTTTCCTGGTTTGGCGCAACAGTCGAGGTGAACAGTTGAGCAGTTCTGCAAAAGTGTAATTTGCAGAGATGAGTCATCACATATTTGTAATGTGATTGGAGAGGCATTTAATGCCAAGTGGGAATGTGGTGGCCCAGAGGTGGAAGCCAGAAAGGCAAAAAGAACAAATATTCTTGAATTAAATATGAGTTCAGTTACCAACCTCGGACATTTACTAACTAGATACTTAGAGCATTTAAGTCAGTATTTAATGTCTCTTTTCAGGGCCCTGAATGACTTTTCATTCAGTGATGGTTTTTCAGGGACTTGGGATTAGTCACTGATGATTCAGGAATATGGAATGATTCCTGAGCTACAAGGATTCAGGAACTTGGGTTTAGTTCCTGAACCCTAAAGATTTCAGGAACTTGGGTTTAGTTCCTGAGGTTGAGGATTCAGTGAGATGTTTTCACTGATGTACACATTGAGTCAGGGACCTGAGGTTTTAAGAATTTACACTTCAGTTGGAAGGATTCAATCAGTGGACTGATTCTCTATATCCAACATTCCTAATTCAGCTTTCAGCCTTGTGAAAGTTGGTTCATCCAAAGGTTTGGTGAAGATATCAGCTAACTGATATTCAATAGGGATGAAGTGTAATTCAATGTCACCATTCATGACATGGTCCCTGATGAAATGATATCTGATATCAATGTGTTTTGTTCTCTGATGAAGAACAGGGTTGTTTGAGATTGCAATTGCACTTGTGTTATCACAAAAGATTACCATCTTATACTGAATTCCATAGTCACTGAGTTGACTTTTCATCCAGAGTACATTTGCACAACAACTAGCTGCTGCAACATATTCAGCCTCAGCTGAGGACAAGGAAACTGATTGTTGCTTCTTAGCACTCCAACAGACTAGTTTCCCACCAAGTATTTGGCAAGAGCCTGAGGTGCTTTTTCTGTCCATGTTGCATCCAGCATAGTCAGAGTCTGAGTATCCTTTAAGATCAAGTCCTGAGCACTTTGGATAGTATAATCCAAGGTTAGGAGTGCCTTTCAGGTACCTGAATATCCTTTTCACAGCAGTGATATGAGATTCTTTTAGGTCAGATTGATATCTGGCACATAGACATACTGAGAATTGGATATCAGGCCTTGATGCAAGTAGATACATCAGTGATCCTATCATTCCTCTAAAGAGAGTTTGATTTACTGGTTTACCAGTGAGATCAGGACCAAGGTTGTTTGGGGGGACCATAGGAGTTTTGACTGAGGCACAGTCACTGAGATCATACTTCTTCAGTAGATTCTTTACATACTTCTCTTGACTAATAGTGGTTCCTCTATCAGTCTGCTTGATCTGTAGACCAAGGAAGTATGTCAGTTCTCCCATCATGCTCATTTCAAACTTCTTTGCCATTAGTTTTTCAAATTGTTTGCAAAGTTTGAAACTTGTTGAGCCAAATATGATGTCATCAACATACACTTGTACTAGTATGACATCATTATTTGTCTTATAGATAAATAATGTGTTGTCTATCTTGCCTCTGACAAATTTGTTTTGGATTAAGAAGGCTGAGAGAGTCTCATACCATGCCCTGGGAGCTTGCTTCAGTCCATAAAGGGCTTTGTTAAGCTTACAGACATGATCAGGAGACTCATGGCTTTCAAATCCAGGAGGTTGCTGAACATAAACTTCTTCTTTCAGTGAACCATTTAAGAATGCACTTTTAACATCCATTTGGTATACTCTGAAGTTCATGTATGTAGCAAAAGAAAGGAAGATCCTGATGGCTTCCATCCTTGCTACTGGTGCAAATGTTTCTTCATAGTCAATGCCTTCTTGTTGATTATAGCCTTTGGCTACAAGTCTGGCTTTGTTTTTAATGACTATGCCATTTTCATCAGTTTTGTTCTTGAATACCCATTTCATGCCAATGACTGATACATTCTCAGGACATTTGACCTAGGTCATTACCTTGTTTCTGTCAAATTGTTCCAGTTCATCATGCACGGCCTGAACCCAACTTGGATGTGTAAGTGCTTCTTTAACACTTTTGGGATCAATTGTGGAAACGAATTCCACAAATAGGCATTCATTGGCTGAGGCTGCTCTTAGACTAGCAGCCATGCTCCTGGTGAGCATGCCTTCAGTAGGCTCTCCAATAATATTGACAAGTTCAATGTCCTGAGACCTAGTCCAACTTTCCTGAGGTCCTGGATATTGATTTGAACTTGTGGAGGCCTGATTGGGTAGAGGGTTTGGTTCTGGAGTAGACACATGATCATTGATTGGATCTTGAGTGTTTACCAGATCATTGAGATTGTTTGGTTCTTGAGCATTTTGAACAGACTGATTAATTTCATCAGTGTTTGCATGTGCCTCAACAAACTCAGTGATGGTTGGGTTAGGTAGGTTATGAGGGGTTATGTAATAGGAGAGGTTAGCATCATCTTGATACTGAGTAGAAGGATTATTTTCAGGAAGATATTCATCAGGAGGATATCTTGAAGAGTTATCAATTCCTATCTCTTCTACTGAGGCAGTTGAGAACCTGATTGCATCAGTGCTCTCATCAAAGGTAACATGAAATGTTTCCTCAGTCTGCTGTCTCCTTGTGTTGAACACTCTGAAGGCTTTTGAGACAAGTGAGTATCCCAGGAAGTATCCATCATCAGCTTTTGCATCAAATTTCCCTAAGTGATCCTTGTGATTATGAATAAACACAGGACACCCAAAGACATGAAAGTAGCTGATGTCAGGGATTCTTCCTTTGAATAACTCATATGGGGTTTTCCCATGTCTCTTGACAATGATGGATCTGTTTTGTATATAACAGGCAGTTTTGACTGCATCAGTTCAAAAATGGTTGGAAAGGACTGATCCACATAGCATTGTCCTAGCAGCTTCAATGAGTGTTCTATTTTTCCTTTCAGCAACACCATTTTGTTTAGGTGTGTATGGAGAGGAAAAGTTTTGGGAAATACCTTTCTCATCACAGAAACATTCAAGTTCATAATATTTGAACTCAGTCCCATTGTCAGTTCTAATCTGTTTGACCTTGATGTCATTTTGATTTTCAATGTTCCTGACAAAGGACATGATTGTTTCAGCTGCCTGACTCTTTTTGATCAGGAAGAATACCCAAGTATATCTAGAGTATTCATCCACTATGACCAGAGTATACTTCTCATGGTTAGTAGATCTTGGACTGATAGGTCCAAATAGATCCATATGGAGAAGATGTAGGCAGTTCCTGATGGAAAAGTTGGTTTTGGTTTTAAAGGTTGCTCTGTGATGTTTACCTTTTTCACAAGCTGAGCATGGTTTATCCTTTGAAAACAAAAGTGATGGTAAGCCAAGGACCTTGTTTTGTTTTACAAGATTGTTTATGTTTTTAAAGTTCAGGTGGGTGAGTCTCTTATGCCAAAGCCAGTTGAGTGTATCAGTGGCCTTAGTAAAGAGACAAGTTCCATCCTGAGTTAGACTGGACATGTCTAGTACATAAACATCTTGTCTTCTTGGTGCAATTAGGACAATTTCCTTATTTGCGTTGAAGATGGTTCCTTGCTTATCATCAAACTGAACTATGTATTTTGCATCATATAGTTGACTGACACTGATCAGATTGTACTTAAGACCATTTACATAAGCTATCCTAGTAAAGACAATACCATTGCAGTTTACTGAACCATAACCCTCAGTGAGACATGATGAATTATCTGCAAATATCACTTTGGGTCCTGGTTCTTCCACATATTTGTGCAGACACTCCTTAACACCAGTCATGCTCCTTGAACATCCACTGTCTAGATGCCAAATAGGATCCCTGGCATGCTTCTGCACAAATAGTAAACTGGGTCAGTTCTTTCTAGGACTCCATTTCATGGAGGGTTTGGTATTGTAGGTCTTTATGAAAGTATTAATTGATTCATGGTCAGTGGTTGGGTAGCCTTAGTAGTCTGAGAGGATTGTTTATTCATTCCTCTTCTTGACTGAATGACCTTCTCTTTCCTGAGGATTTCTGAGTGGAACTTCCACTAGATTCACAGTGTTTGTCTTTTTGACAATCCTCAGGATGATGGTCATTGAATCCACATAAAGGGCAAGGTGGAAAAGGCTTGGCCTTTTGCTTCTGTTTCTGCTTAGAATCAGAAGGGTAGTTCAGGCACTGAGCCTTAAGTCCTGAAAAGTTTGACATGACTGAGCATTGTTTATGATCAGAGGTCCTGTGATCTTCCTTTTTGCAAATCATGCAATAAAGGACTCTATAGCAATCATCAGTGAGATGATTTGTATAGTTGCATAGTTCACATCTTTTCAGGGGTTTTGTGGGTTTGGGTTTGGTCTTTGAGGAAGTTGGTTTTTGTTCCTTCTTGGATTGAGAAGGTTTCTCAGAAGATGCAATCTTCTCTCCCAGCTTTCTGACCATTTCAGCCAACTGATCAAATTTTGAATCAGGGCTTTGGGTTGATACTTCAGAAGGGACTGAAGTTGATGAGTCATCAGTATTTACTGAGACATCAAGGGTTGGTCTTTTCAGGATGGTTGTTCCCTTTCCTGATCTCTCCTTTGGAGAGTGTGGTGAAAAGACCATTGGTGGGAGGCCTAAGTTAGGTGCAGCACCCTGAAGGGTATTCAGTGGAGGAAGTGGTGGGTATGATTCTGATTCAGACTCATTCACAGACTCAGTATTGAGTTGTTCAGTGAGTTCGAGCTTACTGAGTTGTTCAGTAAGTCCAAGCATATTTTTCAAGGCTTGACTTTCAGGAAGCAAGATCTTTCCAATCTCAAAGTTTGGTAACTTACTGACTGGGTTGTCCCTGACAATCCAGTCATTAGACTTGGGAAGCATTTCTTGCTCAAAAGATATGCCAGCTGGAACAAAGTTTAGTTCATTGTGACACACACTTGGATCAACCATAAGAGGGTCAATTCCAATGGTTTTCTGAGAGATTAATCCCACAGTGTCAAAAACTTTGGGGTTCTTCTTGGTCCATCTTTGGATGACAGCCTTTTCTCTGTTAAGTTCAGTTTGAAGGGCTTGATTTTGTTTCAAAATCTCAGTGTTCTGAATTTGTAGAGTTATTGTTTCTAGTTTGGCTTGCTTTAGAACAAGCAGTTCATCTCTACATTTATTCAATTCTGACACAATATTGTTATATTTTGAAAACAGGTTAAGCCTTTGTTCATCAACAAACTTTAGATCAACACAAATATAATTCATGTAAGACTGCCAATCAGAATCATCATCCATAGAAAGTAAAGTATTTACCTTCTTCATGGTGATGTTGACCCACTCTCCATTCCTAGCATGGCTTTTTCCTACAGCCACCTGATCCTCTTCAGAAAGTGCCATCAGTGCACTAACTCTTATTTCCTCATCTGAGGAAGCCTCTTCTTCATCCCAATCATATGCTTCAGCTACTAATACCTTGTTCTTTGTCTGAATAGGTTTAGATGTTTGAGCAGCCTGAGGCAATATGGGGTTAGTTTCAAGAAGTGCAAGTTTAGCTTTGATTTTCCTATATTTTGTTTCAAAATCCTTTTGACCCTTGTTTTGAAATTGTTGGGTGGACTGAAACATTTTAGGTTGAAACTTGCTAGTTCCTGAGAATTTGTAAGAGGGTTCTGAGATAGTTTTAGAATAACAGTCCCTAGCAAAATGACCCTTTTTACCACATTTAAAGCATTCAGTGGTCTCATTTGCTTTTGGTTTTGTAAAGTTGGACTGATTTCTTTTGATGAAACGTCTTGAACTAGCAAGGAGTGCCCTTTCTTGGAATTCCAAGTTCAGGTCGTTCAGGTACTCCTCACCAGTCCTTTCATCAATTTCTTCTTCAGAATCCTCTTGAGTATCCTGCACAACACCATTAGAATAGAAAGCAGTTGATATGGGTGTGGAGGTTAAGGCCTTTTTGGACTCAAGAGCTTTTGAGTCAGGATATCTCCTTGAGATCAAGTTGTCTTCATAGACAAACTTCCCATAAATTTCAGGGAGCTCAAGGGTCTGAATGTTGTTAGCATTCCTCAGGCCTTGTGAGAAGTTGAGCCACTTCTCAGGGAGACTGTTGACAAAGCCAACATTTGTCTCATGCTAAGACAGTACAACACCATCATTTGATAATTCATTTATCAAAGTCTTGTATCTGGTGTAGGTCTGTGAGAGACTTTCAGAGTCTTTTGCCCTGAAAGTATTATACTCAAGTTTAAGGTCCATGACCCTATTTTCCTTGGTATCTGAGGGACCCTCAAAGCTGTTTACCAAGTCATCCCAAGTTTGCTTGGCTGTTAGACAGTTGATGACTGATTCCATTATATCGTCAGAAAGACATGATATAAGGATGCTTTTCAGGCGTTGGTCTTGATTGACCACCCTCCTCTCATCAATGGTCCATTGGGCCTCAGGCTTGTTTAGCCCTGCGGCTGTCTTAGGGACAAATGGGCCATCCCTGATACAGGTGATGTAGTAGGGTTCCATACTGGTAAGATAGCAAATCATACGCTTCTTCCATTTGCAAAATTTCCCAGCTTCAAGTCTGGGTGCAACAGCGGAGTAGCTGCCACCCTTTTTGTCGACTAGCTGGGGTACATTGATATCAGCCATAGTAGGATCTTGGTTTTAAAAACCTAGAGCACTCTTGGTTAGTTTAAAAAGATTTTATAAACCAGAGGCTCTGATACCACTTGTTGGTCCCTTTACACGCTTAGAGTTAACTAGAAAGTTAATCTATTTGTGTTTATGACTAATACAATGTTATGATTAATTCTAACAGTTATAAAACGTGAATATAAAAACTCAAGGTAATTTTCAACGTTTAAATTCTTATTAGAAATGAATCAAAGAATCTATACCCAAGTGTTTTGCGGAACAGACACTTGGGATTGAATAGACAAGGTATAGTGGTGTCTCCTATCTAAACTCAAGTTTTGCTTGAGTGGTAACAATGCAACCTCACTGAGCTATCTCAGGGATGCGTTACTCTTTGTAGGAGAGAAGTTGTTTTGCAAAAGTCTAAGCTTTAATTGTACAAAACACACTCAACTTCTCTCCTTCTCAATCTATTTATACACAAGTAATCTGAGTAAAAGTAATTAAAATATTACAAGTTGTTGAGCAAGCGTGTCTGACAATTACAACAGTAGTTGTCATTTCCAAGAACCAATAGAAATGGCCTATTAAGTCTTTAGGAGTGGTTGGTCTGACACTCCAAGACTTTAAGCCGTCTTAGGAAGGATTTCTTCCTGACAAGATAAGATTTGATCTTATCTTAAATCCTTCCTAGATATTTCTGCCTTTCTTCTCAGGCACTTAGTTCTTCAGGACACGCTTCTCAGTTATCATTCATAATTACTTCATTGTTGTTGAGGAGACTGGGGTTCAGTGAGTTCTTGTCCAACACTCACTGAACCATCATCTTCTTCTTTGGCTTAAGTGCTACTTCAGAGAGTACCGCCTTCCTGTGTAGTGAATCCTTCTATTTGAATTCGCTTTAAGCATCCTGAAGATGACTCACTGAGAGGCTGTTCTCTCAGTGACTTGAATTGTTCTCGGTTTAAGTTAACACTTAGTTAATTTGTGTCCAAATCATGTTTTAAGTATTCTTGGGTTTTTCATGACCCAACATTTACCTTTTTAACTGTATAATCTGGAAAATGTGCCTTTAATTTAATAATTTGAGTAAGAAACTTTGCAAAGGCCACATTACGAATTGATAATAAAGAGACATGAGACCATCTGTTGGATGAATCTATTAAGACCATGAAGTATCTAAATGGTCCACAAGGTGGATGAATTGGTCCACGTATATCACCTTGAATTCTCACAAGAAACATAGGTGATTCATTTTCAACCTTAAGTGGTGAAGGTCTTGCAATCAGTTTTCCTAGAGAACAAGATGTACATAGGGGTACCTTATCGATCTTAGGGAACTTTTGATCTTTCAATGGATATCCATGTGTGTTTTTGACTATCCTTTTCATCATTGTTGATCCTGAGTGGCCTAATCTGTCATGCCATAAGTTGAATATACCAGGATCACAATGTTTTTCCTTGGTTGCCATATGTGCGTGTGGCACATTAATATGTGTATAATGCAAACCAGAATGGAGCATTGGCAGTTTTTCCAATACATGATTCTCATTTATGATATTAAAATACTTTTTGTTCTCAATAGTCCTTGACCGGGTATCATATCCATTATGCTATATGTTTATGAAACTTAGCAAGTTTCTTTAGGATTTCGGGGAAAATAAATCATTCTCTATCAAAAGTTGTCTACCATTTGGTAACACTAAATTAGCTTTTCCCACTCCTTCTATCAAGTTTGTAGGACCTGAAATAGTATCAATGGTTCCCTTTGTTGGTTTTAATTCAAAAAAATATTTCTTGGATTTAAGGATAGTGTGTGTGGCACCACTATCCGCTATGCATAGGTCTCCATCATTTGCTTGATGGTGTGCTCCATTGAGACTCATCTTTAAGCTTCTAATATGAATATAAAAAAAATAATGAGTGCATATAAAAGATGTTATTAAAAGGTTCATTTATTGATTTATTTTACATGAAAAGAAAAACTAATTAAACATAGTTAGACAAAGTTACGGAAGGGAAATACATATTTATTAAGATCTAACATCATTTCTTTCATAGTTCCAAGTCATTGAAAAAGTCTGAGGTATTCAGCTCAGTATTTGTATTGTCAAACTGATCCACATGGTTCACTTCTTTCTCTTTTCCATTAAGAGATGCCTGGTAGAGCTCACATAGATGTGAAGGTGTGCAACAAGCTTTAGACCAGTGGTTTGTACTTCCACATCTGAAACAGGATTCTCTATGGTTTTGAGAGGTACCGGCTTCATTATTTTGTTGACCAGAATTATTAACTTGTGGAGTATGGTAATTATAGTTTCTTTGACCACGGCCACGACCACGACCATTATAACCACCTCGATGGTAAGTATTATTTCTATTGAAAAAAATGTGGAAAACTAGAAGGGGGGTTGAATAGTTTTACGTCTTTTTAATTTATGAAAACTTTTCTTTACTTTTTAAAACTTCGATTCTATCTTATGTGAATTCAAGTCTTGATCAATATGAACATATATAAACAAATATAGATAAGTAATGCAAGTAAGGTAAATATAATGAAATAAGAGAGAGAGATGGAAAGATCAAACCACAACACGGAGATTTATAGTGGTTCGGCTACAAGGACACCTTCCTTGCCCTACTCCACTCCTCGAGTCACCTACTCGAGAGTTTTCTTCACTATGTCAACAAACTCCCTTATGGCGGAGAAACCTTACACAACTTTAGCTTACACCGGCTTAACGACACAAAGCTAGATGTCGAGTCCTAATCGTAGCTAGAACCAATCTCACAACTTATACACAACTTTTACACGACTTCTTCACGACAGCTTCACAACGGCTTCACGACTTCTTCACAACTTCTTTTCCACGACTACTTCACAACTATATCACAACTACTTCTACACAACTTCTTTACAACACAACTAGTTACTTACACTAGAATCTACTTATCACAACTATACAACACTTTACACAACAACACAATTGAATGAGGTAAGTAATAACACTTCTTCACTAGTTGAAGTAGAGTTCTTCTTTTGCACTTTTGGTGGTGGAAGCTTGGATCACTTAGAAACCAATGCTTAAGAAAATATGATCAAAGGATTTACAATGTTTAGAAAGGATTTAGAACAGAAAGTTTTAGTGTGCAAAAGGTGAGTAAAAATCCAGGAGAAGGCTGGTATTTATAGGAGAAAAACTGGACAGCTGGAGACCTACTGGAGCGTGGCCGGCCCCCTTAAATAGGGGGGCGGTCCCCTTAATTTTAAGGGGGCCGCCTAGTAAAATTAAGGGGGCCGCCCTAGGTGTCCGTTGCCCAGATTTGTCCTTTTGTGGGGAAGGTTTTTCTGGAACATTTTAACTGATTTTGGTTAAAATTTTGAATTCATATTTTTATAAAAGATTAAACATTTTTATTTAATACCAAAAATGTTTTTCAAAAATATATAAAATGTTTTTGATGTTTTATAAAAAATCTAGTTATTAAGAAAATGTTCATTTGATCATATAATGCATTAAGCATTAGTTCATTCATACCTTAAGTGATTTGAGTTGTAGAAATAGATATTTACAACTAAATACTTGTTTACGTCATAATTTTCCGATTAATGATTTTACATTTTGTGATTATCAAAACGTAGAGATATCGAAAAATATTAATAACGTGTTTAGGCATTATTTATATCAACAAAAAAGGTTGTGACCATGAACATTGTTTTTATCATAATGGCCATGACCACGACCACATCCACGAGGGTTACCTCTTCCTCTTTTACTTCCAGAGTTTTTGGTATCATTATTGTTAACAACATTTGCTTCTGGAAGTGCTAATGATCCTGTGGGACGAGTTTGATGATTTTTCATTAGCAATTCATTGTTTTTCTCTGCTACAAGAAGATTTTCATTTAGATCAGAGTATCTTTTAAAATTTTGCAATCAATATTGTTGTTGCAAGTTTAAGTTTGAAGCATGAAAAGTGGAAAAAGTTTTCTCCAACAAATCTCCTTCAGTAACAGTTTTCCCACAAAATCTGAGTGTTGAGCATATTCTGAATAAAGCAGAGGTGTACTCATTAACCTTTTTAAAGTCTTGGAACCTTAAATTATTCCATTCATCTCTAGCAGGAGGGAGTAAAACTACCCTTTGATGATCAAATCTGCTTTGCAAATCTTTACATAAAATGCTTGGATCATCACAATTTGAATATTCAAATTCTAGCATTTCATCAATGTGTTGATGGAGGAAAACATCAGCTTTCGCTTTGCTTTCCTCTGAGCAGTTGTTTCCCTCTTGTAAGTTTGCCAAAGCACCCATTGATTTTAGATGCATTTTACCATTTGCTGTCCATTGTATATAATTTTCTCCAGTTATATCAAGAGCTGGAAATTTGATTTTTTCAATGTTTGACATTTGTCGATAAACACAAATTGAACAAACAACAAAGTCAATATTAAAATCCATATATATCAATAAGTAACGCAATACAATAAAGTGAGAGAGCCACAAACAAATACATAACTAAGAAAAATTCAAATTCATCAGTTGGGAGTTCAAAAAGCGGAATCAGAAGTAAGATAAGCATAATTGTGACGGCAATGAGAAGCGGGTGAATCATCTTTAGAAAATGCTCCGGTGATGTATAATTTGCTAAGATTAAAAGATGTTGAGTTTTGAAAATTGTATAAGTGAGTTGCCAATTTATAGTGAAAAACAGAGTTATTGTAACGTTGTTTGTTCCTGTTTATGACCATTATATAGTCGTTGTGTATTTAAATATTCAAAAAAAAAATTATATAAATAAATTGATAAGAGATAATTAATAAATTAAAATTCGGTTATCAAAGTTATATAAAGAATTAACATAAATACAAAGATTAGTAAATATAAGAATAATGATTAGTATGCATGTATGACAATTTATATTTCTAAGACTAAAACTTAGCATACGATAATGTATGTTAGAATGAATAAATATATGTAAATTAGAGTCAATATAAGCTTTAGTATAATAAACAAGTCAAAAATGTTAGTAGCTCAATCTATTAAATGTCCGTAGTTTGTTTCATGCATATAGTCCACTACAGAAGTTATGTTTCACATTTCTATCATAAGTAGCTTTCAAGAAAACATACGTACTATTGTCATTTATCTTGTTGAACATATGATTCTAAATATATATATATATATATATATATATATATATATATATTTACCTTTTCTTGTTTATAAAATAAGTTTAGAAAAGTAGACGGCTTCCGTAAATTGTAGTGTGTTTTAAGAAGGACAATGTCTTTTGTGAATATGAAGCATTTATAAGAAACCAATATCTTTTGTGGACTATAAAACAATGTTACAATAAAGTATACCTCGATTGATTTTCTCAATCCTTCTTGATTATAATGATTGTGAACGATCGTGATGATAACGTGTTATAATTAACAAAGCCTATGACAATTATATTATAGAATTTGCAAGAGAAGAAAGTTAAAGATCACTTATAAGAAGCTTATCTTGATGATTTTTCATTGAATCTGTAATGGAGTATATATACTACTACATTTAATTATTTGTTTCACTATCATAGTACATGAGGAAACAGATATACATTATTGATAAGACAACACAATGTAGACATGATTGATCAATACTATAGACGTGATTGATCAATGTCACACTATACACATGATTGATCATTGGCACACTAACGTTGACAATATGACATTCACTTATTGTATTCATTTATAACAAAATATTCATTCTTAGACACCCATATAATTAAATCACATGTTTGTTTAACAAGAAAACACATACGTATACCGCTACGTATATACCCCCATCCCAAAATAATAGTCTCCGCTTGAATTTTAAAGTCTTTTTTATTCAACTTTGACCTTAAGTATTTTTATTTGTGTTATATAGTATTTGATGCAAAATATATGAATGAATTGGGTTTTAAATGTATTTTCATTGGTATAATTTTCATCAAGTATTATATAACACAAACAAAAATATTAAAGATCAAAATTAAATTAAAAAGTCAAACGATGACTATTATTTTGGTACGGAGAGAGTAGATCATTTGTCGTTGAAACCAGAAAAGACTATGTGATATTAAGTATTTAAAATTCGTGCTCATTTTTAACTTGGAACATTTTCTAACTTTGACTACTTTCATCTAGGGCTGAGTAAACCACCCGAACGGACCGGACCGATCGACAGACCGACCGAGACCGGACCGGACCGGACCGACCATATTCGGTCCGGTCCTCGGTCTCGGCTTTTGGGCTAATTCGGTCTCGGTCTTGGTCGGTCCGGTCCGGACCACAAACCGACTATTTTGCCTTGTTAGACCGGATCGACTAACGGACCGACCGAGACCGGACCGGACCAACCACATTCGGTCCGGTCCTCGATCTCGGCTTTTGGGCTAATTAGGTCTCGATCTTGGTCGATCCGGTCCGGGACCGATGCTCAGCCCTACTTCCTTGTGATAAATTATAGTAATTGTGATTGTATTTTTAATAGATGATGACTTAATTGGACTTAACCCTCTATGAACTCTTTTTAAAATACCCTAAATAAATAGCAATAAAGCAAGCCTGAATTTCTAAATTATAATTTTCAATTAACAAAATCTACAAACTCGATTAATGGCATGGGGGATATTAAAATCGAAAAATTCTGAATTTCCAAAATCAATTTCAACTGATTGATATATTGGATAGACAACCGTGGTGAATCTTAAAGATTTGATCGACTTAATTTTAATTAAAAATGGTATGAGCAAAGTCAACTTGCCTATAAAAGTTTCAACTAATCGATTTTAACCAAAATTGAATCATGTCATGGATCTGTCTTTCTGTTTAATTCATAATTAATGTATACGACCATACATAATATTTAATAATTAAGTTGTTACTGTAACAGAAACTCAATTATTTTTAGCTATGCTAAAGTAATAATACTATATATGTCCGCAAAGAAATGATTATATGCTTATATCATTATAGCATATTGTTCATTAAGTTATACGTGTATAAGCTCTTTTGGACTAGATACGCTAATCTAATTCAATTAGTCATCATGAATCAACAATAAGCCTTTCTTTTCTTTTTCTTTTTTTTTGGGTTGCCCTTTTGACCTAAATTAACCTTGATAGTTTAAGACATAAATTTTTTATGGAATTCAAATCTTTGCTTTTAATATCCAACTCTTTCCATATTGGCAAACAATTCTATATAAATCATAACACGACACCTCTAGATCCACACAAACATTCCACATAAAATCACACCAAGAACACAAAGAGATAGACTCTGGTAAATCATCCTGGACTGTTTACGTTATTTATGTGTTATGAATATTATTTTTTTTCGTTTAATTATGATGCATACTTGCTAATTTACGTGTTTGTATGCATGTACTTTTTTTGGTTTATTTTTTAAGAGATGGGGCGTGCTAAGCTAAGGATGGAACTCATACCGAAAGAGAAGACGCGAATCGCAACCTATCAAAAAAGAAAGCTTGGTATCCTTAAGAAAGCTAGCGAATTCACAATTCTTTGTGATGTTGATACGATTATGATCATAACCCCTCCAAACTCAAATGAGCCCGAGGTTTGGCCCGAAAACAACCCTGATCAAATGAAGAAAGGAATCGCCTCTTACAAATCTAAAAAAGGCGAAACCGGAAAAAAAACCTATAATCTTAATGACTTCTTTGTAGACCGAAAGAAAAAGATTGAAGACGAGCTTATGAAAGCCCGTAAAAAGAACATGGAAGCCAAGTACTCGACGTGGTTTGATGGACTCAATAGTTTACCAGAGCATCAATTAAGACAATTCGTTGCTATGTTGGAACCAAAGGAGAATGATGCAAAAACTCGTCTTGAGTTCAAGAAAAGAAGCATGAATATTAATTATCCATACATGGTTAACTTTGGGAACAAGCCAACAATGTTTCACTTTCCGGGTTTAGGTTTAGGTAACCCGAACCCTGAACTCAATGATCATGTTCAACTGATGAACCCTCGTCACGTTATGAACCATTGGTTCAGTAATGAAGCACCGTCTACTTCATATATGCCCGTGAACCGTGAGCCTATGGCGTCGTATGGTTATCAAGGTCTTGTTTATGATAATAACTTAAACACGTTTTTGTCGTTTCAGCGGCCACAATTGGTGCAAGGTGGTGTGTTGTCTGAGTTTGTACCGCAAGAACTTGAATCACAAGTGAACAATGGTGGTGCTGGCGATAATGTGATCGATGATCGTCGTGAAAGAATTATGTGATAATTAGCAGTTTAGCTTTTTTGTGATTTAGATTCAAAAGACAAATGTTGGACATAATGTTTTCTTACTTTTGGCCATTTCTGAGAATTTTGTTTAGGCTTCAGTTGTTTACTGATTTACTCGTGTGTTTTGTTATTTGAGAATTTAATCTTTTTAGTGTTCGGTTCATAATATAATAAGTCGATTCACTACTAGAAAAACAGCCATTCTTGACTCCAAATGCGAGTCAAGAAGAGCCCTTATGACGCGCAAATGCGAGTCAAGGATGGACCCGTCATAAAGCTTCATGACTCGCATTTGTGCGTCATCCTTCTATGACTCGCACTTATGACCCACGTTTTATGACTCTCCTTTTTGCGTGTCATTACCCTTAAAATCATTTTGACTAACTTTTATGACACACTTTTATGACATATGTTTTTGCGAGTCATTACCTTAAAATCATTTTTTTTTTTTTTTTTTTTCTGTTTTTTAAAACCTGATTATATACATAATTACTGACAATAAACCTGATAATTGTACAAAATTAACGCATTTCATATATATCAAAACCATGCGTTACCAATTCATTACATAACAATTCATGTCAAAATATATACCGATAATTAGTTAAAGTTACTACAATGTACGATTTCTACCTAAAAATGAAATTCGACACATAAATTGCCCATTCTTCTCGAATATCGTCGAAATCCGCATCCGTGTACTCATTGCTATCACCACCAATCTAGTCAAATAAAACAACATTTTAGAAACAGTTAATTACTACTTAAACTACTTAAAACAGTTAACTACTTACATTGTCATTTTCGAGAGCCCGAACTCCATGTTTAACTATTTCCTTCATAAACTTCAACACGAAGTACCCACATTCGGTGCATCCGGGCTGACTTGGACACTATACAAGAAACACAAATTGTATATGATATGCAACTACAGTTGATTAACAAGAATGGTCTGCACAGGGTATATGGGCTTATTTGCAGATCAGTTATAAGCTGATTAATAAGGTGAAACTCAAATACCAGATTATGCACCAAAAGACCCCTACCTAACCTACCTATATTCCAAAAATTAGGACCTAAAGCAGATATGATAAGCCAATTTTGATCCTAGATCAGCAGTGCAGATAACTAATTGCTGCAAAACAATCTGTGGTAGCAGATTAGGAATTTGGCGCAAAATTTGAGCAAGACTACTCCACAGCAGACCAACTCATAGGAACTCACTTAAGCACCATTGAACTAACTAGCAAAGCCAAAATGAACTCAAATTAAGCTCAGCTTATTGCTAAGCTTATTAGGGCAGATAAGAGCTCAAAACTAAAATATCTAATGCAGACTTTAAATAACCATCAAACTGCCCTATCTTCTGATGAGAACAACTAAAATACCTTTGAATCAGTTCAATCAAACTCAGAAACTTGGCACATGAACAGTGCTTTTCAGATTATACCCAAACTAACCTATAAGCTGTCTTAAACCAAACACCCTTACACTGATCTGTATTGCAATTTTACCCTATACTAAGCTGATTAAAACTAAAAACCACTCTACACTAGTATTACTTAGACTATTAATAAGCTAGGAGATGCAAATAAGCCATAACAAATAACAAACCTTAGAATTAACCCAGTTAAGTTTAGTCCTCTTATTGGTTCCAGCTTCTACATCATACAATGCAATTGCCCTACAAAGAATTAACCCAGTTAAGTATTACATCATACATCATAAAGATTTGTATTACTTACGCATCCACTATTTGCTTGAACTGATGATTGACGTCGCTAGTCGATAGGGAATCAAGATAATAGCAGGTACTTGTCTTCATGTTAAGCACACCTAACACCCAATGTCTTCTACAAAAAACAAAAAACAAATTCTGTTAATTAATGTTAATTTTTATTAATTAATTTAAATGTTGTCGAAAATCTAACCCGGGATTGTATGGCAATAAGATGAGGTCATTTTGCTTCCTTGTAGATAACCTTTTTGCAATAACTCGACTTGCCTCCTCGATATTCTTGGCCCTCGCTTTACGTTCATGATGCATGGTCGCAGTCGGGGTCATGAAACAAACTCCATGATCTCTTTGTGACCCATTCTTGATTTGCTCATACAGGTACCTGTTAACAATTAACATACAAAGTTTACATTCAATTAGTCCTGTTAACATACAAGTACCAATTTTTTATAAACTATATTTATCACTTGCATGATATAAGAAGCAACGACAGCCCCGCTTAACTCATCCATTGAAAATAGACTGTCAAAATCATTCCAATTTAAGTACGTGTAACTGTGGTCCCCAAACAAATCGTCCTTGCATTGTACTTTTATGCAATCGAGCTTTGCAACTTATCCATCAACCATCATTGCAGTCATTTTCAATCCCATCCTTTCTTCAATTCTTTTCCTTACTCTCTTCTGACCTCTCGTCATCATTTTTTTCAACGAATTTCCTTTCTTAGTCACTTTTGCAATGGAGGCGAGAGTTTCTGGGCTTTTTCCTTCTTCAACTGCAACTGTAAACATAACAGTTTCTGGTCACTAAAAATAACTGTAAACATGACTGTAAGAATATGATGTTTTTGGCATCGTACCTGTTTTTGGCATCGTCGCTTCTTCTTCGTTGTCGGTTTCTCTTTGTCGCTTCTTCTTTTCTTTTTTCTTGTGGATCACACTGCCCAACTCTCTTTTTTCTTCTTCTTCTTTTCTTTCTTCTTCTTTTCTGTTTCCTTCTTCTTCTTCTTCTTCTTTTCTTTGTTCTTTTTCTGTTTTTCTTCTTTTCTCCTTGTCTTGATCAGCAGCCTTTTTCTCCTTCTTTTTGGCCACTATCTTGTTCTGCAAAAATATAAAAAAGTCTTACCAAACCATTTTGTTCTAATGATTAAACTGTTTTATAAAAATGTCTTACCAAACCAGAGCATGGAATGACTAGGTGACTCGGCCAGCTTAGCATGTACCCAATGGCATCTTTAACAGTCTCAACGAACTCCTCGGGAATTGGATTCGGTATCAAAGCTTCTGCTTGAACAGATGTGTCCACCGTAACTTCAATCTTCCCATCTAATATATGAACAAATAAATATTAAATAAGTAAGAATATATATAAATATTAAATAAGTAATTTAACTTCAAATACCCGAGACAGTATGCTTCACTATGGTTCCTTTGGCGACTATATTTGAAGGATCGTCGACCGCAAGATAGCATGATTTATCCTACAAATGTACACAATATTATTAAAACAGACAAGAATTGCAATGAATTTATAACAAATGAAGACTTACATTTGGTTCACTTGGTACATTTGGTTCTTCGTCTTCATCGCTCAACGTTGGAGAATTACTTGCACCCTCCGAAGCATTGGTACTTGCACATCTTCTTCTTTCTAACTCATCTTCAACAGCTTTTAGCCGTTTATTCATCATCTTATCATATTGTTTCAGGTATTGCTTGACATTCCTGGGTATTAAAAAATACTGGTGCGGTGTTACATATCGACCCATCCCACGTACACGCCCACGTGTTTCTTCACTACCCAGGGCCTCTGTAAGCAAATCTATTGATCCCATTGGATCCTCTGAATAATCCTTGTCCTTCTTTAGTATCTCCTGAGTAAACAAACATATAACTTAACATCTGTTGACTTATGGTGAAAAGTCAAAGTTTAACTAACTGAACATCAAATAACTTAACATCTGTTGACTTATGGTCAAAATTCAAACTTTAACTAACACTAACTAAGCAGCTAACTGAGAAATCTAACGAGACTAAGCAGCTAACTGAGAAATCTAACTGAAAGTTAACAAAACTAACTAAAACATACCAAAATAAAACTGTTAAATATGAATACTTACAATTTTATCGAGAACTTTTTGGACAGCTGGGTCAAAACCTCCTTTTCTCTTTTCTCTTGCTTTTTTCCAACATTCTACCCTATCAATCTCCTCTTCCTCTTTGCCGGTTTCTTCCATCTAAAAAAGTTAAAAGCAAAAGTTAAAAAGCATCAACATAAGCAATAAAAAAGTTAACATAAGCAATAAATTCCATACTATCTCAGAAATGAGTCCGGCATATCCCTTTCGGCTCAAACGATGGTTGTACTTGTTACGTTTACGGTTAGCTGAAGCCTTCTGACTTCTTTCCTGCATAAGTATATACAATTAAAATGTTAGTAACTGTTTTTGTGATAAATAACTGTTTTTGGAAACTTAAACAAATACCTCAAACGAAGGCTTAGTTCTTTGTGATACGAAAAGTTTCCAGTCTTTTTTTTTTCACGGACGGATACTTTTCAGGAGGAGTATATAATTGCTTCTTGGCCTCCTTAGACTTATCATCTTTTAGTGGCTTAATGAACTTCTTATAAAGATAATGTTTGAAGTTTTTCCACTTTATCCCGATTGATTGGAGAACTTGCTTCCGACTCTTTTGGTCAAGTGCAAAATTTGTCTGAAACGTAAAAAATGAATCAAAACATAGTTAGAATAAAATACTAAAACTAAAACATAGTTAGAATAAAATAATAAAATACTTACCTTAACATATTGCCAACAAGCTTCCTTTGTTTCGTTATCTACGTTCAACCAAGAATCATAGGTTATGAGAACCATAGATCTTGCCACCAATCCCTCAAAAGTAGACAGTTTTTTTGCTCCCGGTCCAGTTGGCACACCTCTTTTATTATAAGTAACAACTGCTTTTTTATTCGCCTTCACTTT
Organism: Artemisia tridentata subsp. tridentata; assembly: GCA_021014915.2. NCBI lineage: Eukaryota > Viridiplantae > Streptophyta > Magnoliopsida > Asterales > Asteraceae > Artemisia > Artemisia tridentata. The sequence goes on along the minus strand of CP139508.1, from coordinate 232,850,662 downwards.
TATTGTCGGGCCTCTATGCGATTTGGAATCTAATTCGGCATCCAAATTCGACTCAGAACCAGAAACTGCATTTTCTTCGCGGTCCGAACCAGAATCAGAACCGTGAACCGCATCTTCTTCGCGGTCCGAATCAGAACCCGAGGCCATCTTTTATTACCAAAAAGCAACCTGTTTAAAATAAACAAAATAAACAGTTATTTTCATACCAAAAACTTTAAATAATAAATAATGCTTGACAGACTTTAACAAATATACAGTTACTAAAATAAACAGTTATTTCATACCAAAAACTAATGATCTAAAATGAATATGCCCTCGTCATCCGAGCGCGTATAGTTAAAATAATCGTCTAGGTCTTCTAAAGACTGGTTCATATCTTGTGTAACATCAAATTCAAACACATCATCAGTTTCATCATTATTATCTCCATACTTATGCATCCTATGTGGTGTGAAGCCAACAACAGACAGGTTCCTATCTTGTTGGTCCTGAACATAAAAAACTTGTCTTGCTTGACTAGGTAATATGAAGGGTTCAGACCGTTGACCAAGCCTATCAAAGTTAACCACTGTGAATCCTAAATCATCTTTTTTTACTCCACGACTATCTACCCACTCACACATGAAAACAGGAACCGTAAATGTACGATAATCAAGATCCCATATTTCCAATATACGACCGAAGTAGGTAACAGCGCCGTACACCGGATTGGAGTCTTTTGCACTAGCAATCTGCATAGTATTTGCAACTATAGATACTCCACTACCTTGAGTGGTTTTAGATTCATCACGCTCTTTTGTATGGAATTGATACTCATTTACGGCAAACCCGGTATATTTACTAACAGCAAAATCAGGGCCTTTTGCCAACCAACGAACACTATCACCGGTATTTTCCCCGTTAGCCAAACGCTTTTCAACCTCTTTCTTAAACCAGTCAATAAACGTCCGACTATGTTGGCTCTGCAACCATGTATTATTTCGATGCGGGTTAAGATCCTTCAGTTCTAACATATGCTGCTTTATGTATGGTTCAACATCGGCGGTGTTTCCTAATACATAAAGATGAGCTTGATCAAGTAGCTTAGAATCCACAACACAGATGGTAGCCTGCGATAAAGGTTTACCAGTGCGGTTTCTTTCATCAGCACGATCATGAGGATTGCCAATTGATTTCATGTTTTCCAAGGAATCGGAACAGAATTCTAATGCTTCCTCTGCCACATAACATTCTGCCATGCAGCCCTCGGGTCGATAATGATTTCGTACATAACCTTTTAGTGTTTTCATGTACCTCTCAAACAGATACATCCACCTAAAGTGGACTGGGCCACATAACCTCACCTCTCTGACTAAATGCACCATCAAGTGAATCATGACATCGAAAAACGAAGGCGGAAAATACTTCTCTAGTAAACACAAAGTTACTACGATGTCACTTTGCAGCTTGCCTAGCTTACTAAAATTAACTACTTTACTACACAGCTCGTTGAAGAAGTGACACAAGCTTATAATAGTCTTCCTAACTTTCACGTCTAACACCCCCTTTATTGCAAAAGGAAGAATCTGTTGCATTAGTACGTGACAGTCGTTGGACTTCAATCCATTCATCTTCGAATTATCATCGGACACGAGATTCTTGAAATTGGAGGAATACCCATCAGGCACTTTTATGTTAGACAGCGTGTCATAAAACATGCGTTTCTCCTCGCTATTTAATGTGTATATGGCAGGCGGCAGATAATGACCCTTCCCTTTTGGTTGACTTATTAACTCAGTCTTAATCCCTAACTCCTCGAGATCTTGTCGTGCCTTTAAACCGTCCTTTGTCTTGCCTTGCAAATTCAGTAACGTCCCATAAACACTCTCACATACATTCTTTTCTATATGCATAACATCTAACTGATGACGAACAAGCAAATGCTTCCAGTACTCTAGTTCAAAAAAGATTGATTTTTTACGCCAAACTTTCGATCTCGCATCAATAGTTTCTTTTTTCTTTTTTGGCCTTCTCTGCTGACGTGGCATTTTCTTCTTTGATTTATTCTTCTTCAACGCCCTCCAGATAACTTCCTTCTTTGCCTTTTTCTCCTTCCCCCATTTAGTCGTAAAACCTTCCAGATAGTCGTAAACTTCTTAACCCGATCTCGGTTTTTTCATCACACCGCTCTCTGGTTCATTATTGAAATCTTTTCTTCTTTTGCGAAAAGGATGTGTAAGTGGGAGGAATCTTCTATGCCCGAGGAAGCATACTTTTTTGGATTTTGGCAACCACTGTGAGTAGGTATCCTCTGAGCATACTGGACACGCGTTATAACCTTTGGTAACACACCCCGACAGGTCACCATACGCGGGAAAGTCATTTATAGTCCAAAGTAAGACTGCTTTTAGATTGAAGAACTGTTTCTTATAAGCCTCATACGTCTTAACGCCAGGTTTCCACAACTCTTTCAGATCCTTTATTAGTGGTGCCAAGTAGACATCAATACTGTTACCAGGTTGCCTTGGACCTGATATCAGTAGAGTCAACATCATGAACTTTCTTGACATACACAAATAAGAAGGCAGATTGTATGTTGCTAGGGTAACCGGCCAACAACTATACTTTGCACTTAATGACTTATGAGGGTTTATACCATCCGCGGACAAGGTTAATCTCAGATTCCTATCTTCCTTTCCAAATTCTTTCCAGTACTTGTCGTCAACAAGCTTCCAAGATGGGGAATCACAAGGATGTCTTAGCTTGCCATCACTGACCCGACCTTGCGCGTGCCAAGTTAGGTCATGTGCGGTTTCTGGTGACAAGAACATTCTTCTAAATCTAGGAATGGGCGGGAAATACCAAACAACTTTTCTCGGCACCTTCTTGCTATTCTCCTTCCACCGAGAAGTGCCACAAGTTGGACATTGAGAAGCATCCTTGTGCTCATCCCAGAACAAGACACAATCATTCTCACAAGCATGATACTTAATGTATTCTATGCTTATTCCTTTTAGCAACTTCTTGGCCTCGTATATCGACTTAGGGATTGTATTATTTGAAGGCAAAACATCATTTAGCTCGCCCAATAAAGCATCAAAGCTTGTATCAGACCAGCCAAATTGACCCTTCAAATGTTGGAATTTCAGCAATCCATTTAGTGCATTATACTTAGACCCTTCATACAGTGGCTTGTCGCATTCTTCGAGAAGTGACTTCAATAAATTAGGTTCATTCTCTGCATATGTGAAGGCGTCATGTAGCATCTCCTTTGTGTAATCGAACTCGGGAGGTCTAGACTCATTAGGGCATTGAGCTTCATCCTTAGATGAATTTTCTCCGTGGAAGGTCCAATCAATATAATTCTCATTGAAACCGTGTTTAAACAGGTGATAACGCACGTTTTTTATGGAACTGTGACACAAATTGGTACAATTTACACAAGGACACGGAATGGCATCGGAATTTGGGTTATTGCATTGTGCAAACTCTAAAAAGGCATTCACACCTTCCTCGTATGCGATTGATAATCTATCAGACAAAATCCAAGATTTATCCATTACCTAAAAACTCTAAAACAGAAAACATCTCGTGTAAGTGTCGAGTCTGATACCAACCTTATTAAACTAAAACAGAAAAAGATAACTACCTAGTAAACTATACATGTCAAACAAGAACACCAACTTACAAATCATTTACAGTTAAAGTTTACTCTATTAAACTATACATGTTACATTATTTACAGTTAACTTACATGAGGCCTATAAAATATTATTCACAAACACCAAAAAATATTATCTTACATCATAGTAACATTTTCACAAACACCTGGTGTGCTACATTAGGGCATACCTTTCAAACTGATGATACAAAAACTGATACAAATGTTAAAGTTTACTCTATTAAACTATAAATGTTATCTTGCAACCAAAAAATAATGATACAAAAACTGATACAAAAACCTAGTTACATTTTCACAAACACCTGGTGTGCTACATTAAAAATCAATAAATTGATTTTATAACCTAAATAAAACTCTACAACTACATTAAAACAGAAAACATAAAACTCTCAAACAAACAAATTAGGGCATACCTTTCAAACTGATGTCGAGTGTTTTGAGAGTTTTGAGAGGGGTTTGAGATGGGAAATTAGGGCAAGCTAGGGCAAATTACGGCAAATTACGGCATACCTTTCAAAATTAGGGCAAATTAGGGCAAACTGATGTCGAGTGTTTTGAGAGTTTTGAGAGGGGTTTGAGATGGGAAATTAGGGCGGGAGTGTTTTGAGAGTTTTGAGAGGGGTTTGATAAGGTTTTGAGAGTTTGAGAGGGAAGTGTTGAGCGGGAAGTGTTTTGGCCAAAAAAAAACAATGGATTTTGATGAAGCAGATGGGGAAAAAAAACATAGATGACCCCTATTTAGGACAAAGCAAAACGAGGGTCATCTAGCAGGCTAAATTTTAACTGATTATGACCCTATGTTATGACGCTTTTGAAAACGAGTCATCCCCAATAAAAATTTTACTCGTTATGACTCTTATTTTATGACCTTGCTATTTGCGCGTCATCTTGTAGTGTGCGTCATAAAATGCGAGTCAAGGATAGACCTTTTTCTAGTAGTGATTTCGTCTTGCTTAGTTGCTTTAATCTTTAATTGTGATAATGAACAGTTTTCACTGGCATTTTGGGTCGATTATATTGAACACCAAAACACTGTTATATTTTATTGATCAGTATTTATAATACGTAGAAATTCTAACGACCTAACTCACAAGCAGGCTTGGGCCAACCATAATATTTCCAAATACTCTGCCGCAATTCAAGCGACGAAATCGCAAAAGCTTGAATTAAAGAATAAAGCTAAAATTATTGAAAAATAAAACTAAAGAAATAAAATCTAAAGATAGTTATTTTGATAGCACCCAATCACAGTGGGGATCAACGTAATCTGCAAAAGATTGATATTTTTTTCGTGGCAAATGTCAATACTTATAACGGTGTGTGACGGAGTGTCAAACCTGTGGAGACAATTCTGGTAGCATATTCTTCGGAATTTAACTACGAATCTACGGCCACTGACGACGTCAGCTAACTCTAAGCGGTTTAAGAGTTATAAGCAAAACAGTGAGCCAATGTTGTTTTTGAAACCTGACGGCTTGTTTCGGCGCGTGACAATGTGTTGGGAATTAAATATTCTGAAGTTTAAGTATCGGGAAAATCTCTCAAGTGATTAAATCTGGTAGCAGTAGAGTTAAGTCTGGTGAGTTCCAAAGTTAAGTCTGCTGGTTAAAGTCTGGTCGTTGAAGTTAAATCTGGTGGTTAAGTCAAGTGTTAATTCTGGTGACTATCAAAGATAATTCTGGTTGATGAAGATATTAAGTCTGGTTGACTAAAAGTCAATAATACATGGTAGATAATATCTTACCCCATGTGCTCAGTCTTTATCTTATTCTCTTAGTTAACAAGTTGTGTACACAGATACATGTTGTATCTTATGTACTGACACACATAAGATAAGCTAGCAAGTTGTTTGACAAGACTTAACATTAATGTAAAGATCTTTCTTATGTTATAAAAAAAAGATCTTAGACTAGAGATAAGAGTGTGTTTAACTTATAGTGCAAAATATATCTCTCAAGAACATAGAACAAAAACAATATCACAAGAAATAGAAACTTAAGATTCAAGGTTGTAACCCTAGTGATATCTCAAGATCACTCGTATTATTATCTTAATAATATTGAATCGTTTGGTGATAAGCTTTCATTGTTCATTGTTATATAACAAACACAATTGTTTCATTTCCATAATCATAATAACCTTCTAAGTGTGATTAAGTAGATTCCGCATACTTAATAATATTCACTCAATATATCATACACACAAAGTACAAAAGGTTTAACCACCTTAACCGTGTGTCGAATCCTAACAAGTGGTATCAGAGCAAGGCTGATATTATTGATTTAGAAGAAGAAGCTTAAGAAATGGATGTTCAGGATACTGCTACAAATGTTGCTGCAAAGTTGCCCATGATCAAACAAAATGAGTTTGAGCTATGGAGGTTGAGAATTGAGCAATATTTTATGGTTCAAGATTATGCTCTCTGGGATATCATTACATATGGTGATTCTTTTTCACTAGGCTATTCAGGTGCTATCATTGACGGCAAAACAGTAAGACAAAGAAATACTGGACCAGTTTCAAATTAAGAAAGGATACAGAAGAGAAATGATCAAAAAGCAAGAAACTTGTTGCTTATGACCATTCCTGGTGAACAGATGCTTTCCTTTAGCAAGTATCCAGATGCAAAAACTCTTTTTGAAGAGATTTGTGCATGGTTTGGTGGTAATGAAACTACCAAGAAAACACAAAAGACATTGCTGAAACAACAATTTGAAAATTTCAGTTCAAATAGCAATAAATCTCTTGATAAGTTGTTTTCTAGATTACACAAGCTTGTCAGTCAGCTAAGTGTTTTGAGTGTTGAGATAGCAAAGGAAGATCTCAACATGAAGTTTTTGAGAAGTCTACCTGATGAGTTCCATACTCATGTAGTTGTCTGGATGAACAAGCCAGATATTGAAACCATGAAACTCAATGATTTGTTCAATAACTTCAAAATTGTTGAACAAAGTCTAAAGAAGTCTGGAATCTATAGTACTAGTTCTGGGAATGTGGAACTCTTGTCATCTCCTAGTATTAGTAAGTCGGGAGAGGTAGATGAAGCTGAAGGTGTTTCTATTGCTACATATGGTGGTCCTTCTACTAGTTCACAGAAGAATGTTGCTGGACTTGGAGATCCATCGTTTTATGTATTCATGTCTAGTCAAACTAGTGGCTCTTCTCTAATTCATGAAGATCTTGATCAGTTGGATGATAATGATTTGGAAGAGATGGACATCAAATGGCAGGTTGCTTTGCTTAGCATGAGGGCTAAGAAGTTCTGGCAGAGAACTGGTAAGCAGATTACCATTGATGGTAATGAAACTGCTGGGTTTGATAAGAAGAAAGTGGAGTGTTTCAACTGTCACAGGTTAGGACACTTTGCTAAAGAATGTAGAAACCCAAGGAAGCAGGACAATAGAAGCACATGGTATAGGCAAGAGAAGAAGAAGGAAGTCACGGTTGAAGAACCAAGGGCTATGCTAGCCATAGATGGGGTTAACTATGACTGGAGCTTCATGGTTGATGAAGAGGAAGCACCAAAAAATGCTGCTCTTATGGCCATTGAGACTGCTCTAATGGCCTGATCTGATTCAGAGGTAAATTCCATAACCAAATGTTCTGAATCATGTTCTGCTCTTAAAGATAATGAAGAACTTAAAAGAAAAGCTGATAATAGGCGAGAAGAACTAATTATTGCCTTAGCCAATTTAAGTAATCATAAAAGAGCTATAGGTGTACTTGAAAAACAAATTGCACACTTTCAAGGCAATGAATCTAGGTTTACTGATGACTTAAATGCTCTACAAAGAGGCATAGCATTTAGAGATGAATTACTTACTAGTCAAAGTAAACAATTAGCTGAAGCCAATAATAAAATTGAAAATGTTAAGATAACTGTAGATGCTTTAGCTCATGCCTCAGAGGGAATGAATAAGATTTAGGAAGCTCAAGTAATCGATAAAGCTAAGTCTGGTTTAGGATACAAATTTGTTCCTCCACCATATAGAGGTGTTCCTTCACCTCCAAGTGTTGACCTAGCACACACAGGTTTTGCTGAGTTTTAAGAACCAATAATGGAATATGGTTCTAAATCTACTGAGGGTCCTAAGATAGAAAAAGTAAGTGAAAGTTTAGATAAAACTTTACTTTATCAGGACAAGGTGTCCTTTGTTAAGAAAGGAGATGCTATAGTTGTTGAGGATAGTACAACTGATAGTGATGAAGAAGAACAGGTTATGTCTAAACTTGAAGTGGTTAAGAAAGTAGGAACAAGTGTTCCTAAGATAGTCAAACACAATACTGATAAGCCTAAATCAAACATTAAGCATGTTAGGCAACCAGTTAGATATTGTGAACAATACAGATCCACTAGCAAGCCCAGAGGTAACCAAAGAAATTGGAATAACCTCAAGTCTAACCAATTAGGTGATGACTTTGCTTTTTCCAACAAAGCTTGTTATACATGTAGTAGTTTTGACCATCTTGCAGCTTTCTGCAACCATTGGGTATCTGGGTATGAAAACAATAGAGTGAACCACAAAAGGCAAACACCTAAATCTCATTTTCACTCTAGTTCTAAGGTTAACAGAACTAAACCCACAACAGTCTCTGTTAAGTCTGGCTTTAATAAAGTTAATTCTGCTAGACCATATATGACTGTTTACCCAAAATCAACAGCTAAGGGTGCAAAAACATCTTTCAAACATGCACCAAAGTCCGTTCAAAGGCCCATTCAAACAAAAGCAATGGTCCAAAAACAAGTTTGGAAACAAAAGGGGACAACTACAAAGCCAGCAGTTAATTCTGCTAAGCCAACAGTTAATTCTGGTAGGCAAGTAGTTAAGTCTGCTGCTTGGGCAAAGAGGGAAAATGTTGTTAAGGCCTCAGCATGTTGGGTTTGGAATTCAACTAAATCCAATGTTGCATCAACTGTTCTAAAAAGATTAAATTACATTGATGCAAGAGGCAGATCCAAGTCAGTAATGGCTTGGGTCCCCAAAAGAAACTAATACTTCTCATTTATGTGCAGCAACATTCAATTGATCAACAAGAGGATCAAGGATACTCAGATAGTGGATGTTCAAGGCATATGACAGGCAACAAGTCTTATCTCTCAAATTTTCAATCAATAGATGAAGGCTATGTTACCTTTGGAGGAGGTGTTGGTGGCAAAATTTTCGGTAAAGGTACCATTAAAACTGGAAATTTAGATTTTGAAGATGTGTACTATGTACACTAGTACAAAAATGGGATTTGGTCACACATGTTATTTTTCGAAGGGCCACACAGTAACTTTTTTATGTGACTAAATGTACCAGAATAAAAGAAACAGCCACACTTGATTCGACTTGTGTGACCATTTCGTCTTTCCAACTGAGGCTACAGTCACACATTTGAATATTTTCGTGACTAGAGGTATGTTGTCACATATAATTTGGGACGTGTGACGGATACAAATAAGTTTGAAACATTAGTCATACTATATATATACATATGTGACAAATATATGTCACACAATTGAATAGTGTGACCAAAATCCATATATGGTCACATGAAATAATTGTGTATGTGGCTAAATCATATACTCAAGTTTGTCACACATTATTTAAAAGGGGCTAAATCATATAGTCAAATTTGTCACACATTATTTAAAAGCGACTAAATGTGCACTTAATTTTTCCCAAAAATAAAATTTCCCTCCTCTCAACACTTTTCACAGGCCCGCCTAAATTTTTCCCAAAAATCAAAGTGCCCTCCATCCCAAATTCCCAAATATTTCATTAACCATCCCAAATATCCCTCTCAACTTTTCACATAGATCTGGTCTTCTACCATACTCGCACCGCTGGCACCACCACCACACTCGCACCAAGACCAAGTTTTGCTCATCACTTATTAAGATAAAGAAATCTTAAGCTCAGGCTAGGCTCACCAACAGCTCAAAGGTATCAATTTTTATTTTACTTATTAGACTTCATCTCGTATGTATATAATGACTAATCTAAAAAAGAAATGATACCTTTTTGGTGACCAATTTCAGTTGTTGCGTTACTATTTATTTGGATGACTAGCTTGGATCTAATGTGGTCATAGGAAAATGTTATTTTTACGTTTTTTGGTCAAACCTATGTTGATTAGTTTTATATAAACATAAAAAAGAGGATCGGTATGTAAATGTTTACTGATACTTTGTTGTTTATAAGTCTGTTGATCGTAACCGTTGTTTTCTGCATCTGTACCAGCCGTTGCTTGTCCAATGTCGCATCTTCAAAGACGGTTATGCTGTCAAAGGAACTCTGCTAGTAAATAAAAAGGTAAAATATCCGGCTTATATCACTTTTCTTATTTTCTTATGAATCAGTAACCTTTGTTCCGGTACTGAGATGGTTTCATTTTTCGTATATTATACAAGCTACAACCTCAAACAATTCAAGTTAGACCCTCCATGATCAAGGTCGAGGGAGATCCAACACTTTTGGGTTCAATTTCATGTAGTTCGTTTGAAATATGTTCCATAAGGTAATTTCACAATTAATCTTCTTCGCTTCTAATTTTTTATAAAAGAATGTTAGATAAAACTTTCTATACTTCATTTCCATGTTCAACATGGTGGAAAGATGGTTCCTTTTGCTGGTTGGAGTATGCCCATCCAATACAAAGATTCAATCATGGAATCCACCCTAAACTGCAGGCAAAACGGTAGTCTTTTTGATGTTTCACATATGTGTGGGTTGAGTCTCAAGGGAAAAGACAATGTTGCATTTCTTGAAAAGCTTGTGGTTGCTGAATTTTGTTTTGAACATCCGACAATACAAAGGTCGTAATTGATCACGGGGCAGTCCCAATTTTTGTTAAGCTTCTAGCTTCTCCAAGTGACGATGTGCGCGAGCAGGTAACCCATCTATGCGGCTATTTTCTTGTGGAAGTGAGATAATCTATGTGGGAATGTTTGGTTGAGGGTTTAGGAAAAAGGGAATGTAGTGATGTTTGGTTTGTGGTATATGGGTATGGAAGTCAGGGATCCGACCCATAGTTATTCAAAATCCAAACCAATTTGCATCTAAATCAATTTCTTATATATGTCGGCGCCTTTCCTCACTTGCAGTTCCCAGATGGTAACGAGTTTCAGCTCGAATCAAACTTTATCCATAGTATGTTCAAAGTCTGCAGTTTGAGCTTATGCAACCTGAAATCTAATGCAGGTCTTTATCATCTTACTGGACTTGTACATGTCTCGGAGGTGTCATGGGACTTGGTTCAAGATGTGAGAGATATCTTGAATGAGGGCGATGATGTGAAGGTCAAAGTCATTGGCGTCGATAGGTGACATTTTTTATGTAATTTGCGCTTATCGTACAATTTCCCTTGTTTTTCTGTTTTATCGTTTATCATGGACCTCCAAACATTCTTAGACATATAATCTTACGACTTAAGAATATATTGTAGGAACAAATCAAGAATTACACTGTCAATAAAGCAACTAGAGGAAGATCCGCTGCTAGAAACTTTGGAAAAAGTCAACCCTCAGGTATGACTCAATCATAACGTCTAATCCTACACCAGTTGCTTAATTTTTAGTTATTTTTAATTTCATATATTCTATTTGCACTTTATACTTTATGGCCTAATGCATCGATTTATTGACTTTATGAAACTACAACATCTATATATGTTCAGGTTGCCCTGTGGAAGTTCTCTTCTGATGGTCCATCTAAAGGTACTTCGTTATGCTATTCTTACTAATATTATTTACAAAACAATACTTTTGCTTAATGGTTTATTTGTAATAAGTATTCTTTTTTCTAATTGTTGATTTCAAATGTATTTATTTATTTTTTCTTTTTCTTTTGCAGATACTAGACCTTTGATTTGCTTCAGTGCAGATACTGTTCCTATAAGAGCACTTAAGTGGGCCCCACTAGCCAGGTCAGCTGCATTAGTCGTTAGTTTTATTCAAGTTTCATTGGTGAGATTATAAACCAAAGCTGTGTAGGTGAAGTTATTCGAAGTTGAATTGAAGTGCTTAAAAACCTTGTTATTATCTGCAGTGATCCTGAGAGTGCAAACATAATAGTTACTTCTGGTCATAAAGGTTTAAAGTTTTGGGACTTACGGTAAGTATGAAATTAGTCTTCAATTATGTTACTACTTTTCTTATTAGATTAGATGGATTAGTTTAATTAGTTTGAGTACATTGTTAAACATTTCTTTGTGTTATTGGCAGTCGCAGTAGCTAGGAAAGCAGGGGAGCCACTGGTGATTGAGGAAGTGACTGTTGCACCACCTAAAACTCGCGAAGTTCGAATTAAAATCATTTGCACTTCTCTTTGTCATGTTGATCTTACCTTTTGGAAAATGCAGGTACATTGATACAGTTCGATAATTCATCAAACGTTTGGTACTTTTGCTGATGTTTATAAACTGTTACTATTTTTTTCTTGCAGGATGCGCCTGCTATTTTCCCTAGAATACTCGGTCATGAAGCAGTCGGGTAAGAAACTACCAATTCACTAAACATGCTAGCGGTATGATGTGCTAATAAATAGAAGATTCATTACTTAAGATGAAATATAATGAGATAGATAATTTCCATTAACTGTTTCTAAAGGTTGCTGAGGGAGCAAGGATGCGTGGAGCTAAGAGGATCATCGGTGTTGATGTAAATGAGGTCAGATTTGAATTAGGTAATTCATAACTTGAATCTGTATTACATTTATGAAGAGGAATAGGCTATAATTTGTAATTCTCAGTACCGTTTTCTTCTGTTATTGACAGCAAAGAAATTTGGAGTGACTGATTTTGTGAACTCGTGTAACTGCGAAGATAAAACAGTGAGCCAGGTAACTAACCGTGCACTTTTTCCCTAGCTTCATGGTTCTATCTTCATTTGACATCTTAAGATGTATGCATTCTTTCAAGATTGTTATTATGGTCTTAATGCAACTTTGATAAGATAATGTTGTTGGTTGAAGCAGATAATAATCGAGATTACTGATGGGGGTGCAGACTACTGCTTTGAGTGTGTTGGTTTGACGTCCATGATACAAGAAGCTTATGCTTCTAGTAGACAGGTCCGTTTATCCGTATCTCGATACAAAAATATGATGATCCATCATTTTAAGTTATGTTATTTTTCTTGCTTGCCCAAAAATGTCATATGTGAAAATGAACAGCTATGCTTTCCCTTATGTGGAACTGCTTTTTAGACTATGATTGAAGTCTCTTTAGGGATGGGGGGAAACGGTTGTGTTGGGATATGACCTATCTGGGGAATGATTGACCCTCAGTTCTTACGAAGTACTTCATAGTGGAAAATCATACGTTGTACAGGGGTGCTGATATCATATGCGATATTGAATGGGTAAATTGAGTCGTATTATGCTGTCGCTTGTTTCCAGAGGGGCAAGATGGTGGGTTGGGCAATTGGTCAAAATGGTTTTTCGTCAAAAAAGGTTAATTTTTTTTACATGTCAAACTGCGTCTCGAAAGGAGCTGCTAATGGTCAGTGATGTACTGATGTGAATCCCCTGCAGTATGGACCTGCACACTTCTTAATTTTATGGTTGTGTATTTATAATTGTATTACTTTCTGGAGTTGTTCGGCATGGCTAGGTTACATTGTATTATATGGTTATCGGGCAACTTTATCTAATTTTTGTGTTGATTGCAGATTAAGAACCTGTCATTGGCTCATTGCTGTTGTATCCAAGATGGAGAATATTATGACCAAGATGAAGATTTGTTTTGGGCTGTTAGATATTATAGTATGAGCAGATGGATCAACTGTTAGTTATAAGTTAGTACTGTTGGTTCATATAGTTGGTACTGCTGTTAGATATTATTGTATTTGAATTTGTTTTTGATATATATTTGAATTTTTTTTTATATATATTGATTCTTAAATGTGACTAAAAGATGTATATAGTCACACTTATTAACACTTTTGGTCACTGTTTGTTTAATTCGTTGTGTGACTAAATATTACAAAAAGCCACACAAACTAAAAATTCATGTGACCATTGGATGATCAATAGTCACACAAAATACACATTTCTTCACTTTTTAAACATCATATGGTCACACTTATTAGCACTTTTGGCCACTTTATGCTTAATTGTATGTGACTAAATACCCAAAACAAACATGCTTTGTGTGACTAAATATTACAAAATGCCACACAAACTAAAAATTCATGTGACCATTGGATGATCAATAGTCACACAAAATACATATTTTTTCACTTTAAACAGCATATGGTCACACTTATTAACACTTTTGGCCACTTTATGCATAATTGTATGTGACTAAATACCCAAAATAAACATGCTTTGTGTGACTAAATATTACAAAAGGCCACACAAACTAAAAATTCATGTGACCATTGGATGATCAATAGTCACACAAAATATACAATTCTTCACTTTAAACAGCATATGGTCACACTTATTCACACTTTTGGCCACTGTTTTTTAAATTGTATGTGACTAACTCGAAAAAAACAACACACGTTGTGTGACTAAATCATCACAATCGTCACATTTATTATATATTCATGTGGCCATAGGATGGGAAATAGTCACACATACTGATAAATCCAACAAAACTTGTGCCTAATTGGTCACACATATTCGGGTTTTGGTCACTCTTTTTCAATGAAAATGGTCACAAACTAAATAATGTGACCATATAGACCCTATAGTGGCGCGACTTTTGGTCACACACACCAAAAAAATGTGTGTGACTATATGCATATAGTCACACATTTTTTGGTGTGACCGTAGGCCAAATCTGTACTAGTGGTACAAGTGCTAAATTATAATCTTTTTTGTGTCTCACAAATGTCTGACAAAAAGAACAAAGTTCTTTTCTGTGAGACTGAATGTCTTGTACTTTCTCCTAATTTTAAGATGCCTGATGAAAGTCAAGTACTTCTTAAAATTCCTAGAAAGGGCAATATGTCATTGTTGACATGAAGAATATTGTTCCTAAAAGGGATTTAACTTGTCTTGTTGCAAAGGCCACATTGGATGAATCAATGAAATGGCATAGGAGGCTTGGTCATATTAATTTTAAAACCATAAATCAGATTGTTAAGAATGGTTTGGTAAGAGGTTTACCTCACAAAAGATTTGAAAATGATCAAACATGCATTGCTTGTCTTAAAGGCAAACAACACAAAGCCACTTGTAAGCCCAAGATTTTTAACTCTATTAATCAATCATTGTCTATGCTTCATATGGACTTATTTGGACCTGTTTCAGTAAGTAGTATAATGCATAAGAGATATTGTCTTGTTATAATTGATGACTATACCAGATTTACATGGGTTTTCTTTCTATCTTCTAAGGATGAGACTACAAGCATCCTTAAGACATTCATTACACAGATAGAAAACCAAGTAGATAAGAAAGTGAAAGTCATTAGATGTGATAATGGGACAGAGTTTAAGAATAGAGTTATGGATGATTTCTGCAAACAAAAGGTTATTCGGAGAGAATTTAGTGTTGCTAGAACACCTCAACAGAATGGTGTTATTGAGAGAAAGAATAGAACACTAATTGAAGCTGCTAGAACTATGTTAGCTGATTCTAAGCTACCTATAACTTTTTGGGCTGAAGCAGTCAACACTGCTTGCTATGATCAAAATAGAGTTTTAGTTATTCAGGCTCACAATAAGACATCATATGAACTTTTTAGAGGTAGAACTCCTGCAATAGGATTTCTTAGACCTTTTGGATGTCATGTGACAATTCTCAATACCTTAGACCATTTAGGAAAATTCGATGGTAAAGCAGATGAAGGATTCTTTGTTGGATATTCTCTTAATAGCAAAGCATTTAGAGTATACAACACAAGAACTATGATTGTAGAGGAAAATCTACATGTGGAGTTTTTGGAAGATAAATCCAATGTAGAAGGTCAAGGACCAAAATGGCTATTTGATCTTGAAACTCTAACCAAATCAATGAATTATGTGCCTGTTGTTGCAAAAACTAATGATTTTTCAGGTTCACAAGCAACAGATGAGGCAAGGTTAGAAAAGGAGACAAACCAAGATCATGTTTGGATGCCAATATGGTCAAGTACAAGTGTGGAATCAACTTCAACATCTGATGAATCTTCTTCTGGCAAAGCTAAAGAAGGTGTTGAAGATGAAAGGAAAGAAGATGGAACTCAGGAACAACAAATTGTTTCTGCTGGTGATTCTGCTGCTAGGCCAAATGATTCTGCTGCTGGCCCTTCAGAAACCAAAGAAGCAGAATTCTCAGACAGTGAGGGGGATTTCAATAATCTTCCATCAAATTATCAAGTTCCTTCTACTCCACAAACAAGAATTCACAAAGTCCACTCCCTGGATAATGTGATTGGAGATGTACAATCAGGTGTGAAGACAAGACAACAACTGATGTCTTCAGACCAACAAGGGCTTCTTGATGCCCTTTATGCTTCAAAACAGCATGAGTTTTCAAACTCTAGCTTGTTTGTATGTTTTCTCTCACAAGCTGAACCAAAGAACATTCTGAAAGCCTTAGATGATTCAAGCTGGGTAGAAGCTATGCAAAGGTAATTGGCACTAGATGGGTGCTAGTTGATTTACCTAAGGATGCAAAGGTAATTGGCACTAGATGGGTTTTCAAGAATAAAAGGGATGAAAGGGGTATAGTGATTAGGAATAAGGCTAGATTAGTAGCCCAAGGGTACACACAACAAGAAGGTATAGACTATGATGAAGTTTTTGCTCCAGTAGCAAGACTTGAGGCAATTAGGCTTTTCTTAGCTTATGCTTCATTTTTAGGCTTCACAGTTTACCAAATGGATGTCAAGAGTGCATTTCTTTATGGCACAATTGAAGAAGAGGTGTATGTCTCACAACCTCCAGGGTTCATTGATCCTGACCATCCAGACAAAGTGTACAGAGTTGTAAAAGCTCTTTATGGCCTTCATCAGGCACCTAGAGCTTGGTATGAAACACTGGCTTCCTATTTAAAAGAGAATGGATTTCAAAGAGGAAAGATTGATCAGACACTTTTAATCAAACAGCACAAGAAGGATCTTCTGTTAGTGCAGGTGTATGTGGATGACATTATCTTTGGATCTACAAGGAAGGAGATGTGTTTGGAGTTTGAGAAGCTTATGCATGATAAGTTTCAGATGAGTTCCATGGGGGAACTTACATTCTTTTTGGGTTTGTAAGTTAAACAGTCATATGAAGGCATATTTATTAATCAAGATAAATATGTTGCTGAAATTCTTAGAAAGTTCAACTTTGTTGATTCAAAAATGGCAAGCACACCAATGGATTCTGAGAAACAACTTCCAAAAGATTTAGATGGAGAAAATGTGGATGTACACACATACAGATCTATGATAGGATCTTTGATGTATCTCACATCATCAAGACCTGACATCATGTTCTCTGTTTGTGCTTGTGAAAGATTTTAAGTCACTCCAAAGGTTTCTCATTTAACAGCAGTCAAGAGGATTTTTAGATATCTCAAGGGTTAACCTAGGTTGGGTCTATGGTATTCAAGGGAATCACATTTTGATTTGGTAGCATTTTCGGATAGTGATTATGCTGGTGCTAGCTTGGACAGAAAGTCAACAACTGGAGGATGTCAATTCCTTGGGTGTAGACTTATCTCATGACAGTGTAAGAAGCAAACAATTGTGGCTACTTCAACAACTGAAGTTGAATATGTAGCTGCTGCAAGTTGCTGTGCTCAAGTCTTGTGGCTTCAAAACCAACTTCTTGACTATGGGTACAATTTTATGAATACTGTTATTCATATTGATAATAGTAGTACAATTTGCATTATTAAAAATCCAGTACAACATTCTAAAACAAAACACATTGAAATTAGACATCATTTTATTAGAGATTGCAATGAGAAAAAGTTAATTCAAGTAATGAAAATTGCTTCAGAACATAATTTTGCAGATCTACTAACAAAAGCTTTTGATGTTGGAAGGTTTCAGTACTTCGTAGCAAGTATTAGAATGCTTAATACTTAAATTTTTCAATCTATGTGTTTTTATATATACCAGTGTGGTTAATTCTGGTGATTACTTAGTTAATTCTGGTGGTTACTCAATTAAGTCTGGTAGTTAAATTTTTGTCTGTACTGTTGTTTTTGTAAATTTGTACTAGCTATTACTTTAAGATTGTGTTATTTCATACAGTTAGTCATATGTTTATTCTAATATAAGACAAGTACCTTGTACATTGTTCTTTTGGTTTTAGACTAACAATTTCAGGTATGAATTTTTGAACACAAAAGAAGTTTTCAAGTGAAATGGAAGCAGCAAAATGTTATATCAGTTGCTTACATAACAGGTTTATGATGGACTGAGTTTGGGAATTCTTAACAAAGGTTTATACCTAAGTTCATTAATTCTTTAAATCTACTTTCTTGAAACCTGGTTATCATATTTCACATTGAATTGATGACTTAGTTGATCAGACAGTAACTGATTCAACTCACTTTCTATCATTTTATACTTTTAAGTATAATGAGCAAGTCTAAGGACATCTGATAGAAAGAACAGCTAGTAAAAGTGAATCTAACACTTGTGTTAGAGGCAACAATTGCTATGAGCTGGAAACCCTGTCTAGAAAGCCTTTTGAATAGGTTTATCTTTACACAGGCAGTTATTTATAACTGAAAACATTGGTTCTCACACAACCAGAGGTTGCTTTAAACCGAAATCTTGATTAAGTGTCTGTTATACACTTAATCCCTTCAAAATGGTTGAAAGCAGTATGATTTTTCATAATAAAATCATATGCATACTGCTCAAAGTCAAAAAATTTCTTAAAGGGCTTTTTGAAATAAAAATATCTCAGAAAACCATCAACTGGTGGAATATGAGTTATTGCCCCATGAATTACCTCTCATAGGAGTTAACACACCAAGAAGTGATGAGGGCAGCAAATTAAACTCTTAAGGAATTGATGGCTACATGTACAACATTGTCTGATAACAAGTTCTAATTGATAGCTCAGATGATGGGGAGAGATACATTATGAGAGATCTTCCAAACAGGGGAGGATAAAATGTTATTTGCATCTCAGGGGAGGAAACATCTCAGGGGAGGAAATAAAGTTGGAAGATTAACCAATGAAAGGGAGGAAAAGACAAGAGCATACAAGATGATGAGGAAGTTGAAAATGACAAGAATAGAGCTGATTCTGGAGTATTATATATATTCAGAAGGGATGAAGCATTCCAAAGGAGAAAGTTCTATCTAGGTCAAACGAAGAAAGCTTTCAGTTTCAATTTCAGTTCACTACGTTTGTTCATCACTTGCAAAGGCATGCTGATAGATGATTTCACTTGTTGAAACAATCATCCAAGATACACAGCACCATTGCCTCTTATAATTCCTCCATCCAAGGAAATTGCACCATCCTTTAGGTCAATGTTTGAAGTCTAAAGATCAGAAAGCAGATAAGTTACTGAGATAGATTTTAATCTTTCAGAATAGAAGAAAGTTCAGTCCAAGTGACTGACTATGAAGTGTTTGAAAGATCTTCACAATCCATAATTTAATTCAGAAACATGTTGAAATGGATTCACATGTTTAGGGGAGGATTGTTGGGAATTAAATATTCTGAAGTTTAAGTATCGGGAAAATCTCTCAAGTGATTAAATCTGGTAGCAGTAGAGTTAAGTCTGGTGAGTTCCAAAGTTAAGTCTGCTGGTTAAAGTCTGGTCGTTGAAGTTAAGTCTGGTGGTTAAGTCAAGTGTTAATTCTGGTGACTATCAGAGATAATTCTGGTTGATGAAGATATTAAGTCTGGTTGACTAAAAGTCAATAATACACGGTAGATAATATCTTACCCCATGTGCTCAGTCTTTATCTTATTCTCTTAGTTAACAAGTTGTGTACACAGATACATGTTGTATCTTATGTACTGACACACATAAGATAAGCTAGCAAGTTGTTTGACAAGACTTAACATTAATGTAAAGATCTTTCTTATGTTATAAAAGAAAGATCTTAGACTAGAGATAAGAGTGTGTTTAACTTATAGTGCAAAATATATCTCTCAAGAACATAGAACAAAAACAATATCACAAGAAATAGAAACTTAAGATTCAAGGTTGTAACCCTAGTGATATCTCAAGATCACTCGTATTATTATCTTAATAATATTGAATCGTTTGGTGATAAGCTTTCATTGTTCATTGTTATATAACAAACACAACTGTTCCATTTCCATAATCATAATAACCTTCTAAGTGTGATTAAGTAGATTCCGCATACTTAATCATATTCACTCAATATATCATACACACAAAGTACAAAAGGTTTAACCACCTTAACCGTGTGTCGAATCCTAACACGATGCATCTTCACGGCTATGGAAGCTATTCCGGTATGCTTTTCTTTGTAAATCAATTACGAAACCAATGACATTTTTATTTTTTAGAGGGCCCGACATTTTTATTTTTCAGAAATTGGATAAACAGCGACAACTAGGTTTTGACCGAGTGGCTTAGAGATGGCGGCTCAAGGTTGTCAACTAGGTCTTGGATCTGACCGCCTCATGATACCATGTTAACATTAAAACCTCATGAGGTGTTATACTTTATTAGTCGGTATTTATAATACACTGAAACCCTAATGACCAAATCCACAAGCGGGTTTGAGCCAAATACAATATTGCCTAATAGATTAATATTGTGTAGTGGAAATTCCAGATCTAGACCGAATGAACCAAATAGGTCCATCACTTGGACAAAAAAACATCTTCTCAAAATGGTCATGCTCGACCTACCAACCATGCGACTCCATGGTATTTCAGATACGTGTCCATTGAAAGTAAAAGTATTTTGTTAGGTTTAATTAATATGTTGGCTCACGATACCTTATAATATCTCCCACCCACAAACTTTTTTGTCTTATATGATCGAGTCCCACAACCACCAATCAAACTCACTACCCTCCATTCTTCATCATCTTTACCCACCCCCACCATCCACCACTCCTACCACTTTCATTCATGAAAAACACCAGCCCACTTTCATATAAACAAAACCAACAAAGTGACAAACAATAACCAATCATCTTCCATTATAATAAAAACATGTATTGGCAAATAATAGTATATAAATCATAAAACAATACCTCTAGATCCTCACAAACATTCCACATAAAATCAAACCAAGAACATAAAGAGATAGACTCTGGTAAATCATCTTGGCAAATAATAGTATTTTTTCGTTTATTTATTTTTTTTATTTTTTATTTATTTTATTTTATTTTATTTTATTTTTTTATAGAAATGGGGCATGCTAAGCTAAGGATGGAACTCATAGCCAAAGAGAAGACACGAATCGCAACCTATCAAAAAGAAAGCTTGGTATCTGTGTCAACTCACATTTTTCAGGTTAATACTTAACCATAAACTTGAACGTTTTACTTTGAACAGGTGATTACTTGATTTAACGTATAACCGTTAGGCTGCGTACAACGAAAAACAACTTTGAACGTATACCGGCACTAGACTAAGTTTAGTCTACGTCTAACAAGTTCTCTATAACTCTCATGAGCATGTTTTATAAGTCGTTTACGTTTGGTTTTATAAGTTTTATGTAAATCACTCAAGTCTTGCATTATGTCTCATGCATACATGCAATAACCAACCCAACTCACCAACTTTATATTGACATTTATAGCATGTATTTCTCAGGTTCATAATTTGCATTTCTTGGATAGTATCATGGAGTTCATCTTTAGAGTCACCCGTTGGCGGTTGCATTTCATGGAAGATTTACTGCATGAACTTTTATCCTTAACTTTCATTTTTGTATAAAACATTGAGATTTACTTTGTTGGAAAACTTTAATTATCAAACGATGTATTTTAAACGACTCATGTAGAGGTCGTTCTTTATATCTTGTGTTCCTTGTGCTATGAAGTCATACCTCGGTTACCTTTACGCTGCGATATTTTGGGGGTGTGAGAGTATCCTTAAGAAAGCTAGCGAATTCAGGCGACAGCTATGGTCTGATGGGGTGGCTTAGAGGTGGCGACACAAGGTTTCCGACTAGGTCTAGGATTTGACTCATTCATGATTGTCACACCCCCAAATACCTGATTTGTAGCGGAATGGAATACCTAGGGCGTGACTGCCATAGCATCACAGTTACAGTTATATTGAACGACCTAAAGTGTCGTTTTAAAAGTACATCGTTTAATTTCATAAAACATTTAGAGTTTACAAAAGATAGGTCCCAAAAGATTTGTCAAAGTTGCGGACATAAGTTTGTTACAAACCAAATGATAGTTTAAGTGCATATAAATACAAGTGAGACGCGTCGTCACCGCGACTCTATGATAGGTCCTCATGCAGGCCATGATGTGAATGCCTTAATTACCTGAAAATACATTGCTAAAACGGTCAACAAAAATGTTGGTGAGAATCATAGGTTTATGTAAATGTTTTGTATGATATCCACAAGTATAAAGCTAAGTGTGACAATATCGCCATATAATTAAAATAATACAATTGCTATAAGCTCATGACCCCAAAGCTAGACTGATTATGATATTCGCCCCACCAGAGTGTTTGCCAAACAACTCTACTTCTGATATTAAATGAAATGCATCCGTTTGACCGGTTGGATCTACCAACCCGGATGGAGGAGTCACCCTCAATAGATCTATTCACTCGCCCTTGCTTAATGTCAATTAACGGTTCATGATAAATAAAAGGGGACTTTAACTTGGCAATGTGGTAACTTAAGCAATGTAAATGAATTTAATGTACTTGGGCTCGTAATAAAATGATGTGCAATGTATTCCCCCCCCGTAGGTTTGAAATGAAATATTAACTAGAAAAATGGGGCTATGAAAACTCACCTTTGGCAAAAGCAAATCCCGATTTGAAACTTTGGCAAATGGAAATATAGGTCTGATACCCTAACCGCGACCTAAATAATGCATATGTCTTAGGTTCGAAAACAAGGCCATGCACGCAAGTTCATACTTTACTTTATCACTTGTACATGTTGTTGAAATATTTATTGTCAAAAATATAGTTGCGTCACTTTGATCCTTTATTTAGAAAATTACCACTTTTTAGAAAATGTAACTTGTAAATCTTGCGACCAAATTTTTGTCGTCATGTTAATGGCTATTTCAAAAATTTCTAATGCGCCTAATAAGTATATATATTGTTCTACCATTTTTGTTTACTTCTTTTTAGCCAAAATATACTCCAAAATGTCCAAAAATCCATTCTAAAAATCCTAACAGCTTTCTAATAGAGAAATAATAGGCTGTCAACGTATATGTTGACGTAAAAATTCGTTAGGCCATAACTTTTGCGTCGTAGCTCCGTTTCTTAAGTTTGACCTATCCCCGCGAATATATTTAAGTGTACTATCGGCTTTTCATGGTCTCGGCTAGTCTAGTTACTGTTTAACCTCAGTTTTTATCTCTCAAAATTCTGGACAGATTCAACTATTTTTTTCTGAAAATAATGTTTTCGTTGTAAAAATTGAAACTAGTGTATCTTTTTCGTTACAAGCCCGTTTTAACTCATTCAAGCGGCTATGTTTTTGTTATTGAGTCTATTTTCTATATTTCTAGCCTAAAATGGTTATTAAGTTACAGAGTTCGTTGTATTTATCCAAACGGGACAGAATCTCTTTTAAAAGTACCAAACTATTTTTACAAATTGATTGGTTGTCAATTATAGTATATATTTTCTCCAAGGATTACAACAGAAATACGTAAACCCGGGTCGTTTTCCCGACGAAGGTGTAAATGGAATTAAGTGATTTTTAGTTCGTGAAACGTGTCGTGAATAGTGAAATAAGAGAGAATTTTGGATTTTTAAGCATAAACTAAAAACAACTTATAAAGCAAGAAGAACAATAATCTAAAGCACACGAAAGCAAAAACGAAAAGAAAAACCTAAAAACGCGCACGCTCGGGCTATTCCCGATCTTTAAAAGTGAAAACGAAGAAATACTAATCCTAGATAAGCTAAACTAATTTTCCTAAGTCCTAATTAACCAAAAAGAATTTTAGAAAAAAGAATTTTATTTTTTTAATTTTTATTTAATTTTCTATGAATTAAAAACTAAATTAAAGAAATTTAATGATTAAAAATAGTAAATGGATAAAGAAAAATCTGAAACTTTTTATAAAAATACTTTATACTAATTAGAATAAAAGAAAAATAAAATTGGTGTAACTATTTATTCTAATAAGCAGAAAATAAGCTAAAGTTAAAGTAAGCTATAAACTAAAAGAACTTGGTTAAAAGAAATAAGGAAGAAAAGGAGGACAGAAAAGTCCCAAGGGCGATTTGGTAGCAGAGTGTGGTGTTGAGGTGTAGGCTGTGTGCAGGAGGTCACAGGTTCGAACCTTGTGCCCTCCTTTTTGCAAATTTATTTTATTATTTTATTTTTCTTTTAAAAACTGATTAAACAAGTAAAAATAAGAACTTTTTATAGAAACAACTATATTTGAAACTTGATAATAAGCAAAGAATAAGCAGGATTAAGTAACAGTTATGGTGAAGTTATTTTAAAAGCTAAAAGGTTAGAACTAAAAGGCTATTTAAGAAGCAATAAGCTAAAGTAAAGTTGAAATAAGCTAAAGGCACCTAAGAGGAGTCTAAATAAGCTAACCTAGTCTAATAAGCAGGCTGAGGTAAGCAGAAAAGCAAGTATAAAAGCCAAAAAGCTGATAAGCAAAACCAAAATCTGAATCCAAACAGCCTAAAATCACTACTTTAAGCTATGAAAAAGCCATCTAAAAGCTTATATAAAAAATCAAAAAAAAATGTGGAACAAGTATATTAGAAACCAAATAGTATTTGTACCAAATTTCAGAGCAATTGAGCTTATAATGAACTTGTTAAAATTCATAAACACCAGCTGTTTTGGACAAAATAAAAAAAATGCAGACTGTATCTATATGTTCTGTGCAGATTTTTTGTGAAATTTAGCTCAAATGACTACAAATCCCTATGACATGACTACAGATCTTTGAAAACAACTAAGAAAACTTGATTTAACTCAAAAACTACCAAAAGTAAACTCTAAACCATGATTTATCCAAATTAGCATTGATGAACCACCTAAACTTGAACATTCAACTTAAAACTACCAAAGTACTTAAATAAGCTCAAATCTTCTAAGCCTCAGCTGTTATGACTCAAATAAAGCTAATCAAAGTTGGATAAATGACCAATAAACAGTGAAAACTATTTTTTACCCATTTTACACCTTAATGCCAAACACTCCTTAAGGTGGGCTGTTTTGAGTTTAATGCTAATTTAGACTACTTTAAGCTAGGATTCTGAATCACAACTGATTAACTAGCTAAATTAAACCTTAATGAACACTTTTCAAATGTGGATAAGCACTAAATAAGCTAAACCTATAATAAGCTAATTTTTTTTTTGGTTTTTTTTTAAGGGATTTTAAGCAAGACTGAATTCTAATGATCTAAAAGCTAAGTATAAGCGATAAACTAGAACAGGGAATGAAAATAAGCAAATTTAAGCATAAAAGTAACAAATAAGCAATGAGAATAAGCAAATAAGCAGTTTTCACTAAGAGTAGAAATTAAATGAAAAACTTACAAAACCATTAAAAACTTGAAGTGAATACAATACATGAAAGCTGAGAAGAACATTACAATAAGCTAAATCATTAAGCTAAAATTACACTAAACGCTACACTTAAGCTACTCCTAAACTACACCTACTCCTAATAACTACCC
This sequence comes from Artemisia tridentata subsp. tridentata, assembly GCA_021014915.2. NCBI lineage: Eukaryota > Viridiplantae > Streptophyta > Magnoliopsida > Asterales > Asteraceae > Artemisia > Artemisia tridentata. The sequence goes on along the minus strand of CP139508.1, from coordinate 232,825,266 downwards.
TATTTCCTACTGCCCTCTTTTTTCTTTTTCTTTTTTTTTTTTTTTGGCTACATCATATTCTATTTATACTAGCACTCTAGGGTTTTTCTTTCTCTCTTGCTGTGTTTGTTGTGTGAGGGGACTCAGCTTGTGCTTTCTCAGCTTCAACTTGAACCTTTGGATGGCCTTGGAGCCTAATCCCAATCATCACAGCCGTTGATGGGTTTTTTGTGCCTTGGATTGCCAAGGTGGCAATGGCAACATGTGAAGGAGGGGGGGACCATGGGGTAAGCTAGAGTTGTTTGGACTGTGGTGAGGGGGTGAGAGTGACAGGGAAAGGGGAATAGTGTTTGGCGGGTTTTATTGTTGGGGAGTTCATTTGGGGGTTTGACTTGGTTGACCGGGTATAAGAAACAGGTGTGGGATTGGTTTAAAGGGATATTAGATTGGGTAGTTGGTTGGTTGGGCCGGGTTTATGAATAATAAAAGGGTTAAGGGTTTAAGATTAGTTTAGTTAAGGTTTTAGTAATAAAAGGTTTAGGATAATTATGTTTAGGATTAATTTTGTAATTAGGTTTTAGGATTAATGGTAAAAATGGATTTTGGTTTCAGGTTTGTTTTTCCATGCTCATTCCCATGCCCTATCCCGGGATTGACTTTGACTTTGACTTTGTTTGATTAAATGCACAAGTGATGTCGAGTCGATCCGAAAATGCTCCTATTTGCTCTTTTTTTCCATCCAAGCTCGGTTTTATCCATTTTTGCCTTGTTTTCAATCCTTTTGTACCTAAAACACATAAAAACACAATCCAAGGATATTTGCAGCAATATTTGGTCTATTTGGGTGTTTTTGGTCATTTTTGTGGGTTTTTCGGGTATAAAATGATGAGTAAAAGGCCACTCATCACAAATCTTTTAGTCATTTTACCACTTAACCACAACTTCATTTCTAGTCCTAGTTCCTCCATCAACAACATAATAATAATGATTTAACCATAAACTCAACAATGTTCTAAGGTCCATGTAATAATCATCAAGAATATCTAAATGTACAAGTTTACTAACATACATGTTTATAAGGTTTATTACCACTTTCTTATGAAGAGTTTTACTAACCAGTTGTCTTGTAACCAAAACTTGTTAAAAACATAATCTTTTGTTAAAGGATCTTTGAAAATGTAAAACTTTATCAACATGTACCAAGTGATAACTAAGTATACACTTAACTAGCAAGATGACATAAAGAAAACATGAAATATTTGTAGGATTACTTACAAAAATAATTAGTGAAATGTGAGTGCAAGATACTTGATTAACCCCAAGATTAATGTTCCAAATACTTGTTAGAATGCCCTAGGAATGCTTGAACTTAGCCACAATCAATATCTCTCTTCCTTGTTCCTCCTTGTGTGTCGAATTGTAGTATAGGATGAGAGGTGATTTTTATTTTTCTTGAACTAATTAGTGTAAGAATGAAGTTTACTTGAAGTATATATAGAGCAAGAGATCTTTCAAAGTCCAAGTAGTGATTATTTTGGGTATGGGTTGGGTATGGAGGGGGGTATGGCCGATTAGACCAAGGGATGGGGGAAACAAGATTTTTACCAAATTCTTAAGTTAGCCATGCTTTGAAAATTTAGGAAGCATGGTGTTTAATAAATGTTTGTACTTTTGGTCTAGTGTTATTTTCAAACCAAGGGGAGGGGGGGCGGCAATGGGGATACAATGGAATAAAATGTGTTGTTTTGATACAAGAGTGTATATATTGTATGTATTGGGTGTTAAAAATAGGTATCGGTTGTTGGTTCGGTGATTAACAGAAGTTATACATAAATAAACGTAGGATATAAAGAAATTATTTTTGGTGTAAGGAAATATTTTTGGAACTTTTTTAATCATTTTGGAAGTATAAAAATACATTAGAAATAATTGTTGGGAGAATTGGGTACATCGGGTGTTAAATTTTGAATTACGAATAGTGTTTGTTGAATTGTCAACCGTAAGTAGTTTAAGAGAAGGAAATTGTTTTTGAGTTTAAAATTGTGAATTGGAGTAGGAGCAAGGTACTTGATTGTTGTGGACTAAATTTAACCTAAGTCCTAGTGTACTAGAAATATATTCTAGGTGTTCACGTTTATTCTAGCAAAAGTCATATGTGAATTGAAATTATGCAACCCACGAATGAACTAATATGAAAATGATGTTACTAACGATATGTAGACTAACTCTAGTCAATATGATGTGTCCTCAATGATGTTCCATGAATATGCAGCTTAACCCTTACAGTTACGCGAATTTGATGCTCGTAATCCTAGTTTACGAAATGATGAATAATGACTACGAATAGTGATTTCCCTTCGGGAATGAATAGTGTTTTGTGAATAGTAAAATTTCAAAGTTTGAAAAATGACTCGAAATTACGATTTGTCACAATGATACCATGTTGAACATTAAAACCTCGCGAGGTGTTATACTTTATTAATCGGTATTTATAATAAACTGAAAGCCTAATGACCTAACCTACAAGTGGGTTTCGGCCAAGCATAATATTGTCTAATAGATTAATATTGTGTAGTGGAGATTCCAGATCTAGACCGAATGAGCCAAATAGGTCCATGAATTGAACAAAAAAACCTCTTCTCAAAATGGTCACGCTCAACCTACCGACCATGCGACTCCAAGGTATTTGTGATACGTATCCATTGAAAGTACAAGTATTTTGGTAGGTTTAATTAATATGGTGGCTCACAATATCTTACAATATCTCCAACCTACAAACCTTTTTGTCTTATATGACCGAGTCCCACAACCACCAATCAAACTCACTAACATCCATTCTTCTTCATCTTTACGAACACTGCCATCCACCACTCCCACCACACGTACCACCTTCATTCTTGAAAAACACCAACAACCCATTTTCATATAAACGCAACCAACAAAGTGAGAAACAATAACCCGTCATCTTCCATTTAATAAAAACCCATAAAATTTCCACTAATACGACAAATGTCAGAAAGATTTATAAAATGAATAAAATATATCAAGTAGTCCATAGTAATATGGTAGGAGTGTGCACTACGGGAAGAAGGGAGGATTCTCATGCCATGTCAGCGCGAAAAAGTCAATATTCTCACCCTTCCTTTCAGGTGAAGTAATTTTTTTCGACTCGGGACTAGAGTGCCGCATTATTGGGTTGTGAGTGGGAAGAGAGAGAAACATTGTTTTATTGTGTTGTGAGTGGGCACTTGTGTTTTGGGGGTATTTTTAAATGATAAAAAATAGAAAAAAAATAGTGGAAGAGGGAGAAGGTTTTGCAATGATTGAGAGAAAGTTGAAAGAAAAAGTTTTGGAGAGAGAAAAAGCTGATGTGACGAGAGAAAACCCCTCACCACATCCTCTACCCTAAGAGTGCTCGGTATAAGGTGTTTTTCGTCTGCCATTGCCCAGAAAAAACGCCAATGGCGTCATCAAATGGCAATGGTAGCGGCGCCATTTTTGCGCCGTTGGTTCTTTCATTGGTATACCAGCGGGTTGCCGTTAGTTATTTTTTTTTAATAAATCCAAACATTATATGACAGATTCAAAAAAACCCTGTTTTTCACCTATAAATACCCACTTGTAACTTCTATTTTTCAAACATTCCAACCAAATCACAATTTATATACACTTTCACATACATTTTAATCCCCTCTTCCACATTTCATACGCTTTTAACTTCCATGGATCTTTTTGACGATAAAGCTCGAGCTGAATAATTATTATGTTTAAACGTTTATGATGAACACTTTCTAGCCTTTGATGACGATGGAGCCACTAGTTGACACACTCGAACACATATACCCCAAGACTATGAAGCCGCCGAAGAACATCTCATGGATGATTATTTTGGCGACAATCCAAACTACACCGAAAGAAATTTTAGGCGATTTTTCCTGTAACAACCATGATTTTAGCAGGTTAGTTTGACTAATAGTCTCAATCTATTTAACTTTTATGTGATGTGTAATATGTGCTTATGTGTAGTATATGTGCGGTTTATGGGTAATAAGTACGTGTGTTAGCACTAAATCCCTTGATGTGAGATTTTTATCATGTTGATTAGTGTGAATTTTGGGAGAAGTTCATTTTGATCGCCTTAGTGGTGTAGAAATGACTTGTGTAGTTTTGGTGTTTTGGTGGTTTTGCGTAACAAGTCTTCATTCAAATATTTGAGCGTTAGTAAGTTACGTGGAGGTTATTTTTATGGAGTATATTAATGTTAAGTGTGAAAATTCTATTTTTGGAAACTTTATTTTGAGTGAAAATGATATTTTCCGGTTTGTCGTAAAAACGAAGAATTGTCGCGTAAGATGTTAGAATTTGGTATAGGTTTTTATAAAATATCAAAGGTACAAGGTTTTAAGTGTAATAATTAGTAATAATAAAAAAAATTATATGTATGTATATATTAAAAAAAACAAATTTTGGGTTTTAGGGAGAATAAGGAAACCAAATTGTATCCTAATTGCAAAACTTGGAGGAAAAGATATCTAGAACCTTCCCTAGAGCATTATAAATACAAAACCAAAAACCCTCATTCCTCCTCTTGTTAAAATTCAGTCAAACACCCAAGAAGAAGAGAAGAAGATCTTTTTTGGGTTTCAATAATTCAATTTAAGGTATGTCTAGTAAACCCTAATTGTGTAATTAATTTTTATTGTGCATGTAACAAGTTATGGTGGATCTAGGGTTTATATTTAAATATGTAATTAATGAGATAAAACATGTTAGGATTAATAATCAATGATATTATGATGATTGGTGAGGTAATTAGGGTTTAGAACATGTTAATTAATGGGTTACGAATCTGGCAGAATTATGGGGCTGTAAAGATACGATTTTAATTAATAGATGAAAATGAGTTAGATCACGAATTTTATGTCTAAATTATAGTTCAGAAAAAGAAATTTCCAAAAATTCCGACCACGATTAATTTTGAGGTTGGGAAGGCAGTCAAACGATTTTTGTAAATTAAGGTGTCAAAACAGTTAAATCGGGACAGAATTAGGGTAAAAGTATTGAGGTCAATGGTGACTTTTAAAGTGTAATTAGGGTTAGGCCTTCTATGGTAATTGAGTTCTATAATATATTTGACTTCCACGCGAAAATTAGATGATAATAAGTTGGGCGAGTGTGTCTAAGAGGTCAAAACTTTTTGATGTCCGATCAGATCCGAATCTGGATAAATGACATGTTTGATTTTTCATTGAGTACTTTTGTGTGTTTTTAGTGCATGACCTTCTGGGAAAAGCTTGTATGCTTATGAAGGATCATGGTGAATTTTTGGTGTGAGTTGTGAAGCTTTATTCGCTGTGATTTTATGTGGGTGAAAGTACCCTACAAATCTGTGTTTTCTGAAAGTTTTAATAAAGGGATTTAGTGAGTGTAAAGTATTGGGTGATGATTAGTATGGAGTCTAGGTAATCCATAGTGGGTTATATGAACCTTAGACATCCATCATATATATGTGTTACATGGACTATAGCTTTTGGCTTAGTCGCGTGTAATGTGATATTATTGTGTTGTATAGATTTGTGAGTTGCTTATTTGGAAGCTGCGGAATTGAGGTGAGTTCATAGTCCCAATTTTTACTTTGTTTTAAACTTGGGATGGAGATGATGCTTGTATTTAAATTGTTTTGAGATTACTGTGATTATGTGTTTAATAAAAGGCATGGACGTGTAATTGTTATTATACTTTTACTGCATGTTATTGTGGTGTTTAATTGTGGTGATTATTTGAGTGGGAAAGTCCTAGTGGCTCTACTCATTATAATTATCTTGGATCGGTGGGCACGTTCCGTCCCAATTGTGGTGGTATTTGGATCGGTGGGCACGTTCCGTCCCAATTTATGTGGTGTTTGGATCGGTGGGCACGTTCCGTCCCAATTTGTATTTGGATCGGTGGGCACGTTCCGTCCCGTAAGCCGTGATTGCATGTTAGTTGTATGATAACTTTACTTTTACTGTCCTGCAATGCTATACTATGTTTTATAATCACAGTGAATTGTTAACCGAGGTGTTTTGTGTGTCTTAAACCTATGAATCTCACCAACATTATGTTGACGTTTTAAGCATCATTTTCAGGTGAGCATTCTAAGGCTAAGATAGAAGGGCGCGATTAGAAGAGACCTAGTTTGCATTGAGGATGGCTTATCTATGAGTTTAGTTTGATTAAGATGGATTTTGTTTATGATACTTGAATGTCTTTCATTTTTACTTTATGTTTTAATGGAGATACCTTGGAGATTGTTTTGGATATTTATTTTGGGGTATCGTTACGACACTTTGTGTTTTTACTTTGCTCTATTTATTTGCTTGTAGTATTTTCTCTATTTAGACACCAAGTGTTGTGATGATATCCATGATGTTGCACTCGCGTTTTCGCCATTGGCGAGGTGTGACAGATTGGTATCAGAGCCTTGGTTATAGAGAAGTAGGTGGTTGAACCTAGACTATAACCTAGGAGTCCCTCATATAGTTGCATTTAGGGCCTATGTGTGTATGTGATATTTTACGTGGTTATTCTTCTTGAGTTTGTGAGTAGTCTTGTCGAGTTTCAGACGCCGATTGGACCCTCATACTTAGTATTGTATACGTCGACCTCCCTCGCGTAAGAAGTTTCGTTGGGCTATCATTTTCCTACCGGTTGTAAGGGAAGTCGTAGGATGAAGCGGACTAACAGCAGAATCCGAGTTCCCGCTAGCATAAATCTATGTTCGGACAAGGATGGGATGTATATGCAAAACATTGATGGAGAAGAAGTGGAGAGGTTTGCAACCACGGTGATAGTTGGAGATGGAGCCGATACCAAGCACTCTGGGAAGTGTCCTCACTTCTCATATGAAGGAAAGACGGTTCTGTCTAAACCTCGTGAGTCGTATGTACTTGTAGATCATGCGGAATTGGAAGAGAGAAACAGGAATGGGTGGTTGAGCAAAAATAAAGGGGAGTTAGGATGGAATGATGTGGTATCGGATCTGGAGTCCGCAGCAGGTAGTAAGTTTAACCGATCTGAGTGGGGATGCAAGTGCGAGAGTGGAGTTTGAGCCATTGTGCGACGTCTTTTGTTTTGTGTCATGTTTTGGAATTCTTATATTGTCTTTTGCCGTCTGGAGCCATGTTGGAGCGCGATTACTCCTGAATATTGGATCAGTTTTATCCAAGTGATTTTGACTATAGAGTTAAAGTGGTCATTGGAATTGTTCCATGTGAGATGATTGTTTGCATGAAGTGTGGTCATAGGAGGAAGTACACTTGTGAAAGGGAGCATAGATAATTATGGTGGCCAACATAATTATACATGCTTCACAACACAAGTGGACTTGCAAGTATGATAGCATGGATTGTGTTGTATATTAGGTGCTATGTGGTATATATGCGTTATCATTGAGATGTGTGGTTTTGGAAGCAAGTATGCGTGTGGAATAGGCCTTATAACTATGGTCGCGAACATAATTATAAGGGTATCACACACGTGGACTTGTGACCATGATTACATTGATTGATGTTTGTTGTTATATGTTGTGGTAGGTGTTATGTGATATCATGTTGATGATGGTTGTATGGTTAGAGATGTATTCTCTTAACCGTTTGGGAAATCATTGTATGTGGGAGTGTGTGGGTGGTAGGATTCCATTCTACCTATCATATACTGATACCTCGTTTATCTGTTGGTACTAATGTTGTGATATTTAAGTTGGTTCGTTTGCTAGACTATTGAATGATGAGCCTAGTGAACTTAAACCTAGTATTGTGATTGAATTAGCTAGTGGTAAGGAGGTAGAGGTTGACAAGGTTATTCGTGGGTGTACTATAGTGCTAGAGAGTATCCCGTTCACAATTGATTTGATACCTTTTGGGCATGGGAGTTTTGATGTGGTGATAGGGATGAGCTGGTTGTCTAAGCATAGGGCCGAGGTCATATGCCACGAAAAGGTAGTTCGTATACCTTTGGAGAGTGGTGGTGTCCTTCGGATACAAGGAGAGTGCTTAGGGAAGGACTTGAAAACCCTTAAGACTGCGAAGGCTAAAGAACGTAAGATAGAAGAGATTCCTGTGGTATGTGAGTTTCCTGGCGTTTTCCTGAGGACTTGTCCGGATTGCCTCCAATCCGTCAAGTTGAATTCCGTATCCAGTTGGTTCCTGGAGCGGCACCTGTGGCGAAATCCCCATATCGTTTAGCACCCTCTGAGATGCAGGAGTTGTCCGCGCAGTTGCAAGAACTTCAGGAGAAGGGGTTTATTAGACCTAGTCATTCTTCGTGGGGAGCACCTGTGATAGTTGTTAAGAAGAAGGATGGTTCGTTCCGGATGTGTATTAACTATCAGGAATTGAACAAGTTAATAGTTAAGAATCGGTATCCTCTTCCTAGAATTGATGATCTTTTTTATCAACTACAAGGTGCTCGGTTTTTCTCGAAGATTGACCTACGCTCTGGGTATCATCAGCTGAGAGTGCATGAGAAGGATATTCCGAAGACTGCTTTTAGGACTCGTTATGGACACTTTTAGTTCACGGTTATGCCATTCGGGTTGACAAATGCACCTGCGGTATTCATGGATTTGATGAATCGCGTTTGCAAGCCTTATTTGGATAAATTCGTGATTGTGTTCATAGACGATATTCTGATTTACTCTAAGTCGAAGGAGGAGCATGGAGAGCATTTGAAGTTGATCCTTGGATTGCTGGAGAAGGAGAAATTGTACGCCAAGTTCTCAAAATGTGAGTTTTGGCTAGAGGAGGTACATTTTTTTTGGACATGTGGTGAATAGTGAAGGAATACATGTAGACCCTAGTAAGATAGAAGTGGTCAAGAACTGGAAGGCTCCTACGACGCCGTCCGAAATACACTCATTCTTAGGATTGGCAGGATATTACCGAAGATTTATAGCGAATTTTTCGAAGATTGCTAAACCCCTTACTTTGTTGACTCAGAAGAACAAGAAGTATGTTTGGGGAGAAGAGCAGGAGGTGGCTTTTCAGTCACTAAAGGATAGTTTGTGCAACGCACCTATTCTGACGTTACCTGATGGGCCGAATGACTTAGTTGTATATTGTGATGCGTCAAATCAAGGATTTGGGTGTGTGCTAATGCAAAGGGGTAAGGTGATAGCTTATGCATCCCGACAACTCAAGATTCATGAGAAGAATTATACCACTCATGATCTAGAGCTTGGTGCGGTAGTATTTGCTCTCAAGAATTGGAGACATTATCTGTATGGCACAAAGAGTGTTGTTTATACAGATCATAAGAGTCTTCAGCATATTTTTAGTCAGAAGGAGCTGAATATGCGACAAAGAAGGTGGATTGAGTTATTTAGTGATTATGATTATGAGATTCGCTATCATCCTGGAAAGGCCAATGTGGTAGCTGATGCATTAAGTAGAAAGGAGCGGATTAAGCCTAAGCGTATGCGAGCAATGTGTATGACGTTACAGTCGGGAATCAAGGGTAAGATATTAGCAGCACAAAAGGAAGCTCTTAAGGATGAGAATGCGACCGTTGAGATGCTGCGTGGATTGGATCAAAAAATGGATAAAAAGGAGGATGGTGGACTGTATTTCTTAGATAGAATATGGGTTCCATCGGTAGGAGGTGTAAGGAAGTTGATAATGGATGAGGCTCATAATTCGAGATACTCGATTCATCCAGGATCGGACAAGATGTATTATGACCTTAGAGATGCTTACTGGTGGCCGGGAATGAAGAGGGAAATAGCTGAATATGTTAGCCAATGCTTGACTTGTTTGAAAGTTAAGGCTGAGCATCAGAAACCCTCAGTTCAACAGCTGCCGATTCCTGAGTGGAAATGGGAGAGAATAACAATGGATTTTATTACTAAGTTTCCTAGAACAAGTAATGGACATGACACGATATGGGTCATAGTGGACAGGCTGACGAAGTCTGCACATTTTCTGGCCATTCGTGAAGATTATAAGATGGAAAAGCTGGCGAGGATTTATATTAATGAGATTGTGGCGAGACATGGTGTGCCTGTGTCGATTATTTCAGATCGTGACAGTAGGTTTACCTCGCGGTTTTGGCAATCATTGCAAAAGGCGTTGAATACACAATTGGATATGAGCACTGCTTATCATCCACAGACTGATGGGCAAAGTGAGCGAACGATTCAGACTTTGGAGGATTTACTTAGAGCGTGTGCTATTGATTTTGGAGGAAGATGGGATACTCATTTTCCTTTGGCTGAGTTTTCCTATAACAACAGCTATCATTCCAGTATTAGACGTGCACCATTTGAGATGTTGTATGGAAGGAAGTGTAGATCACATATTCTATGGGCAGAGGTTGGAACAAGCCAACTAATTGGTCCTGAAATAGTGCAAGAGACTACGGATAAGGTGTTTTGGATTAAAGAAAGACTTAAGGCAGCAAGAGATCGCCAAAAGAGTTATGCGGATAATCGCCGTAAACCTTTGGAGTTTAGTGTTGGTGATTTTGTACTGCTAAAAGTGTCTCTTTGGAAAGGTGTTGTGCGTTTCGGTAAGAAAGGCAGATTAGCACCAAGGTATGTAGGACCGTTTGAAATTACAGAGCGGATTGGACTTGTGGCATATCGGTTGAGATTGCCTGAGGAATTAAGTAGTGTGCATGATACGTTCCATGTATCTAATTTGAAGAAATGTTTGGCGGATGCTAGTTTGCATGTGCCATTAGATGAGATTAAGGTAGATAAGACTCTTCACTTTTGTTGAGGAACCTGTTGAGATTATGGATCGAGAGGTCAAAAGTATGAAGCATGGTAAGAAAGCGTTGGTGAAGGTACATTGGAATTCCAAACGTGGTCCTGAGTTTACTTGGGAACGTGAGGATCAGATGAGATCCAAGTACCCGAAGTTGGTTGCTGAGAAGGTTGATGAGAAGAGCTGTTAAATCTCGGGACGCGATTTCCCTAAGTGGGGGATGATGTAACAACCGTGATTTTAGCAGGTTAGTTTGATTAATAGTCTCAATCTATTTAACTTTTATGTGATGTGTAATATGTGCTTATGTGTGGTATATGTGCGGTTTATGGGTAATAAGTACGTGTGTTAGCACTAAATCCCTTGATGTGAGATTTTTATCATGTTGAGTAGTGTGAGTTTTGGGAGAAGTTCATTTTGATCGCCTTAGTGGTGTAGAAATGACTTGTGTAGTTTTGGTGTTTTGGTGGTTTTGTGTAACAAGTCTTCGTTCAAATATTTAAGCGTTAGTAAGTTACGTGGAGGTTATTTTTATGGAGTATATTAATGTTAAGTGTGAAAATTCTATTTTTGGAAACTTTATTTTGAGTGAAAATGATATTTTCCGGTTTGTCGTAAAAACGAAGAATTGTCGCGTAAGATGTTAGAATTTGGTATAGGTTTTTATAAAATATCAAAGGTACAAGGTTTTAAGTGTAATAATTAGTAATAATAAAAATAATAAAAATTATATTTATGTATATATAAAAAAAACGAATTTTGGGTTTTAGGGAGAATAAGGAAACCAAATTGTATCCTAATTGCAAAACTTGAAGGAAAAGATATCTAGAACCTTCCCTAGAGCATTATAAATACAAAACCAAAAACCCTCATTCCTCCTCTTGTTAAAATTCGGTCAAACACCCAAGAAGAAGAGAATAAGATTTTTTTTGGGTTTCAATAATTCAATTTAAGGTATGTCTAGTAAACCTTAATTGTGTAATTAATTTTTATTGTGCATGTAACAAGTTATGGTGGATCTAGGGTTTATATTTAAATATGTAATTAATGAGATAAAACATGTTAGGATTAATAATCAATGATATTATGATGATTAGTGAGGTAATTAGGGTTTAGAACATGTTAATTAATGGGTTACGAATCTGGCAGAATTATGGGGCTGTAAAGATACGATTTTAATTAATAGATGAAAATGAGTTAGATCACGAATTTTATGTCTAAATTATAGTTCAGAAAAATAGCTTTCCAAAAAGTCTGACCACGATTAATTTTGAGGTTGGGAAGGCAGTCAAACGATTTTTGTAAATTAAGGTGTCAAAACAGTTAAATCGGGACAGAATTAGGGTAAAAGTATTGAGGTCAATGGTGACTTTTAAAGTGTAATTAGGGTTAGGCCTTCTATGGGAATTGAGTTCTATATTATATTTGACTTCCACGCGAAAATTAGACGATAATAAGTTGGGCGAGTGTGTCTAAGAGGTCAAAACTTTTTGAAGTCCAATCAGATCCGAATCTGGATAGATGACATGTTTGATTTTTCATTGAGTACTTGTGTGTGTTTTTAGTGCATGGCCTTCTGGAACAAGCTTTTATGCTTATAAAGGATCATGGTGAATTTTTGGTGTGAGTTGTGAAGCTTTATTCGTTGTGATTTTATGTGGGTGAATGTACCCTACAAATCTGCATTTTCTGAAAGTTTTAATAAAGGGATTTAGTGAGTGTAAAGTATTGGGTGATGATTAGTATGGAGTCTAGGTAATCCATAGTGGGTTATATGAACCTTAGACATCCATCATATATATGTGTTACATGGACTATAGCTTTTGGCTTAGTCGCGTGTAATGTGATATTATTGTGTTGTATGGATTTGTGAGTTGCTTATTTGGAAGCTGCGGAATTGAGGTGAGTTCATAGTCCCAATTTTTACTTTGTTTTAAACTTGGGATGGAGATGATGCTTGTATTTAAATTGTTTTGAGATTACTGTGATTATGTGTTTAATAAAAGGCATGGACGTGTAATTGTTATTATACTTTTACTGCATGTTATTGTGGTGTTTAATTGTGGTGATTATTTGAGTGGGAAAGTCCTAGTGGCTCTACTCATTATAATTATCTTGGATCGGTGGGCACGTTCCGTCCCAATTGTGGTGGTATTTGGATCGGTGGGCACGTTCCGTCCCAATTTATGTGGTGTTTGGATCGGTGGGCACGTTCCGTCCCGTAAGCCGTGATTGCATGTTAGTTGTATGATAACTTTACTTTTACTGTCCTGCAATGCTATACTATGTTTTATAATCACAGTGAATCGTTAACCGAGGTGTTTTGTGTGTCTTAAACCTATGAATCTCACCAACATTATGTTGACGTTTTAAGCATCATTTTCAGGTGAGCATTCTAAGGCTAAGATAGAAGGGCGCGATTAGAAGAGACCTAGTTTGCATTGAGGATGGCTTATCTATGAGTTTAGTTTGATTAAGATGGATTTTGTTTATGATACTTGAATGTCTTTCATTTTTACTTTATGTTTTAATGGAGATACCTTGGAGATTGTTTTGGATATTTATTTTGGGTTATCGTTACGACACTTTGTGTTTGTACTTTGCTCTATTTATTTGCATGTAGTATTTTCTCTATTTAGACACCAAGTGTTGTGATGATATCCATGATGTTGCACTCGCGTTTCCGCCATTGGCTAGGTGTGACAGTTCCGAATGAGTCGAAAACTATTTTTACAAATATTCGAAGGCATAACTAACTATATAGCATTTTTATTTTTTAGATCTCTGCCAACTACCGCTAGTAAAATGAGTATTAGTCCTATAATTAAATGCACATCCGTTATACGTTAATTGGCGTACGGGACAACACCCAATGCTTTTGATGAATATTTACAAATTGTGAACATTGTTGTAACCACTGCGAAAATCCCACACTAGATTACACTATCTCTTAGAGTATTTATCCTTTTTCTACGTGTAAAATTATTTTTTATTATTACTATCTGGGCATAACCACTATCTTATGTGACGTAACTCACATCTATGATGAACGTGCTCGCACGCAACCTAACCTCAACCTATTTAATGTTTATTCATATAAACATTTTCCTATATCAAGTTTAACACTTTACAAACTACCATTTATCACTTTTTCGTTAACATACGTTTATAACTAAACATTCCTTATACGATAAAGGTATTTATGAAACCCTAAAATTCATCACAATACCAAATAAGAATAACTACACCCTACAACATAAAAGAACAACTCATTTGAGCTAATGTACAAGTTACTAAAGCACCAGAAACCCTAATTCTATTTTTGTTCCCGATAAAACCCTAATTTCATAAAATTATGATTTTATGTATTCATTTAACAAACCTTAAATTATTTATACAATATTTTCACAAAATTATAAATGTACAAGTCATATAAGCCAGAGTACAAGTCCTTTATGCATAAGATCATATATTTATAAAAACACTTGTATGGAGAAGGAGACTCCACATCACCCCATTTCCATAAGCCACATCCCATTTCCCCCCTCCTCACACTTGTCACCCATTTCCATAAGCCACACCTTGCATAATTAGAAAACCCTACACATCCTCCTTCTATAAATAGCAACACAACTTCTCACCTCTTCATCCCACATCCAACGAACAAACACCAAACAACAACCATTTCAATTCCTTTTCTGGTCACAGCCCCAGCACATAAGTTAAAACAACCCTTGGAAGGCCTAGAGGTGAGGAGAATCACTAATATTCAAGATACAAATCCACTCGACCTCCAGAAACCCTACTCGAACAAACCCTAAGTAAGTATTACTAACTCTTTTAAATTCAGTTTATTTATGTTATATATACTTAAAAACATCATTACACAAACATCTAAAATGAAATAAGATCAAAAACATTAGGTGTTCTTTTCTTTTCCTTATATCTGTTCGAACCAGAAAACCCAACGCACCCTTTGTATTTGAATAATAGTAACAACCAATCAAGAACTAATGAAACATGTTAAAATATACATAATATTGTCATGTCATACGTAAAAACTTAGTTAAAAACTTTTAAACCCAAACGGGTCCTTTGTCTGAGTTTTCTGTCGAGCAGAAATAGCCCCAGACACCCAACTTGTGACCAATAAACCAACCACCAAATGAACTTTATAAATTCTAATTTTTGGTATATAACAAGTTCACATAACTAACTTAATATAGGAAAAAGAATTATGGAAAATGATCTATTTTTCGTCAAGATATTGAGTCCCAAAGGTTTGCCAATATCGCTAAGATAGAAACCCATATTTTCAGTTATTTGTTTTAGTTTTAGTCGACCACCACACCAACTTTCAAACCAGTTTTCGACCCTTATTTGATCACTATAAATTTTGAGTTTTTGGCATATTAAAGATCACCTAGTAAAGTTATTTTAGAAAGAAAGATCATGTAAAATGATCTAGTGATTTAAAAGTTATAGTGTTTCAAAATATGGTCCATCGCTAGTTCTTAAAACCTATTTTCCAGTTTTTATTAAACCATGTTCCAACTAGTCGACTTTGGTGATATTTTTAGACTATCAAACGATTTCCATAAATAACAAAATTTGACTTATCTTAAAGACGACCTGGCTAGCTACTCGTAGGAACAAAAAGTTCGTAAAATGATTTATTTTCACATAGATATTTAGATCCAAATCTCTAGCCATGTCACTTATTTCATGCTTTCCATTTTTAAGTAATATAAGTTTTCTTGGGCTGATTTTGTAAATATTTTATATAAAGGATCATTTTTGTCAATAACAAATAAAATGGGGTGAAAGTGTTATTTTTGAAACTTAAGGGTATAAACTGTCATTTTCCAAAGTCCAGGGTATAAACTGTCATTTGACCAAACCTTAGGGAATTAAATACAACTTTTTATAACTAATATTTTATCATTTCTATTTTATTTTCCCGATCTAATATTAACATAGTACGTTTATTTTATTTACGAACGAACAAAAGGAAAGAAAGATATATGTAACAAACAAACGAAACGGAAACATAAGAATGAATAAATAAGATAAAATCTTATTTTGAAGAGACTTCATGTTGTATAATTCCAATACTTAATCAACAACCAAACAAACGAAACGAAACGAACATTGGAAACTCATAATATTCAGAAACAATTACTAAGAACTTGACATACCAACCCAGGTTGCGAGCCGGAGACGTTTATCAACTTTCTTTCATTTTGTTTTCCATCCAGACTGCCCAGGTGAGTTCATAGTCCCACTTTTCTTTATACGTTTTTCCAAACTTGTGGGGAGATACATGCTACTAAACCGAACACAAGTATTTTCCTGTATGCTTTCCTGATTTATATTGCATAAGTTTAACTGTTGCCTATTTAAAGACCCTCTATCATGAACCATTAATCACTTTCGGGTGAGCGCGAATATAATGAATAGATCTATTGGATTGACAATCCCTTTGTGTTGCTGGATAAGTGACCCAATGCATTTTATTTGAAAACGTTTAATAAAGAGTTTCAGGCAGACTCCTACTCGGGGCAAAAATCGTTATTCCGTCGTGTTAACGTCTTGCGATTCATGAGACTTAGAGAAATATATAACGAACTGCGATATAACTGATTTACTTTCTACTTAGCTTGTGTTCAAACTGATTATAACTTTAAACACTATGGATTCACTCAACCTTTGTGTTGACTTTTTAAGCATGTTTATCTCATGTAACTAGAAGTATGATTCGGCACGGAGTGGTTGTGGACTTTCTTTTTATAACAAAAGTGTCCACTTTGTTATCATTCAAGGAATAATGTATTTTATAACATATTTTGAAACTTCCCTCTGGGACCTATCCTATGTACTCTGATATTTATAAATGAATGATAACAATTTTAGGTAAAACGTCTCTTTTCGAGTCGTTTTCTATCTCCATGACTGTGAACCATGAAGTAGCACCCCAAACTTATGTTCCGCAGCGTATATCGAAAAACGGGGGTGTTACAATTGTAGTCGTAATAGTTTCGACAATTTTACCAAATGTATATGGGATTTATACTCGGAGGAGTATTTAAGAAAACCATCCCCCAATGATATTATGAGGCTATACGAAAAACACGATAACTATCATGGATTTTCGGGTATGCTTGATAGTATAGATTGTATGCATTGGGAATGGAGGAATTGTCCAAATTCTTACAACGCGCAATTCAAACGTGGGGATCACAAATATCCGACAATAATGCTTGAAGCAGTTGCATCCCAAGATTTGTGAATTTGGCATGCAATTTTTGGTATATCGGGTTCCAATAACGACCTAAATGTTCTATATTGGTCGAATTTGTTTGACGACCTCATTGACGATGTCGCTCCCGAGGCCCCGTTTACGGTGAATGGTAAAGCATACACCAGAGGATATTACCTAGCAGACGGTATTTATCCCACTTGGTCTACTTTTGTCAAATCATATATGATTGTCCAAATCCAAGCTGATTAAAATTTTAAAAGTCTCAAGAAAGTGCAAGAAAATATGTGGAACGGGATTTTGGTGTCCTTCAGGGTCGTTGGGGAATTATAGCACAACCCGCACGTGCTTACCAGGTGAGCAAAATACGTAGAATTATGTATTGTTGCATCATATTACATCACTCAAAGATCAAAATTTTCAAATAAGTGAATTTATAGAGATATATGTTAGTCCTGTAGCCAATATGCAACGTACATGGATCGAAAGATGCGACACCCACATAAAGAACCGAAAAGAATTACGTGACAAAGAGGTGCATACCAACCTTCGACATGATCTTGAGGATCATCTTTGGCAATGACAACTAGAACGACGACAACAAGGCGAAATGTAGTCTCTTTATGTATTGTACTTTTATTTTTATCGAAATGTCGTATTCTACTTTATGTATTGTAATTTTATTTTTAGTTTAATGAAATGTGTTCGTCTTAATAAAAGAAAAAGAAAAAAATGGGACCAACAGGCACCAATAAGTGTTATTGGTTTTTTTGTTAAAGATGGTGTTTTAGTTATTAGTATATTATTGAGGAGGTGATGAGGTGGGCGGCTGAGATGGCACGCCAATAAGTTTTATCAAGGAGGTGATGTACCTAGCTCTCTAATAGTAGTAGTACACGGGGAACATCATATACTTTCCATAAACACAAAATTCTAATTTATCTCTTTTTCAGATCTAAATCTCATCACTATATCCCACCTTCGCCAAAACAGTAACCACAACCACAGTACTTGGAGTAAATTGCAAAAATCGACCTTGTGGTTTGGCCAAATTGCACGTTTCGTTCCTGTGATTCATTAAGTGCAAAAATGGTCCGGATTTGGCACTGTTTCATGCACTTTTGGTCCCCCATGTTAACCGGCGTTAAGTGAGTTCCGTTAGCACTTACACGTTAGCCCTTTTGGCTAACGATCGTTACAGCGCTCATCCTTTAAACTAACGGCCAAACCACAAGGACGATTTTTGCAATTTACTCTTTTTTTTCGATTCTTTTTAAAAAAAAATTTCGTCCGTTTTTTTTCTCAAATTTTTTTTTCGTCCGTTTTTTTTCAAAAACCTTTTTCGTATATAATTTTTTTTAAATAAAACATTTTTTTTATAAAACATTTATATATAAAAAAATGTTTTTTATATAAAACGTATTTATATAAAAAGTTTTTATATAAAACTTTTTTATATAAAAAAAGTTTATATATACGAAAAAAGTTTTTCGTATATAAAAACTTTTGCAATTTACTCAAAGTTTTTATATAAAAAAAGTTTATAAAAAAGTTTTTATATACGAAAAAAGTTTTTTATATAAAAAAAAGTTTATAAAAAAGTTTTTATATACGAAAATAGTTTTTTATAAAAAACATTTTTATATAAAAATTTTTTATATAAAAAACATTTTTATATAAAAAAAATTTTATATAAAAACATTTTTATATAAAAACATTTTTATATAAAAAAAAGTTTTATACACGAAAAACATTTTTTATATACGAAAAATGTTTTTATATACTTTTTATATACGAAAAACGTTTTTTTTTTTATGTTTTTATATACGAAAAACGTTTTTTATATGTTTTTATATACGTTTTTTATATAAAAACTTTAATCTCTTTATACGTTTTTTATATTTTTTTTATACGTTTTTATACGTATAAAAACTTTTTTTAGAACATATAAAAACGTATATGTTTTTTATATGTTCCAAAAAAACTTTTTGCGCCAAAAAAGTGTTTTTTTTTTTTTTTTTTCAAAAACAAACTTTTTTCCGAAAACAAAAAATTTCGAAAAAACGGATGAAGAAAAAAAAATTCAAAATTTTTTTTTTTACGATTTTTGAAAAATTTTTTTGACGAAAAAAAATTAAAAAAAAAGTTTGAAAAAAAAAAACGGACGAAAAAAAATCGAAAAAAAAAAAAATGAAAAAAATAGTGTAAATTGCAAAAATCGTCCTTGTGGTTTGGCCGTTAGTTTAAAGAATAGGAGCTGCGACGATCGTTAGCCAAAAGGGCTAACGTGTAAGTGCTAACGGAACTCACTTAACGCCGGTTAACATGGGGGACAAAAAATGCATGAAACAGTGCCAAATCCAGACCATTTTTGCACTTAATGAATCACAGGGACGAAACGTGCAATTTAACCAAACCACAAGGATGATTTTTGCAATTTACTCTAACATTTAAAAAAAATACAAAACTAAAATTTAAAATAAATTAAAAAAAATAAACTTAACTTTCAATTGGACCAACAGCCCACTTGCATATTTTATCAACACCCCAAAATAAGAAAGAAAAAAAGAAAAAAAAGTATGTACACACCATCTTCTCTGACGCAACACACACAGCGCAAAACACACAGTGACACCCATTTAAATCGAAAAATAAGAAGAAGAAGAAGAAGAAAAAAAACAAATTCGACGCATGTTGGTGGAGTAACGTCCCACCCAACGCTGTTGGAAACTTGCTTATGACGGTATGGTAACGCTGGCAACGCCGATGCCACGTGACTTATCGCGATGCCCGGCGTTACTATACCCGATGCTCTAAGACTAGTTACATTTGTGTTTTTGAATGGTTCGATTTGTGCTTTTGGATATTTTGACTTTGTAATATGTTTTTTTGTTCACTGCTACTTTCTTTTATTAAATTTCCACTCTATTGTTTTTAATATTTTTAGCCTTTTAGGAGTGGCACACTTTAGGTTGAATCAACCACTCTATTAGCTAATATCAGCATCAACTATATGTCACCCATGCTGCTAGTGTTTTCTTCAGACATGTTCTAACATTCCATGAGTCATAATATGCCGAAAAATAGCTAGGTAATCATGAAGTGTTATGATCTCTTAATTATTTAGGTTATGCACTGTTTTAAAGGGTTTATGCTACAAAGTCAATACCTTATGTGCAATGTAAGTCATTCCCAAATCTTTCGATGACTTGAAAGTCGACATTCATTCATTATAAACCACAAGTTCATCGCCCTCTTTAATTTATGATGCAAAAATCATATATTACAATGGTATAGTTATATATAGCGGATCACAATTAATAATGGATCACACGATAAGCATAGTACTATTCCCAAGCTAATGGGTTCCCATAGGAACACACACGAGAGTTTATGGTCAAGCTTATCTCCAGAATTTTGAGAAATGTAACATAACCAACCAACCTCTATGTAATATTAAGGAGGGTCTTGAAATAGCCTTAACTGATGTGTCATAGATTAAAATAGAGATGAAGGATGATGGCTAGCTCTATGAGTAGCAAGGAGTAAACTAAATCCCTCAAACCTATCAGCAATATGCTTGAAATCGCAATTCTTGAGACTACAAGGTTTCACGTGAACAACACCATTTTGTGAGGAAACCATAGATCTTACCCCCAGTGTATTCAATTCAAGTCCCACTTATAAGATATCCAAACCAATATTCACTCCTTTGATAGTTATCCAAGCCTTTCTAATACTATTATACATTTACATTATGCTTATCATCCGAAAAGAAAGTTTTGTGTTACGATCCTACATCGGCTAAATATAAGAATGGTTGGTGGTTTATAAAGTCTCGGTGTCCTATCTTTCTTTAAGCTAGCTTTTTCGATTGAGTTATACACGTAGCTTGTAGTTTAATGCGACCTAATTTGGATGGGTTCGTATCAATTGGTATCTAGAGCCAACCCTGCCTTTCGATGTTTCAATACTCGGAGTGGTGGCTTGGACCCGAAAAAGAAAGGTGTCAATCGTGACCAACATAGCCGTGACCAACAAGCTCAGAGTGGTGACCTATGGAGTGGTGTCTTGGACACAAAGGGTGCCAACTGTGACCATGATACGACCCGTTAAGGTTGTATCGAGATAGGGCACCACTTCAAGCGGGCGCAAGCTCCTTAACAATATTAGAGAAGAAAACTAGAGATATTTTTATTAGACAAATCATACCTTTCATTAATGAATGACGCGGTATATAAATACCAAATAAACCCTAATTTATATCACAAGTCGATTACAAGATAGATATCCAAAACAACGACACTTTCCTAATACAACTCAAAGATATCCTAAACATAACTTTCACAATACTTATCCTAACACCTAAACAAAAGATAGTTATCCCATAACATAGTCCTTGTGCCACGTTGGGATGGCCGTGACCCTTTCAAGCTCGAGCGCGTCCTACACCTTCCATGGCAGTCGTAACATTCCCCTCTCATTCAAAGTCACCTTGTCCTCAAGGTGCTGCTTCAAAATCTCGCCTCATGTAACCCCAGGATCCCAAACTTTGACTTGTAGTTTAGTCCCTTGTGGATCACATGTTTTGAGTTGTGAATTTGCCTCTTGTTGATCATACTCAAAGCACAAAGTATGCCTACACAAATGTTGGCACATCGGTCTGACAATGAATTCAAATATTCTTTCATAGCATAAAACTTCATTACTTTGATTGAAAATCAACCAAACTGGACTCGCAGCGGGATACTTTGATTCACAAATGCAAATTTTAGTCACAAATGCATATTTTAACACAACATCAGGTGGCTTACGTTTCTGCCCAACATCATCTATCTTATTCACCCGGCCATGAGGCTCCAACTTGTTTCCTCCATCTTCTCTTGTTGCTACGAGAGGAATTTGTTGACGTTGGCTATTACTTTCTTCCATACTCTTTTCTGCTGCAATTGGTTTGATTGGTACCTGGTGATCAATTACCTTCTGATCCACTGGTTCCCCTGAGTTGACGTCGCTTGGTTTGGCGATGCCTGTGATGGGCCATTGGTCCTCCAAACAAGCCTCTGTTGTACGGGCTAAGGATAAGGCTTCTCCCAAAGTTGTAGGATTCGACCTCAACAGTTCCTAGAGTTGTAGATCTGTGAAGTGTGCTTCCGTTGCACGGGCTAATGAAAAAGCTTCACCAGTGGTTGTGGAATTTGACCTTAAGAGTGCACATTGTAGGGCCGGTTTAAGGCCAGAGATATAAAACGATTTAAGTAAGTTTTTAGATATCCCCGTTAATCGATTTATAAGTAAAGTACCTCAAACTTACTCTGATATTCGGCCACCGTACCCATTTGCAAGAGCTTAGATAGTGCGTCCCGATCGTTGCTGCCCGATGCCATGAACAGTAACTCGAAGAACAGAAAAAAATTCTAATGAACAGTACCAATGAACAGTAACGATGAATAGTTCCTGTGACATAATGTCTGTGAACAGTAACGTTTTTTTTTATTTATATAATTGGAACCCTAATTTGGTAGCCTCTCAACGAGGACTCTCAATGAAAGCACCAATTGATACGACACGTTGAGGTTGTATCGAGATACGGCACCACTTCAAGCGGGCGCAAGCTCCTTAAGAATATTAGAGAAGAAAACTAGAGATATTTTTATTAGACAAATCATACATTTCATTAATGAATGACGCGATATATAAATACCAAATAAACCCTAACTTGTATCACAAGTCGATTACAAGATAGATATCCAAAACAACAACACTTTCCTAATACGACTCAAATATATCCTAAACATAACTTTCACAATACTTATCCTAACACCTAAACAAAAGATAGTTATCCCATAACATAGTCCTTGTGCCACGTTGGGATGGCCGTGACCCTTTGTAGCTCGAGCGCGTCCTACACCTTCCATGGCAGTCGTAACAGACCAACATAGTCGTGACCAGCGAGGATACTGGCTCTTTAAAGTGTGGGGTATTGTTACGATCTTACATCGGCCAAGTATGAGATTGGTTGGTGGCTAGAGTCAACCGCCCCTTTCGAGGTTCCAACACTCGGAGTGGTGGCTTGGACCCAAAAAAGAAGGGTGTCAACTGTAACCAACATAGCCCTGACCAACAAGCTCGGAGTGGTGGTTTAGACCCGAAAAAGAAGGGCGTCAACTGTGACCAACATAGTGGTGATTACAAGCTCGAAGTGGTGGCCTGTGGAGTGGTGTTTTGGACACGAAGGGTGCCAACCGTGACCAACATAGCCATGGAGTGGTAGCGTGGACCCAAAAAAGAAGGGTTTCAAACATGACCAACATTGATGTGACCAACAAGCTTGGAATGGTGATCTATGGAGTGGTGTCTTGTACACTAAGGGTGCCAACCGTGACCAACGTCGACGCTAGCTCTTCAAAGCGTGGGGTATCGTTGCGATCCCACATCGGCAAAGTATGGGATTGGTTGGTAGCTTATAAAGTCCACGTATCATAGCCTATATGGGATGGGTTCTTCACCTAACTTGTAGCTTAATGCAGCCTAGTATGGAATGGGTTCGTATCAGTTGGTATCAAAGCCAACCCTAACTTTTCGAGGTACCTAAACTCGGAGTGGTGGCTTGGACCAAAAAAAGAAGGGTGTCAACCGTTGTTAACATAGTCGTGACCAACAAGCTGGGAGTGGTGGCTTGAACCCGAAAAAAGAAGGGCATCAACTGTGACCAACGTAGTCGTGACCAACGAGGACGTTGGTTCTTCAAAGCATGGAGTATTGTTACGATCTCACATCGGCCAAGTATGGGATTTGTTGGTGGCTTATAAAGTCTAGGTGTCACTCCTCCTATAAACTAACTTTTCGGAGTCAGTTTTACACCTAGCTTGTGATTTAATGCGACCTAGCATGAGATGAGTTCGTATCATTTTGCTCTGGATGTATTTCAAAAGTCTTTTATATTTCTTACATTGTTTTAACCTAAATGTGTGTCCCATAAAAACTCTTAACCAAAACATGACTTTGAACAAACCTTAATACTTTTGCTAAACCAAAATTAATATTACAACTTAAAACAATATTTAATACCTTACGAACTGCATTATTTTTCCTCAAATCTTTTATTCAAAACACTCCCAATTTATCCAAATTTTCAATAAAACTTTACCGTTTGACACATAATTTAAATGCAAACCAAACTTCTAAAAACCACTTTCAAACGACTTTAAACATGTTTCAACCATAAACACAAGATTTTAAAATCATTTACTTGTAATCAACAAAATTTAAACTTACCTAGAGTTTTCAAACCAAACTCCAGCAAAACTTAAACTAGCCTAGAGTTTTCAAACCAAACTCCATTGGACTCGTTATGTTACCAGGAACATGATTAACCAAAATAAAATCAAACTCATATTAACTTAAGCTAAGCTTTCACAAATTCATTTCTTAACATAACATTCAATTACTCGTTCATACTTTACCCAAAGACCCTATGTGATGCATACTAAAACACTAAATTAATAAGTATAAAGATTCAAGTTTTATACCTTCAAGACTTTAATATCAAATCACTTCCTCTTTAACAATAAGACAAGACTTATACCTTTTAATTAGAAAAATTTATTAGGTAGTAGGATAATTTTTTTGCTAAGTTGAGGCATCATGATTTACCTTAAAAATTTAGGATACTAGATAATTCACTTAATCAAGTTGAGGGTATTACATAAAAGCATGCAACGCATAAAGAAGTATTAGTACATAAAAACATAAAAGCATGCAAAGCGTAAAGAAGCATGAGTGTAACTAATTTCATGTTAAGCTTCAATATCCTATTACCAAGTATTTATCATCTCCCTTAAATTTTGGTCTACTTCCAAGTCCAATCGACTTTGAAAGCTTCCATCTTCTTAGCTAGGTAACCGAATATAATCAGTTTCAACTTTGACCTAATTCTAATCAGCCACCTAATGAAAATTTAAGGTATACGTTTAGTTAAAAAGTGAGAAAATTGTTTATGCTTCATTAAAAGGTACTGGAAGCAAATGACCACCAACAATGACGTACAATCAAATGCATGTATACCTAAAGAAAAACTTGGAAGTGACTAAAAAAGAGCCATCCTTAAACCAACAACTGAAGATAAGACTGATCAAATATAGTAACCGCATAAACGCAAAGCAATTCAATTCATGTTACCATCCAACATCTACTGTCTGGATTTGAAATCGACGTGACACAAAAAATAAAAACCTGATTTTTACATCTCAAAAAACAGCAAGGAAAGACGCATATCAAATGATAGACAAAAACCAACCACAAATCATTTTCCTACTAAAGATGTTTATCGTAAAAAGCCATAGAACCCATAATAAGCTAATATCCTAACAACTACATCAATTCAAATGTAAAACTTCTATGTTGCAGCAGATTTATCACCAAGAGACAAGTTACGAGTAAGATTGATCAAAGAGGCGGTTGGATCCTTCAAGCCATTTGTGCTCATTGATCCTTCGCCAATTATCCTTTCTCCAGCTTGTGCATTCTTCTGCAAATCAAACAATTTTTATTTTAGATTTCCACAGATAATAAACTCATATTTACCTAATTGCCTCTTTAGACATACTGGTTAAATGTGGTTCACTAATATTTAAATAGTAAGGAAATAATGATATGTTAAAAAGCATATTTTAAAGGTTCAAACGTTATGTAGAACGCATTTGAGAAAATGAAATATAAAATCTAAAGATTATAAAAACATCAGTTTTTACCTCGGCTTGGAAAGCTGCCTTATTCACCCTTCTTGCTTTCAGTAACTTCTCTCTGTTCTCATAGAAGGTCAAATCATCTAACAAAGATGTCTTGGGTGAATAGCTCTTAAAAATTTCTAGCATCTCCAACCCTTCTTTTAAACCAACCTGTAGAGACATAATACAACGTTAACCGACAACAGATTCATCAGTATAGAGATAGCTAGCATGTCACACAAGAAATAATAGATAAGTACCTCTTGAGTGTCTCTAGTGTAAGTAACAGGCCTATTATCATTGTTCTCAAGAGTTATGTGTCTGAGCAGTGTGTTAGGCACGTCCTTAACAATGTGCCACTTAACCGGGAAAAAACCGTTCCATTTATCAAGCTGCCAAAAGTCCATGTTTTTCTCATAATCAACAGGACCAATCATTTCAGCAACACCAACAAACTGCCCACTGCCATTAACCTGAAAACAAAAGCATTAGTTTATGAGAATAACACATTAAAAAAATTAATAACAATAATAAATAAATAAATAAATAAATAATCGTTCTTACAGAAAAGAAGAGAAAAATGTTTGCTTTTCCATCAGCATCACGATAAGCAGCATCTAATTTCTTGTTGCCATTAGGTGTGCTTGACCAAACATCATACTTAATGCACTTGTGAACATCATCTTCACTATAGGACTTGATTACATAGAACTTTGCATGATCATACTTGGTTGGGAATTCATCAAGATTGTATTTATCTTTAGTGAGTGGAATCACCAACTTGTCCTCCTCAACATTCACATTGAGAGCCTGAGCCCTAGGCCCACGAGTAAGTTCTTCAGACTCTCCATTGTTGTAAGACTTTTCACGAGGTTTGTATCTATCATTTTCATTCCAAAGTCTACCGGTAGAAGGGTAGTTCATTGAATAGTTTGAAAAGAGGCCTTGGTTTTGATAGGCGTATGATGAGTAATTTCCTGATGGCTGATACCCTTTTGACAGGCCAGCAGACTGGTATGCAGAACCCAGCTGAAACATAAACATAATTAGAACATACTTCATGTTATTATGGTCAAGTAAATGTTGCAAAATAGCAATCTTATAGCAAGTCAAAAGAAAAATAGGCTAAAACATGTAATTTGTTCACATAAGGCGGATCAAGGTGGGGGTCAACTTCAAACCTTTCTTCAAATTACAATGTGTGAAAAACATATGGAAGTTAAAAATAGCTGAATTTATAATAAAAAATTTGACTAAAACGTTAAGACTCAATACAATAAGTATACACATTCATTTACAACTCGATCTTCGATTTCCTTCTGTGGGAAAAAAACATTTTACTCAATTGACTTGAGATACATAACCAAATTTACTAAATAGGTCAACATTGTTGGCTAAGGAAAAGCATTTAAAGATCAAATAATAAACCTATATTAAGTAAAATCTAACACTTCTAGATAGAACTAGTAGGACGTAAAAAAGTGAACGCAACAACAATTAAAGACATGTGACTGTTAACTTGTTTGGCACACTTCTTTTTTTAGGTAATTAAATTTTTAGTTTGCCCATTTTACCCATTTCACCGTATAAGGATAAATCAAAAGAAACTGACCATACCTTGTTCAAAGACTTAATTTGCTGGGACTGAAGAAACGACTTGGGAACAGTGGAGGTTGGTTGTTGTCTTGACTTCATGTCCATACCGTAACTTGAAGACTTCGTAGCATAAGGATTCATGGTTCTTTTAGAGTTGTAATCATTGGATTTCATCCCATTCAATCCCGTAGCAGATTTTGAATTCCAAGAATAGCCTGGCATGGCTTCTGAGGAGGAAAAGTAGGGTTGTTGCCCATCGACACCCATAAAAGCCCCACTAGCATAAGGATTGTAATAGTAAAGAAGCGAACCATTATCTGGGTAAGCACCCTGATGACCTGACCCGTCCACTTGTGCATAAGTTCCACCGAGTCCTGCCAAAAGAAGATCAAAATATAATTTTTTTGATTATAAATTTTACACTAGGTAACACCAAATAACACGGTATATAAAGATTAAACATGCAAATTCTAACCTGGATACTGATAATCATTGTAGCTAGTAGGTGGATAGTGACCACCTTGCTCCGCAGCTACCTTATTAACACCACTTTTCACAGATGAAACAGCAGCACCAGAAAACGATGGGGTCATACCAGAAGCTATGTTATCTTTTCTTGAGCCCTGAAACAAAAACAAAGATTTATCAAAGTCAACCTGTGTGCGAGTTTTATTCACCATATGAAAAATATATATTAACATTGTGTATCCCCTTAAGTGTTGTGTGTTCCATAAAACAAATATAATGGCCAATATTGAAATAAAATTTAAATCACTATGCACAATTACAGTTTGTACATTACTTCAAGAACAATACAAAAACGTAAGAAATGTGATTTAAAGATTAAAACTTGAATAAAACCATCTTACCGAATTTTGTTCGTCCATTTTAGCACGAGAATCAGACTTCAGACCAGATGATGCTAATGACTCGGCAGCTAAACAAAGTTAAGGATAATCATACAGTCAAATTACAGAAGCATAGCCTTAAACCAATAACTAACACGACTTATATGACCAAAAAAAACTTTTTTTGGCTATATATCAGGACTAAATACAATTATGTGTGTGAATAAAGCGTTTTAAATCAGTTTCAAACTGCCGAACAAAATAAAACGATCACTAATAACAGAATTCGACATAATCATTCAATTTTTACAGATGCCAAAGAAAATACTATAATTAAAAAATGCTACCAATTCTTAAAATCGATAAATGCAACAATTTTATAAAGCATGTAAATTTAACGACTCTAAGAAAAGGATACATTGCACAATTTTCTTATCTCCAGGCATACTGATCTTCAAACAATTATTTTGGAACCTGCAACAAATAAATTTCATCACAATCAACAAAATAAAAAGTGAACTTGAAGGCAAATGAAGAGATTCTATGTAGATAGAAAGAAAAAGATTCTTAAAAACACAAAGTACATAAAGAGAGTAGAACAAGCATATAATTGAGTGACCACTTTCTACAAATGTCAAAAAAGACAATTAAACACAACATCATTAAAAAAGCAAACAAACATAATAATTTAACAAATATCATCAAAAAAATTCAAACAAAATATCAGTACACACAAACACAAAATTCACAATTATGATACAGAAAACTTAAAACACAGAATTACTTAAATTTATGACATCTAAATTTTTTATAAAAAAAAAGCCCAAAAACACAAACTTATAACAATGCACACAAACACAAAATTTACAATTATGATGTAGAGTAATAACTAACTTTCTTTATAATAAACAAAATAACCCATGTTTATAGAAAGCAATTCTTTTAAGACCAGAAACACAGAATTATAACTTAGCACATCTTAATTTTTTTTTTTTTAAAACATCACACAAACTTAAAATTATCATAAAAACTAACTTTGATATCAGAAAACAGAAAACCCATGTATAAAAAAGTAATCTTTTTAACATCCATAAACAAAAAAATCAAAATTTATTAAGAACAATTGTAAGCTTTTTATAAAAAAGGTGGAATTTCATATATCACCCTCTTTTCATCAATAATTTCATATATACCCATAATACAACCATTGAATGCATTATGTACAATGCTTTTAAAGCATGGTTTGGGTATATATGAAATTTTCATGCTTTGGGAGGGGAGATATGAAATTGCCCCTACAAAAAAAAATTCTGTTTAAGAAAAATAAAGCCCATGTTTAAAAAGATAATGCAACCTATCTTACAAGGGAAAAAACATATACTAAAAATTATGATGCATAAACTAGTATTCTCATCAAGAAACAAAAAACACATGTGGAAAAATGCAAATTTTTATAAAAAAAGAGACATACAGAGTGATCACCGGCAAAAGAAACGCCGGCGGTTGGATGGACTGATGGAGGCGGTGGAGGGAAGTTTTTTTTTTTTTTTTTTTTTCTTTGTGAAGCGTAGAAGAAGAGTGGGGGCGGGTTTGAAGAAGGGGTATTTGCTAAACCCTTAGAAATTGATCTAACGGTTGAGATTAAGTGATGAGTTAATGTTGGGAGTTTTTTGGACGGTTATGATTGAAGTTGATGATTCGGTTACCACAAAAGTGCGAGAATGTGATAAATAAAACTTTTTGAATTCTTGGTGGAGTTGCATTGGCGTCCCTTGGTGTTTTATGAATTTGTGTTTTGGGTCCTTTAGAGGCGGTGTCAATTTGGGTCATGTCTAGATTGTCGAGTTTGGGTTGACGGGTTGACAGGTTGCCATGTTTAGATATCATAACTTAAACTCGATTTTTTTAGTTAATCGTGTTGAGAAGTTCAACTTTAACTTTAGCACTTAAACAGGCGCATTAAGGTTGGTTTGTGGACGAAAAATATAACAAATAAGTTTCCCTTAATCTGGTCGGTCAACATAAAATTAAGTCTTAAACATAATTCTACTTAGGTTGTTTATTGTTTTACAAATCAATTCTCACACGATTAATATCGAATTCTTACATGCAGGCAACGTGAAATTCATCAAGGCAATAGACCCTTTCAACCTACTTCTATTACAATGACAAATCAAACGACAAACAATTATCCAAGCAAAACAACATCAAGCATATAGGCTATATAGTCGCAAGAACATATCCATAATATCACATCTTATCACATTTCAAGAAACACCTAAACAAACATTATGCAACTACTTCATAATCATAGAAACACAGCACGAAATATACTTAATAAATTCAGTAGTAATCATATTAGAATAGTAATAGAATTATACCAAAGTTTACAAGAGTGATACGTCGAATACAAGTTTTCACCACAGAAACTAACTAGCACAATACCAACTCCTACTGTCCCAAGCCCTTAAGGTACTGTCACTACACTTCTGAAACGATAAACACACAGCCAATTCGTCCAACATGGTGGTGATTATGTAAAATGGTCAATTAGGATGAACTTGGTGTGAGTTTTATCCTAACACCTTTGGATATTTCTCCTCTGTATTATCTATGTTAAACTGAGGTTGGGGTCTGTTAAATAAGCTATGGAGACACCCAAGAACGTGCAGAGGAGGTGTTGGGAGGCATATGATCGGACTCAGTGAATGCTAAGCTCATTTAAGAGCTTATCTGTAACAGACAGAAAAGTGCGCCGCACTTACTTTACAAGTGCGGCATACTTCAGACATTTAAAGCTCTTGGAACCAAAACGAAAAATGAAAAAATTTCTTTTATCTTTACGTGGTCGCTTGAATCAAGTCAATCCGAGCTCGTATGCTCAAGTTATGGCCAAAACAGTGGAGGTGTGTCAGAAGATCTTAAACTTGAGTTATTTCTACGTGTTTTCCTCATTTTCTTCCACGATACGTACCATTAACCTACAATATCAAATATAATCTATTAAGTATCGAAAGTTCATATAAATAAGCAAAATACATACATAAAAACACATATAACGCATACAAAAATATGTATAATTTGAGCGTTATCAAGAGTCATCTTGGCTTCATTATTTTTGCCAAGTTTCTTTTTTCTCATCATCTTTTAATTGTCCAAATGGTTGGTCTAGTGGTTGGGACTTCCCTTGGTGACCTTTAGGTCTCAAGTTCAAATCCCACTAATGACAACTTTGAGATATTAGGAAGTCCCTCTATGAGGGTTTGGCTTGGGTATACCTAGGTTCAAGTCTGAGGGGGTAGGGTTTACCCCTATTAATCGTCGTGTCTTCGGGCGGATTAGTAGGGGGTTTTCCCCCATCGGGTATTTGAATAGGCATTCCTACTTCGAGGGAGCTCTCTAGTGCGGGCCCGGTTAAGACAACGTAAGCTAGACCTCCCGCTGTCGAATCGCGACACGAAGTTTCAACGAAATTCACCTTTCAAAAAAAAAATAAAAAATAAATAAAAATTGTCCAAATGGTTTTTCCAATTCTAACTTTGTTTCCGGATCCTCCTTCACGAAAACAGAGTCGCCATTTTTAGTAACCTCCCAAAAGTCAATATCTTTAGACTTAACATAAGTCTCGAACCGGGTTTTTCAAAAACAAAAACCCTCGGGTTCTAGCAAATGTAGTCTTTTCATAGAACACCCCCATCAACATATTTTTCTTAAGTCATTGATCAATACTCAACTTTTCCAAAATTTACCGTAGGATTTTCAAATTTTTTAAAAAGAAGTTTTCAACTAAAAACGACTTCTCGAGAAGGTTTAACGACCGCTAAGTGATTTGTGACATATTAACTAATATAATTAATATACTTATGTGACATTTCATAATTTCATGTCATTAATTTTTCTATTTTAATTATCTAACTATTCTATTTTTAAATAATTAACTTCGTCGAAAGTTATCCGCGTATGTCATGACACGTACAATTAATTCAACCCACACTAGACTATGTCCAGTCTACACTTTTATGCATCATTGGTTCCTTACAATCCTATTTTAAAAGTCACTTTTCACTTTTTCCATTTTTACGTAAACCTTGCACCTTTTACGTCTTACACGATTTAAGCCTACGTTTTTATGTTCTAACCACATTTAAATCCTCCGATGAACTCACCACTCATCTAAACTACTAAAATAAGTTATGATAACTAATTTAAACATTTTTTTTTTAAGTTTGTAATTTATTACCACCCGGTATTACGTTACGTGTCTTAAAAACCCTACGTTTTAAATACCGGGGATCAAAATACACTCTTTAACACATCCATATCCTAATTAATAACTAAAAATTCTGCACGAACTTTGCTTTGCCCTTTCCCTCTTGTTTGTATCGCCTAATGTTAGACCCGTTTCCCGGATACAAATAGGCCCCACCCTAGATGAAACTGACTAAGACTTAATGTGATTGGTTAGTCAACGGAAGTTACGTGGTGGTCAAACCCGATAGTCAAAGTTTATATAATAGGGCTATAGAAAGTATCATGTGCCACAATTAGGAAGGGAATAGACTTCAAGGACCTAAGTTGCCAACAATTAAATGTATTATATAGTGTAATGTGGCTAAAGTAGGAGAAAAGAGACTTAAGGGACTAAATGTGCCAAATGGCAAACTTGTGACTAGTAAGTATAACCTAGGAGATTCTAGATCTCTCCATATTATTCAGGGGAGTGTGAGGTCCGGTTCTATAAGAGAAAAGAGAGGGAAAAATGATGAAGGTTGATGTGCTATGATGATGGTTTGAAGATGGCTATTCAATAGCATGATCCTTAGCATGATTATGGCAAGAAGATGATGGTGATGATGTGATGATGATGATGATGATAATGATGAATATGATGATGATGGTGGTATCATGATTTGTAGCTTAGCTTTGGAAGCTAAGGTAAGTAACTATGATTTCTATATGTTAATATTAATGTTCTCATGTTATGTGTTCATGAATGAGTTTATAGGGTTATGCCTTGTGTTGATCCCAGTTGAGCTTCACGATCTTATTAATTGCTTTAGATAAATCTAAGGCAATCGGTATAGAAACTGATCTTGAGTTGTATATCAAATATTATGCGGAACTTAATATTTGATCTTAAGAAGAATTAAAACACAAACGAATTCTCAAACAACACTTCAATATATTAATACGATTGCTCGACAGCAATAGGGTTACAAGAAACCTTGAAGTGTAAACAATAATACGTATGCTAAGATAATCGATATCTAACCCTAACCCTAGAACCTCCTTTTATAGCGTAAGGAGTCCTAGTCGGTTTACAAGACTTCCTATACAAGAAAAATATTCATACGTATCTTTTCTATAATTATCCTTAACATACTATACATATCTAATAAGCAGCAGAGTAAATCTTCTAGCAGCAGAGTCTTCGTGAGCTAGCAGCAGAGTTACACTATGCCTATTATCCCAAACCAGCAGAGTCACAAACAGCAGAGTTATTGTGCTAATCAGCAGAGTCACATAACTATTCAGCAGAGTTATGTTTCTCGAATCAGCAGCATCTTTTAGACCCAACAATCCTCCCCTAAACTTGATATTTTTCTTCAAAAATCATCAAGTTTCTTTTAAACCCAGCTAATCACCAGGAGGATGCTTCCAAACACTTTACTGTTTTGATGTCTTTGATTCAAGCACTTTTCTATACCTCTCCACTAACTCAGAAGCTTGATGATCTGATAAGAATGGTCTTTGCAAACTTAACTTTCCAGGTTGTAACATGTTAGTCAGAAGAGCAGTATTCTTGAACACAGGATAATCTTTCTCTGTTAACATGTACATACACAAACCATCACTTCCAGTCAATGAATGTACTCCACATGATTGATATAGATACCATCTGATAAATCTGCTTGAACTAATCACATTCTTCCAATCAAGACTTCTTTCATCATGTTCAAACATATTCTTCAAATAGTAATAATTAAGTCTTTCATGCACCACCTCTGGTCTAGTATCACCATAATTCATCTTGTAAAGATTCCAGAGTTGTATAATATCATCCCTATCCATGTAGTGCACCATCTGAGAAAAACTAACATATCCCACACTTGAACCATTTGATCTCTTAATCATCCAGCATGCTTGACTACCATCTAGAACATCATGTGAGTATGAAATGATTGGATATTTTATTGACAAAGGAACTTCATTAAGTAACTCAGGTTCTTCTTGAGGTTTATGAACTGTGAGATCCATAATCTCTTTCATATCATCTGCAGTCACTTTTTCAAAATTATGCTCATCAGTCACTTCTTCTTTCTCAGAAACACTATCCTCTTTCTCTGAATCACTCATCAATACTGACTGAGTTCTTCTCTTCTTCCTACCCACCTGTTTTACTTTCCTCCTATATCTTTTTACACCAACAGTAGGTTCAAGCTTTTTCTCCTCAACTACATTCTCTGTCTCTTTCTCTTTCTCAGCATCTGATACTTTGGCCATTTTAGCAGTAGACTCAGGATTCATATAAGCATTTGATGCTACTTTGATTCTTGTCAACTCTTTGATCTCATCATCAGTTAAAGGTTTAAAATTTCTGTCCATCTCTTTCTTAGCAGCCTCAAACTTCTGTTTGACTTCTTCATTAGAGTATGGCTTCAACTCCTTCAATTTCCAACCCTTCATATTCCTCAGATATTGCTCATGAATAGTTCTCTCTTGCCTTGCAGTTGGTGGTCTATTCACCTTTTTATTCTTTCTTGCAACCAGAAGCCTTTTCTTATTCTGCACAATAGCTTGATGAATCCAGTCATTAATACCTTCATCTGTAAACACATCATCCATTTCTACTTTCACTTTCTCCCAGTCCATAGCAGCTTTACATCTTGCCTGCTCATTTTCCCATGCAGCTACTTTTGCTTCAATTTCAGATTGTTTCTCAGATTGTTGCTTTTGTATCTCCATTGCTTTATCATACTCAGCTTTTTCTTCATCAGCAACTCTCTGAGCTTCTTCTGCATCCCACCTTTCTTGCAAATGTCTAGGCCATACCTCAATTGGAACTTCATTAGGATCAGGATAAGGTTCAAGTTCTTCCACCATTTTCATCTTGCCCTTACCCTTGTAGGTAGGTGTTTGAACAGGTTTTCTTGTTTGCACAGGTTCTTGGATGACAACTCCTTTAGCTTTAGGTCTTGTGACAGTCACTTGTGTTGGTTTTATTAAAGATTGAGCAACTGGTTGTGATTGTGATTCAGGTTGTGATAGTGTAGGTGTTTTGTTAAGGTTAAGCAATACTTGGGCTAAGGGCATTGTGTCTTCATCTAAATCACCAGCAGAGTGATGTAACCCTTCAGCAGCATTGTTTCTCCTATCAGCAGAAAGTTCTGCATCAACAGCAGAGTTAACCTTTTCATTTGCATCCAATACAACCTCCCCTGAATCTTTGAGTACCTCCCCTGAACCTGCTGCATCCTTCTGCTCATTCCTCCCCTGTTTGGAAGCATCCTCTTCCAAACATGGTTTGGAACCTTTCTTCAACCTCCCCTCAAGATGAGTAACCCTTAGCTTAAGCCTTCTTATTTCTGCACCTTGAGAAGCTTTGACTGTTGATAACTCCTTTCTTAAACCAAGAACCTCCTGTGACAATTTTGTACAGTTATCCGTCAATTCCTTAAATTGTTTCATGATATCCTCACAACTTCGGTCTGTGTAACCTGACCCGAGAGGTTGATCACTGGAATTGGCATTTTGTACAGGAGTTTTAACCGTCAAATCATCTTTTTCAAGTTCAATGCTAGCCTCAACACTTCGACCTGTGTTACCTGGTCCGAGAGGTGTATCATTGGCATTGTCAATATGTACATCAGTATCCATCAATTCAATAGTTTCATCTCTATCCTCATCACTTCGAGATGTGTGACCTTCTCCGAGAGGTAAATCTTGGGACACAAACTCAGTCTCAACCCTAGGTTGAACATCTAAGCCCCCCATAGAAGCCATTTGGCTGGGGTTACCATCTGTTGTATCAGGTTCCTTAGAACCCTCTACAATAGATGTTGCCATGGTCAAGGTCTTAGTTATGTTAGCACTGTCCTGTTCAACTATTAAGTTGGAAACAGTAGTGCCAGCCTTTTCCATCATGGTACCTCCATCACCTGTACCAGCCTCATCTGCATCCATACTGACATTGGCCTGAGGTTGCACAATGTCCTCATGTGGTGAAGTCCTAGGTGATTGGGTATGTTGGGGTTCATGTGATACTGATATATTCAAACTTGTAGATGAGGATGCGTGATGGGAAGCTGTGGGAGTTCCAGCCTCTTCATCCTCATTCATTGCAGCCACAACATTCAAGATGTGTTCAGTTAGGGGAGTTATAGCACCAGAAAAACCTTTCCCAGGTTTCTTTAGAAAAGCAAACATCTTGATAGCCATCCTGCTACAGGGCTCAACATTTGTATGCCTCAATGGTTCTCTTAGCTGAGAGTTGATAACAAGTTGTAGAAACCTTGGATACAAATAGAACTTCTTCTTTATAAACTTCTTCATACCCTCAAAAATCATAGAAGAAAAATCAAATGGTTGCCCTGTTGCCAAACAAACTAAAGCCATAGCTTGAGAAGCACTAAACTCACTCCATCCACCTACTTTGGGAAACAAGCAGTGTTGTAGAGTATGCAACAAGAACTTCCAATGGGGACAAAGATGACCTTTCAAAAATGTTCCACCAGCCTCAGGTCTCTCATATCCAATGTTCTCAAGCTCAGTCAAAACAATTTCTGGGGTAAGGGTAGGAGGTGTAGGTACGCCTGATAAACGAAGACTTCTCTTAATGGTTGTTTCACTAACTACAATACTTTCACCATCCACACTACCTATCAACCGTTCCTCCCCGTCAAGTATATCCAGCTTAACAGTTGACCAAAATTGGTGCATATGAGATTTATAAATGGTAGGATCAACTGTTAAAGCATACCTTAGTCTAGAAGCACTCAGAAAATCCATAACCTCATGAAATCCGGCAGCTGCAGAAACCTTACTAAGAAATGCAATTTGATTATGTTCTTCCGGAAACTGTCGTCGAGCCATTATGATTTGGGGGTTTTGGGTGAAATGAAATAAATTAGTGTTCTTGGGTGAGAATCAAATGTAGTTGTGAGCAATTAAAAGGTAATGAGATCAAATTGGTGTATGAGACCGTTTTGATCTAATTAGGTTTAAGAACGCGCCAAAAGTTTCAATTTGACCCTTCTACTTTCAAACTCATCAGCAGAGTTATGAAATTGTTGACCAAAGGTCAACTTTCCCAATACCTTCAAACTCACTCCCTTAAATACAATACCAACCCCGCATTGAAGTCCATAAATTCCTTAATCTCTTTAGCAAATCCCCAATTCACAAACCCTAACTCCAATAATAACCAACCATGAGCTCTTCCAAAGCACCAATCATCGACATATCATCAGATTCATCTTCAGACGAGTCACAAGGATGGTCAAACTATTTTCCACCAACTTCAAGAGCATCATCATCACAACAGAAAGGTAAAGCAGTTGTGGAAGAAGAATACTCTGACCCACTGCCATCAACACCATCTTCCTTTGTAGATTCAAGCGATGATGAAGAAACAAAAGCATGGCCAAAATCCATGACTTTCTATCAAGGTGTCTGGGAAATCGATCCTCCGCAACATCCTTTGACCGCTGAGCTTCAGAGGCAAATGGAGAAGGCGGTTGCTGCTTTTGGTAAGAGTGTTGATCCTCCTCATCCAAAGCCAAGTACGGCAGAGCAGAAACCCCCTGTTCCCAAGAAGAAACAGCAGAAGAAACAAGCTCCCTCAACAAGCCAGCAGCAGAGTCCACCAACAAGACCAGTGGTACTTGCTCTTCCCTGTCCAAGAGTATTTGAAGCCATGGGTACTCGAGGACCTCGCAGCAAGGTTATGCCTGATTTTGCTAGAATTTAGGTTGTGAATCCATGGTTCTTGTTGTCTTTTGAACTCTTTTGATCAATGGTTGTAAGAAAACTTCATCTTGTACTTTGCTTTAGTTATCAATGAACGTTTAAATTTCCTTGCTTTACTTGATTGTGTGTTCATGTAAATCTGCAAAAGGTTAGTAGAAAACCACAAACACAAGCAAGAATATCCAAAAATAACAGCAGAGTAGCATAGCAGCAGACAACTAAACAGCAAACAACTTAACAAACAGCAAATTTTGACTTAACAAACAACACAAATCCTTACAAAAGTTTACAAAAACATATAGAGATAAGATGGTTAAAGATTAAAGATTTATCATGCCAATACTAGCAACTAAAAATTGAAATCTACTTATATCAAAACTTTTTGTAAGTAAATCAGCAACATTGTTGTCAGTATGTATTTTAACCACTTGAAGTAGCTTTTTCTCATAACAATCTCTAATAAAATGATGTCTTATCTCTATGTGTTTTGTTTTAGAATGAAAAACAGGATTTTTGATAATACACATTGTGCTGTTGTTGTCAATGAAAATTTTTGTGTTCATGAAATTGTACCCATAATCCAGCAATTGGTTCTGAATCCAGAGCACTTGTCCACAACAGCTAGAAGCAGCAACATATTCTGCTTCAGTTGTCGAATTAGCCACCACTATTTGTTTCTTACATTGCCAAGAGATCAGCCTATGTCCAAGGTATTGACAGCCTCCAGTGGTTGACTTTCTATCCATAGTAGCCCCAGCATAGTCACTATCTGAGTATGCTATCAAGTCAAATGGTGAATTATTAGGATACCAAAGACCCAATTTTGGTTGACCCTTTAGGTACCTAAAAATTCTTTTGACTACTTCCAAGTGTGAAACTTTTGGGGACACTTGAAATCTAGCACAAGCACACACAGAAAACATGATATCTGGCCTTGAAGCAGTCAGATACATCAATGAACCAATCATTGATCTATAAAGATGTACATCAACCTCTACCCCATCGTCATCCTTGAGCAAAGGTTTATTTTTTTCCATTGGTGTCTTAGCTGCCTTCACATCTTTGAAACCAAATTTCTTTAACATATCAGCCACATACTTGTCTTGGCTAATAAAAATCCCATCTGACTTCTGCTTAACTTGAAGCCCTAAAAAGAAAGTCAGTTCTCCCATAGAACTCATCTCAAACCTGCTGTGCATAAGCTTCTCAAATCCTTCACACAACACCTTATTTGTAGACCTAAAAATGATATCATCTACATAAACCTGAACAAGTAGGATATCCTTTTTGTCTTTCTTAATGAACAATGTTTTATCAATGGTTCCTCTGCAAAAACCATTGTTCAACAGATACTGGGATAAGGTGTCATACCAAGCTCTAGGAGCTTGATGTAGTCCATACAGTGCTTTTTTTCACCTTGTAGACCCTATCAGGATACTTAGGATCTTCAAACCCAGGTGGTTGCAT
The DNA here is from genome assembly GCA_021014915.2 of Artemisia tridentata subsp. tridentata. NCBI lineage: Eukaryota > Viridiplantae > Streptophyta > Magnoliopsida > Asterales > Asteraceae > Artemisia > Artemisia tridentata. Next base: position 232,785,674 of record CP139508.1, on the reverse strand, counting down.
CACATAAACCTCTTCAGGTATCTTTCCATACAAGAAAGCACTTTTCACATCCATTTGATACACATGAAAATTCTTGTATGAGGCATATGCCAAGAAAAGTCTGATAGCCTCCAGTCTTGCAACTGGGGCAAATACCTCATCATAGTCTATTCCTTCTTCCTGAGTGTATCCCTGAGCCACCAATCTAGCCTTGTTTCTGATAACAATACCTCTTTCATCTCTTTTACATCTGAACACCCATTTTGTACCAATTGCCCTTTTTCCATTAGGCAAATCAACTAATGTCCAGACCTCTTGAAGCTTGAACTGCAGCAACTCCTCTTGCATAGCTTCAACCCAACTTTCATCTTTCATAGCCTTGTGAATGGTTTTGGGTTCTCCTTGAGATAAGAAACAGGCAAACATGCAATTCTGTAAATCCTTGTGGCTATTTCTCTTCTTAAGTGTTTGAGCGAATAATCCCTGATCAAGCAAATCACTCAACCCTTTTGATTTACTTCTAGTCTGAACAGCAGAGTGAACATCACCAATGATCTGCTCCTTTGGATGATTCCTGTGGATTCTGGTTGTAGGTGTGGGACTAACAGGTATATCAGTCTCCAAATTTGATAAATCAGCTTCAGCACCAAAAACATCAACAATTTCATCATCAGTATCCACATACACTTCTTCTAATTCGGGCATCTCATCAGAAGAATCATCATCAGAATCACCATCTTTATCAGCAGTAGAGTCCTTTGGCATAGCAGCAGAGTTACCAAACCTATCAACAGAGTGTTTGGGCCTAACAGCAGAGTGTTTTAGCTTATCAGCAGAGTGTTTTGGCCTGGCAGCAGAGTTGAGAGAACTGCTGCTATGTTTATTCCCTTGGATTCCATCAACTTGTGACTCTTCATTTCTTTCCTTATCACCACTCTTGTCATCATAAGAAGGTTCATCAACACCTTCTACATTAACCTTTGGAACTTCCTTATGAACAGCATCACCATCTGAACTCTTTCTCTCTTTATCAGTTGGAGAGAAGTATTGATCAAACTTCCACTTTTCAATCAAAACAAACTCCTCTGCAGATCCATCCTTCTTTGCTTATGTACCTGCATTAGGGTTAGTTTGTGTACCTGCAGACATATTAGTAGTACCTGCAATGACTGGTTGATAATTCATACTCTTGGTTAAAGAATCAATATCAAACATCCACTCAGGACCTTTTCCATCAACATTAGGTGTGGTTTCTCTAATTCTAACATGCAAATTTTCCACCACATGCCCAGTCCTTTGATTGAAAACCCTAAAAGCCTTACTTTCAGTAGAGTATCCAACAAAGTAACCTATGTCTGCTTTCTCACTAAACTTGCCTAAGTGGTCAATGGTGTTTAAGATAGTGACAAGACACCCAAATGGTCTAAATAAATCAATCAGTGGTTTCCTACCATGCAATAACTCATAAGGGGTCTTATTGTGAGGTTTAACTATCTTAGTTCTATTTTGCACATAACAAGCAGTGTTGACTGCTTTAGCCCAAAAGATAGTGGGTAACTTAGACTCTGACAACATTGTCCTAGCAGCCTCAATTAATGTTCTATTTCTCCTCTCAGCCACACCATTTTGCTGAGGAGTTCTAGCCACACTAAATTGTCTAGTTATCCCTTTTTCCTCACAGAACTGATTCATCACTTGATTCTTAAATTCAGTTCCATTGTCACATCTGATGATTCTAACCTTGTGATTAAATAGGTTTTCTATCCTTGTAATAAAAGCCTTAAGAATGCCAGGTGTTTCATTCTTAGTAGCTAAGAAGAATACCCAAGTAAACCTACTATAATCATCAGTGACCACTAAGCCATACATCTTTTTGTTCAAACTATTCACATAAGTGGGTCCAAATAGGTCCATGTGTAACATAAACAAGGGTTCAGTTATAGAATTCACCAATTTGGACTTACAAGATGCTCTATGTTGCTTTCCCATTTGGCAAGCAACACATACTTCAGGATTCTCAAAAACCTTTGAAGGTAATCCTCTGACCAAGTTCCCTTTCACCAACTTATTGATAGCCTTGTAGTTCAGATGTCCAAGCCTTCTGTGCCATAGTTTGGATTCATCAATAGTGGCTTTGGCAAACAGACAAGTTAAATCTCTTTTGGGAATAATGTTCTTTATGTCCACACTGTATATGTTGTCATTTCTAGGGACTTTAAGAAGTACTAATTTATCATCAGGTATCTTATAGTCGGGAGATAAGACAAGACATTCAGTGTCTGTAAAAAGAACAAAATTCTTTCTGTCACACATTTGTGAGACACTAAAAAGATTGAACTTTAAACCATTCACCAAATACACTTTTTCAAAATCTAATTTTCCAGTTCTGATCATGCCTTTACCAACGATTTTACCTCCTTTAGGGTCATTCCCAAAGGCCACATATCCACCATCCAAAGCTTTAAAATTTTCCAAATTGCTTTGGTCTCCAGTCATGTGTGAAGAGCATCCACTATCAAAAATGCATTTATCCTTTAGCTCCTTTTGTAGATTGCCCTGCACAAAAAGTAAGAGAATTAGTTTCTCTTTGGGACCCAAGCCATTACTGACTTGGATCTACCTTGTGCATCAAAGTAGTAAAATTTCTTCAACTGCATTGGTGCACTGCTGTGTCTGAGAACATGATCCAAAACTTTAACTTTAGGTTTCCAGACCCAGCAAGCTGAGGCTTTAACAGCATAAAAATGGTTGCCCACAACAGTATCAGTAACAACTTTAGGCAAAACAGCAGAGTCTGCCTTAACAGCAGAGTTTGCCTTTTCAGCAGAATCAACTATGGGCACTGTTGGTGCAATAGGAGAGATAACTCTAGAAGTACCATCTCTCATCAAGACTTCCTTGGGAACCATGTTTCTTTTGGGGTGAGGGTGAGTCTTTCTAGCAAAGTTTCTATGGTTCACCCTTGTGTACTGGTTCCTAACTGGTTTCTTATAGCACTCATCTTGCAGATGATCAAAACTACCACAACTATAACATGCCTTCTTAAGTAATTGAAAATCAGTACCTAATCTTTGTGAAACTAGGTTGTTCCAATTTCTCTTGTTTCCTCTATGCAAGTTATTGGTTTTCTTAGGATATACTCTAGGTGTGTTTTCATACTCAGCCATCTTCCTAGAGATACCTTTACCAAACCTAGGCTTAACAAACTCAACCTTTTTAGCCTTAGGTACTTTTGATTCAACAACAGTAGGAATTTCTTCCTTTTTGTTCTTAGGGGTTGAATCAGATTCCACTACATCATCATCACTGTCAGACTCCCAATCTTCAATCAGGGGTGCTTGTTCATACTTCTTTACCTCAACCTTAGGTGACTCTATTTCTTGTTCACTAGTTTCATCTACAGGTTTACTAGTTTCACCTACAGGTTTAGCCCCAGACTCAGATATGAAAGTCAATGTCCTAGTAGGAGGGGCATTGGCACTAAGTTTCTTAGGGTGAGCAACAACATTATATCCTATATCATTAAAGTGTCTTCCTAATGGTTTACTGAGAATGTCAGTGGCAAATTGTTGTTTTTCCACCCTAACAATATGTTTTTCAGTCTCAATAATAGCTGAATCTTTAGCCTTTTCAGCCTCTTCTACTTTTCCCATTAGAACCTGAATCTCACAATCTTTCTTAATAAGTTCATTTTCTAGAATAGTGATCTTATCAAGATATTCAATTTCAGTCTTTTTATAAAACTCAAGTTTCTCTTCTAAATTCTTTAAACCATATTCATAACTAAGATTATCTAACTTAAGTGTTTCATTTTCATTTTTAAGTTTTCCATTGCTAGACTTAAGTATCTCAATTGTATCAGAACATGATTTAAAAGAACAAGATGATTCATTGGATACCTCAGAGTCTGATCCAGAGGAAGAGTAGGCCATGAGAGCAAAATGTTGTACTTGAGGTTCCTCTTCAGCTATCAATGCACAATTTGGACCATCCTCAGCAAGATCACTCCAGTCATAATCTCCTAACCCATCACATGATACCATAGCAGTAGTAGGATTTGGTTCTTCATCAGCAGACTTCTTGAAATTCTCATTGCTTCTTTTTGGTGCTCTGCATTCTCTTGCAAAGTGTCCCTTCTTTCTACAGTTAAAACATTCAGCCTTTGATTTGTCAAATCCCACATTCTTGTTCCTTCTGAACTTCATCTCTTTACCAGTTCGCTTAAGAAACCTTCTTGCCCTCATAGTTAACATTGCAAACTGCCATTGCATATCAATCTCTTCAACATCATCAGGATCAAGTTCATCCAGATCTTGAGGCATAACTGAAGTACTAGTAGTAAGTTCAGCCAAATAAGCACAAATAGCAGCATCACTGATGGTGTTGGTGTTGGTGGAGTCAGCAGCAGAGACATGTGAACCAACAGCAGGAGCAAAAGTACCAGCAGCAGAGTGCTGTTCTTGATGACTACCAGAAATCTTGCTGTTTGAGGAAACAAAAGCAAGATTATTTGTGGTAGAAGATGAACTTGACAATCCTTTAACTTCAGATTCATACACCTTCAAGTTGTTATACAGATCGTCCAATGTCATAGTATCAAAATCTTCCTTGTGCCTCCAAACCACTGTATGAGTGTTCTATTCAGAAGATAGACTTCTCAGAAACTTAAGATTGACATCTTCTTGAGATGGCTCAATCTTCAAAAGAGCCATCTGACTAGATAGCTTATGAAGTCGATCATAAGTTCCCTCAATGTTCTCAGAACTTAAAGCAGTGAAAGTTTCAAACTGATGCTTCAGTAGATTCTTTCTTGATTTCTTGGTAGCTTCATTCCCACCAAATCGAAGTTCGATTGCTTCCCATAACTCCTTAGCAGACTCAATATGAGTAAAACTCAATTGATAATCATTAGGTATTCCCATCATGAGAATACTGTGAGCCTTGACCTCCAATCTTCTCTGCGCTTTCTCCTCACTTGTCTTGAGAGTCAAGACTGATCCAGTAGCAGTTTTGGTTTGCACACTGTCACCATGTAGAACAACTTCCCAAAGTGAGTAATCAACCATTCTCATGTATTGTTGAATCCTCATCTTCCAGATCTCATACTCTCCAGTCTTGAGCATGGGGACCCTTGATGCAGTAACCATGTGAGTAGAATCGGCTTCCATTGCTTACTTGTTGAATTAACAGATCTTGTAAGAAGTAATTCTTCTTGGTACCAGTTTCTAGATCACAAGCTCTGATACCACTTGTTGATCCCAGTTGAGCTTCACGATCTTATTAATTGCTTTAGATAAATCTAAGGCAATCGGTATAGAAACTGATCTTGAGTTGTATATCAAATATTATGCGGAACTTAATATTTGATCTTAAGAAGAATTAAAACACAAACGAATTCTCAAACAACACTTCAATATATTAATACGATTGCTCGACAGCAATAGGGTTACAAGAAACCTTGAAGTGTAAACAATAATACGTATGCTAAGATAATCGATATCTAACCCTAACCCTAGAACCTCCTTTTATAGCGTAAGGAGTCCTAGTCGGTTTACAAGACTTCCTATACAAGAAAAATATTCATACGTATCTTTTCTATAATTATCCTTAACATACTATACATATCTAATAAGCAGCAGAGTAAATCTTCTAGCAGCAGAGTCTTCGTGAGCTAGCAGCAGAGTTACACTATGCCTATTATCCTAAACCAGCAGAGTCACAAACATCAGAGTTATTGTGCTAATCAGCAGAGTCACATAACTATTCAGCAGAGTTATGTTTCTCGAATCAGTAGCATCGTTTAGACCCAACACCTTGGATTAGTGAGTTGGGTTAGTAAGAAGTATGTTAGTGAGTACGGATCAAGAGATAGGACATAGTGTGGAAAGGATTAAGGTATGTCTATGATTTTTATGTGTTTAATGTTATTATGTTTATGTGATTTAGTTATGATATGGTAAAGATAATGGTTATGAGATTGGAAGATCATGAGTTGAATGGTTAAAGATGTCTTGATGCATATATGTGTGAATGGAAGTATTAATCATGTATTAATCTAGTTACTTACTAAGCGAAAGCTTACATTTTAGTGTTTCAATGTCCTTGTAGGTCTATGTGCGACGGGAAGAAAGTACTTGGATTATAGCTTAAGGATTTGGAAGCAGATTGGAAGATAGTAAGCGTTAGGAGCTAGGTAGAATACCGAGCTCGAGTCAAGGTTGTACCCCCGAGAGTCTTTTTATGATTTGTATAGTGTGTGTCAAGGTCGTTGTAATGCTTTGATGGTCAAATGGTGTGTCAAAGTGTGTTTAATGTGTTATAGTCAAAGTTAAAGGGGTGTTTGGCATAAGCGTGAAAATACCCATTTTGGGTTGTAAACGGGTCAAACGATTATGGAAACATTTTAATATGTTGAGTTATTGATGTTGGTTAAGTTTGGTGTGCATAGGAAGTGGTAAAAGTGGTTTATGGTGAAAATGGGTCAAAACGGGTTCTGGTGTAAAACCCGTCATCTTGTAAAGTACTATTCCGAGGGTCAAACGGTAAATGTTTTCATATGGAAATGAGCTTAATGATATACTAAGTAAATCTGGAAGGTTTGGTGAAATATCGAGTTCGGGAGGTCGGGTTTTCAAGAACGGGACTTAAAAGGGGCTCCGGGAGGTCAGTAGCCTCCATCCGATCGAATGGAGGGTCATGCCGATCGGATGGGTGGTCTTCGGCAGATTTTAGTAATTTCCGAAAAATTATATCTTTTAATCCGTAAGTCATCACGGGTCGCGCCACCCGGCGTTTGGAAGGTAATTGAGTCTAGTTTCATTTAAAAATAGTTTCAAGGTCTGAATGTTTATAGATTTTTGTCAATGGTCAAAAGAGTAACAGGATATCCGTAAAGTTGAGTCGTTTCCGCTCAAAAAGTTTTAATTTTTGGTCTAATCGGGCACGGGGTGTAACAACTTGGTATCAGAGCTTCGGTTTAAGTGAATTAGGTTTTCTTTAGGATTGCCTAGACTTAAACCACTAGTAGATGCGTTGGATGTAAGATTAAATAATGCGGGGAAATAGATGCCTTAGTAGTATAACGTGAAAGTGCTTATAGTAATAATGAGATTAGACTATGGCTTAGATGTAAAGTGATCATTGCGATGTAAATTTAGAGATTATAGAAGTAATGAGTTAGATGCGGGTTATGGATTGATTAAATTATGAGATGGAATACATGATATGTATATGTATGCTATGTAAGTGAATGATAGTTCTTGTATCATATAGACTAAAGTTTTATTTATGTGGATTGAGTAAGACTTGTTTTTATGTGAACGTTAAGGATAAATGAGGATGTGCATAAGACAAGGATTTAGATGTGTAGGCAAAGCGTATTGTTGTAATGTGTAATTGCAAGATATTAAAGAAATGTATGAGTAATGAATGATACATGAAGTAGCTATTGCATAGATTGGTAAAGTAAAGAAGTAGTTACCTCAATGATAATAGACAAATGGTATAACTTAGGCATGTTTAATGGTTTTAAATTATAAATTAACTATAGACTAATGAAACGTAAGTGGTTAGTAATGTTTATCTTTTGTGGAAAGAATGATGAATGTAGACCTTACGTATATACGAGATTAAGTATGTACTAATGTGCTTGATATTTATGTAAAAGGTGCTATTTCGTCATAGGCAAGGTGACTTATAAATGCGTGATATAACGTGATATATAGAAGAATGTAATGCAAGGGAACCCAAATTAGGCGAGTCATTGGAATTATGATAGGTAAACATAAAAATGATATACATACGTAAAATAGAATAAGAGGTTACTCTTAGGTTGATGAGAAAACGATAAATGTAACATATAAAAGTATGAAATAGATGAGTATTACATAGATTTTGGTAAGGTAATGAAAAATGATAGGTGAGCGTTTGAAAGTGCGTAATGTAAAGAGAAGAGAAAACAGAAGAGTGTTAGTCTAAGAAATGCTTGAGTGTGGAAAACTAGAAGGGGGGTTGAATAGTTTTATGTCTTTTTAATTTTATTATGAAAACAATTGTTTATTTTTAAAACACTTAGATTCAAGTTTGTATGAAAAATAAAACTTGAACCTTATTATTAGTTATATATGTATTCTTTTAAATTGATTGTAAAAGTTTTGGTTTCTTGAATGGATTTTCAAATTGATCTTTATGTGAAGTCGACCTCTAATTAATACTAGCAATTATATAAGCCTATGTGTATGAAAGTAATGATGATGCAAATAAAGAAATAAATAAGGTATGGAAAGATCTAACCGAGACACGAGCGATTTATAGTGGTTCGGCTACAAGGACACCTTCCTTGCCCTACTCCACTCCCCGAGCACACCTTGCTCGAGAGTTTTCTTCACAACTTCAATAAGCTCCCTTATGGCGGAGAAAACCGTACACAACTTTCGCTTACACGGGTTTAACGACACAAAGCTAAATGTCGAGTTCTAATCGTAGCTAGAACCAATCTCACAACTTCACAACACAACTTCTTCACAACTTATTCACGACTACTTCACAACGGCTTCACGACTGCTTCACGACATCTTCACGACTTCAACACGACCGCTACACAACCTCTATGCTGCGGCTTCACGACTTCAACACTATGTCTTCACGACTAAGACTTCACAACTTCAACATGACCGCTACACAACCTCTATGCTACGGCTTCACGACTTCAACACTAGAACTTCACGACTAGGACTTCACGGCTTCAACACGACCGCTACACAACCTCTATGCTACGGCTTCACGACTTCAACACTAGGACTTCACGACTAGGACTTCATGGCTTCAACATGACCGCTACACAACCTCTATGCTACGGCTTCACGACTTCAACATTAGAACTTCACAACTAGGACTTCATGGCTTCAACATGACCGCTACACAACCTCTATGCTACGGCTTCACGACTTCAACACAAGGACTTCACGTCTTCTAAGCTACGGCTTCACAACTTCTACACCATGGGTTCACGACTTCTACACAACGGCTTCACGACTTCTACACTTTGACCTCATAACTTCTATACCACAACTACTTATACAACATCTTCACTACTTACACACAACACTAATCTACAACCCACACCTTACATACAAATGAATGAATGATTTACAAACTTTGTTAAACACACAACTTAAGTAACAAAATGATACTAAGTTGTAATACTTCTAATCTTGATTGATAGAAGTATTCTTCTTTTGCACTTGGATGGTGGAAGCTTGGATCACTTGGAAACCAATGCTTAAGATTACATGATCAAAGGTTTATTTAAGATATGAAATGAGATCTACAACAGAAAGTTTTAGTGCAAAAGGGTAAGTAAAAATCCAGGAGAGGGCTGGTATTTATAGGAGAAAAACTGGACAGCTGGAGGCCTACTGGAGCGGGGGCGGTCCCCTTAATTATTAAGGGGGCCGCCTAGCAAAATTAAAGGGGCTGCCCCTACTGAACGTTGGCCAATTTTGTCCTTTTGTGGGGAAGGTTTTTCTGGAACATTTTAACTGATTTTGGTTAAAAATTTGAATTCATATTTTTATAAAAGATTAAACATTTTTATTTAATACCAAAAATGTTTTTCAAAAATATATAAAATGTTTTTGATGTTTTATAAAAAATCTAGTTATTAAGAAAATGTTCCTTTGATCATATAATGCATTAAACATTAGTTCATTCATACCTTAAGTGATTTTAGTTGTAGAAGTGAATATTTACAACTAAGTACTTGTTTAATTTATAAGTTTATGTTTTAATGAGTTTACATTTTGTGATCATCAAAACATAGAGATATGAATAAATATTGATAATGTTTTTAGGCATTTATTTATGTCAACAATCTCCCCCTTTTTGATGATTACAAAACCTAAACTCATTAAACCAAAAAGTTTATTTTTGGACAAGTATTTAGTGAGTTTACATTCACTTCTCCCCCTTTTTGTAGAATCAAAAAGGTTAAGCCGACAAAATTCAAACGTGAAATTTGTCGGGACGAAAACTCCCCCTTGATGTGTACTCCCCCTCGTTTGGGGGCACCAAGGAATCGATATATATAATACTTGCAAGAAAAATATTAGAAGCACAAGCATATATATAGCAAAAATAAGCATGCATATAAAGACATTCATTAAAAATGTTGTGTATCAATACACAACCATCCAAGATTATATTCAATCCTACATTAGCTAGTAAGTAATGCAATCTACATAATCATTCTAGGAGTACATGATCTTCCATGGGGCTTGCACACAAAATGGTTTGAAAAATTATTTTTGATTAAGCATTGCATATGCTTAATTTGGTGAGAATGAAGGTGGTGGTAGTGTAGTGGGTGAAAATGATGGAGGTTGTGGTGGAGGTTGGTTGTTAAGCATGTGTTCAAGGGATGAAAACATGTAGTGTATCTCATCTCTAAGACCAAAGATGATGGTTCGTTTGTGGGTGTGGTGATGGAGTTTTGGTGTCTTAGAGATGATTTTGGTGATAGCATGGTGAATGAAAATGGGTGTTTGATGGAGGTGATGGTTGATTTAGGTAAGGTTTGGGCTAGATAAAAGGGGTCGCAAGATGCAAAAGAAAACAGTAAATTTTACTGCCCAGATGGCCGGTCCCCTTAATTGTAGGCCGGCCCCCTTAAAATTAAGGGGACCGCCTAGGGAATTAAGGGGGCCGCCTATCTGGTGTTTTCCCAGGCGACCAAATTTGAAAAATTTCCAGAAAAGGGTCATTTTTAGGGTGTTTTTGCAGCAAGCTCCATTTGAATCATGTACATCAAGAATGATTAAATAGTGGCATAAACATGTTAAATACGCATGCATACATTTAAAACATATTATGGAATAAGCATGTTATTAATCATCAAGCATGTATATATATATCATGATATCAAGTATACAAGCAATAAGCATAACAATCATATATTAAAGACAAGAAATAAAGCATTCATTAGTTGAAAATAATTATGTTAAAAACATAATTATTGATACAACACATATTTTGCTTATAGCATACAATAAGTAGAAAATTTTAAATTGCCTAAGAGATCCATTTGACTTGCTTGAGACATGAAAAGCTTGAATTATTTTGGATGGATGATGGTAAAGAGGGGGTAAAAAAAAATTGGATTAATGGGGTTGTAAGTTTGGGTGTATGGATGTTGGAGAAAGTGTTGATGGAGGAATTGGAGGTGGAGAGCTTGGACTTGACCATGTTGAATGAGGGTTTTGATGTTGTTTAAGTGGTGGTGTTGGATTAGATCTAGTGAGAAGATACTCAATCCAAGTGAGACGCTCATTTAAGGCGATGGTTTGATTTTGGAGAAAGATGCAACAAGGACAATTGTTGACATGTTTCTCAATTTGACTCAAGTGATGTGGTGATGATGGTAATGATGGTGAGATGGATGGTGATGGGTTTAAGTTGCTTTGAGCAAGGTGCAAAGCAAGGAGAGCATTAAGCTCATGGGCTTCCTTGAGTTCTTCAGTGAACTTCAAGTGTTGAGTGGAAGGTGATGATAATGGAGAGTGGTTGTTATCTGGTGGAAGTGGTGGTGACACTTTTGGTGGTGGAGACATTTGTGAACTTGGGTAATTATGAGTGAATGAAGGTGGACATATGGATGATAGGTTATGTGTGTGAAAGGGTTCATTAGGATGAGGTTTAGGTGTTGGTTGAGTTTGAACAACATCATTTGTTTGGTTATGGCAAATGTCAAGCTTTCTCCTCCAGATGATGTGATTGTGGAAGGTAAATTTTGGAAGGTGGTTTGTGACAAAATGTGTTTGTGAATTTTGGGAAGTATAGGATAGAATGGGTTGGAAATTGAAAATGAAATCAGTAATCCATCACTCCAGATGGCCGGTCCCCTTAAATAGGGGCCGGTCCCCTTAATTTTAAGGGGGCCGCCTGGGTATTTAAGGGGGCCGCCCATCTGCTGACTTCCAGATTACTGGAAATGGGTTTTTGGCATAAATTTGTAGAAGAAGTTGTGTTTTTGGGTTTAGTTTCAAGCAAGTCCAACTTCTTTCAAGGCAATTTAGGATTTAATAACTCATATATGCTAGGCATATTTATTTAAGCAACTTTATCTAACATGCACACTACTCATTAAGCATATAACATGTATATACATATATTAGACAAGAAGATAATACATAGCACCATGTAATTCATAGTATCATACTTAGGAAGATTAAAAGGCTAGTTAATTAATCCTAATGATTATCTATGTACAGGGGAATGGGGAGTTGTGATAGCATGGACTTCTAGACTTGTACCAAGTGAGATCTTTAATAAGTAAACCATGATTTTTCATTTTTGATTTAGTTCACTTATAAGTGTCATATACACGAGTATATATGACATATATGAGATCACCAAGCATGATTTAAAGAAATGTTTTTGGCATTATTCAACAATGCTTGAAAGTAGGTTTTATGTGGATGTGAAAAATATATTAATGAAATAGTTTTGGCTTAATTTCAAAATGTTTTTATGAGGAAAGAAAACATATTTTTCCAATCTTTGGTTTTTGATAAACACGTAATTATAGACACAAGTTTGGAATAAAGGTAGGATGGTGAAACATGTTTAATAGAAATGTGTCATAATCTTTTGAAAAATCATTTTTCCAAAATGTGAAGTTTTTGCAAATTTAAAAAATAAGTCCCATTAATTATAGGTTTAAAAATAGTGGTTTATGAAAGATCTCATGCTCAAGGGTATAGGTTAAGTCTATTGTCACATGCTACCTCTTTCTACATATCCTATGACATTTACGCATGTATTATGACTAAATACAAAAATTCATCATGTCAGAGTAGTTAGAGAAAAACAAAAGCTATTATAATGACAATGCATTCAACTAAACAAATAATTACGAAGGCATGCAGTCAAATCACATAGGAGCAAGTAAACATCTAGAAATTTTATATATGCAGGATGACATACATCTAGGAATGAAAAGCTTTAGTGAAAAGCAAAGTTCATAACAGTAAACTATCGTTAGGTATATTTAGGAAGAATAATGTATTCAAGTTGGAGAATGAGTATGAGACTATTACTAGTGGTGCTCAATTCAGGCTAAACACGACCGTTTTTACGGGTTACACACACCCAACTTCTCACATAGAAGCAATTCAACCGTTAGGTCAAATTGAGTTTCTAGTCAATAGGTTCTCCAGTAGTCATTCTCTTTTTAGAAGAAATTAAGTTCCTAAATTTACCTATCGAAGAGTACCGAATATGAAGATTGCTTGGTTTACTAATACTTAGGGGGGCTAACTAAAGAGTTTCTAGTTCATTAAGCCACAGAACGAATATAACTAAAGTGTAAAGGCAAAGCAACCTATCAGACTAAGCGTATCCTAAGGCATTATTAAGATTATATGCATGAAGTAATTACTTATGAAATTTAAAAAGAGAACTTACCTCACGTCCTAGCTTTTCTTCGTAACGTCTCAGGTGATGATCGACGTGTGAATGATAGATGAGTCGGATGATGATCTTCTCCTTCGTCTGTGTCACTCCATGATTTTGGATTGAGTTCACTTTGGAGTTGATTCATGTAGTCTTCGTCGTTAACACCTTCATTAACAACATTTGAACTAGTAGCACATGTATCTATTTTATCTAAATGTTTATCTATTAAATTTTCTAAGATAACTAATTCATGTACAAGATCAAAATCCTTATCTTTGGCTTGACATTTTTCTTGATGAAAGTTTAAGAAATTTTTCCAAATATCATTTGCCGTTTTACAGAAGAATATTCTTTCATATTCAACTTTCGGCAAGGTTTTATAAATAATTATTTTAGCTTTATTATTTATTTCATTCTTTGTTTTCAAATAATCAATTTGACTTTCAAAATTACCAATCGAAATGACATGCCAAAGATCTAGATCAATTGATTTTACATAAGTTTCAAATTTATTTTTCCATTCAAGAAAAGTATAGTTTTCAAATAGTGGTGGTTTTAACAAAGATTCCCCTTCTAGATATTTTTCGAATTCCATAGATCGATTCAAGTTTTAAAATACAGTATATTTTAAAGATCTTGATTGACGTGGCTCTTGATACCAATTGTGGAAAACTAGAAGGGGGGGGGGTTGAATAGTTTTATGTCTTTTTAATTTTATTATGAAAACAATTGTTTATTTTTAAAACACTTAGATTCAAGTTTGTATGAAAAATAAAACTTGAACCTTATTATTAGTTATATATGTATTCTTTTAAATTGATTGTAAAAGTTTTGGTTTCTTGAATGGATTTTCAAATTGATCTTTATGTGAAGACGACCTCTAATTAATACTAGCAATTATATAAGCCTATGCGTATGAAAGTAATGACGATGCAAATAAAGAAATAAATAAGGTATGGAAAGATCTAACCGAGACACGAGAGATTTATAGTGGTTCGGCTACAAGGACACCTTCCTTGCCCTACTCCACTCCCCGAGCACACCTTGCTCGAGAGTTTTCTTCACAACTTCAATAAGCTCCCTTATGGCGGAGAAAACCGTACACAACTTTGGCTTACACGAGTTTAACGACACAAAGCTAAATGTCGAGTTCTAATCGTAGCTAGAACCAATCTCACAACTTCACAACACAACTTCTTCACAACTTATTCACGACTACTTCACAACGGCTTCACGACTGCTTCACGACATCTTCACGACTTCAACACGACCGCTACACAACCTCTATGCTGCGGCTTCACGACTTCAACACTATGTCTTCACGACTAAGACTTCACGACTTTAACATGATCGCTACACAACCTCTACGCTATGGCTTCACGAATTCAACACTAGAACTTCACGACTAGGACTTCACGGCTTCAACACGACCGCTACACAACCTCTATGCTACGGCTTCACGACTTCAACACTAGGACTTCACGACTAGGACTTCATGGCTTCAACATGACCGCTACACAACCTCTATGCTACGGCTTCACGACTTCAACACTAGAACTTCACAACTAGGACTTCATGGCTTCAACATGACCGCTACACAACCTCTATGCTACGGCTTCACGACTTCAACACAAGGACTTCACGTCTTCTAAGCTACGACTTCACAACTTCTACACCACGGGTTCACGACTTCTACACAACGGCTTCATGACTTCTACACTTTGACCTCACAACTTCTATACCACAACTACTTATACAACATCTTCACTACTTACACACAACACTAATCTACAACACACACCTTACATACAAATGAATGAATGATTTACAAACTTTGTTAAACACACAACTTAAGTAACAAAATGATACTAAGTTGTAATACTTCTAATCTTGATTGATAGAAGTATTCTTCTTTTGCACTTGGATGGTGGAAGCTTGGATCACTTGGAAACCAATGCTTAAGATTACATGATCAAAGGTTTATTTAAGATATGAAATGAGATCTACAACAGAAAGTTTTAGTGCAAAAGGGTAAGTAAAAATCCAGGAGAGGGCTGGTATTTATAGGAGAAAAACTGGACAGCTGGAGGCCTACTGGAGCGGGGGCGGTCCCCTTAATTATTAAGCGGTCCCCTTAATTATAAGGGGGCCGCCTAGCAAAATTAAGGGGGCCGCCCCTACTGAACGTTGGCCAATTTTGTCCTTTTGTGGGGAAGGTTTTTCTGTAACATTTTAACTGATTTTGTTTAAAAATTTGAATTCATATTTTTCTAAAAGATTAAACATTTTTATTTAATACCAAAAATGTTTTTCAAAAATATATAAAATGTTTTTGATGTTTTATAAAAAATCTAGTTATTAAGAAAATGTTCCTTTGATCATATAATGCATTAAACATTAGTTCATTCATACCTTAAGTGATTTTAGTTGTAGAAGTGAATATTTACAACTAAGTACTTGTTTAATTTATAAGTTTATGTTTTAATGAGTTTACATTTTGTGATCATCAAAACATAGAGATATGAATAAATATTGATAATGTTTTTAGGCATTTATTTATGTCAACATTGAGTAATGAATAATTAGTGAACATAGAATTAATGAGTCGGACGCGATCGATTGGTGATGACACGTAGTGAAGGGTTTGACGAATGTAAGAAATGAGTTCATGTTGAATTAAAGATGTGGAAATAAAAAGATTATCTTACGTCTCAATAGGGATTGGTGATCGTTTAGTAATGATATGAAAGATAGTTTCATGAATTATAAAGGTGTTCTAAGCATATGTTTAAGTTACCGATGGTTTATGTGAAATGTACTATATGACTTAAGACGATAAGAGACACATATGTTTTATGCTAAGGAGGTGTATGTGATGTAAATCCATGGCGGGCTTGATGAGTGTAAGTAATGATATCAACGTATTGGTGATGATATAAAATTGTGTATTAAAGAAGGATAATAATAGTAAGATGTGAAAAGGAATAGTAAATGGTATTAGAGATGGGTAAGTAAGTAACTTAAAGTATTAACGCTTAACAAATGGATCATAGTGATAAATGGTATTAGAGATGGGCTAATAGGTGAAGTGTTGACGCATGAATAATGAAACGTAGTGATAATAAGTGTGCCAGAGTGTAACGTGAGAAGTTAAGATGAAATTGACATACTAATGATTAAGTGTTTATTGACATGAAGGGTAAGGAATGAGATTAAGGGTTGATAGCATGTAATTATGCATGGTCCGTAAGGAATTGGTGACCAACATATGGTTGCATTATAATTAGTGGTTAACGATTAGTGTCAACATGGTATAGAGATAGGTTAACGGTAAGCTAAAGTATATGAAGCTTGAGTGTGTACATGAATGAGTAATAACGAATAACGATGTCATGTAAGTGGAAATGAAGGTAAGATTGGTTGACACATTAATTGTTAAGTGTCTAATAATATAAAGTTATAAAATGGGAGTAAAGTACGATGTTATGTAAAAGACGAGAAAGGATGATAGTTGCTTGAATGCATAAGTAATCAAAGAGATGGGTTAAGGAATGAGAATGTGAATGTGGTAAGCTAAGTGCGTGAGTAAGAACGTAATGATGTATAGTGAAAACTAAAGCATGATAAGAATGTGTAAATAATTTAAAAGGTGTAAGAAGAATGAATGAAAGTAAATTTATGAAGGTTTAAATGTAGAAAGAGTCGGGTAGACTAAAGGGTAAAGTAAGAATGTGAAAATGATTAATGCGGATTAAGAATATAAAAGGGTGAACACATAGAAAATGTGTAATTATAATAAGCAGGCTCATATGCTCTATGATGCTTGCTTTCACTAAAATAAATGGATGTAAGAATGTGTGTAAAGTGCTTATGACTTGGATCCATTGTTAAAGCAATAAAGTGTGAATGTTAAAGATCCTTTGGAATGAATGTTAATGATCCTTCGGGATGAATGTTAAAGGTGGTATCCTTCGGGATGACCAAGTCAATGAATGTTAAGGAATCCTTCGGGATGTGTTAAAAGATCCCCCGGGATAAAAAGTATTGCCTTCATCGGCAAGGGGTTGCCTACATCCTTGGCATATAAAAATATCCCCAAAGTGAATGCGATAATGATATGGATCCAAGTTTAAAAAGTTAAAAGGTAACGTAAAATGTAAAACAAAAGAAGAACTTTTAAAGCTAAAGGTGTAATGAATAGGTGCGAGTGTTATGTTGGAAGTATGTAAGTAGGATGGTTTATTGTTTCTTTATTTAAATGGATTGGGACGCCTTTTCATTTGAATAAAGAAATTATGAATCGCCGAACCATGAGTTTGTATTTCTTGATTTACATCGTTTGGGACGCCTCTCCATGTAAATGAGGAAGTATGAATGAGTGAAATTATGTGTTTCCGACATGGCACGAGTAGAGCTAGAGAAGTAGAAGGCGGAAGTCTAGAATTAGCCAGAAATTGTAAGGACTAAGATAAGAGGGTTAGAATTAGGGTACGACTTCTAGTTGAGACTTATGAGAAACCTACGTTTTAAGTGTTAAGTATAAGCTGAAGGAATTAAGGAATTGTAATGATATTATAATACGCCTTGCGGCATGGTTCAAAATGTGAGTTATGAAAGTAATTGAAGCTAATTGTCATGTGGGGTGAGATGGCATAGGTTAAAGTATGATGTTAAAAAGTCAATGCATGAAATGTTTCTATAAGACTTATAATGGTAAACAAAAATGACATGAAGAAAGAAGTGAAAGAAATGAGGTAAGTGTAGAGAACGTAAAAAGAATGATTAAGTAGTATTTGCGTTATAAGAGAAAAACATTGAAAAAGAAGTAGAGATAACGGAACGTTATAGTAAGAATGTTAAAGGAATAATGAAATGGCTATGATGAAATAAGGAAGTATTAGTAATGTGTTTGACTTATGTAGAGTCAAGTTGGTGATTTTCTCAAGTAACATGTAGTCATTAGCAGAAAAGTTGGAATAAGGCAAGTGAGAATATGATGTAATGTTAATAGAACGGATTAGAACGATAACTAGTTATAGTAGGTATGTCTCGGATGACGTAATGATCTTAGTAAGAGTTGTACGGTTATAGTAGTAGGCAGAAGGTAATGTGGATTAAGGACATGTGTTATGTTATAGTGTGCTTAGAGTTGCAAGACCACTTAGATCGTTGCAACTAAATGAACTAAGAACCGAAAGTGCTAGGAATGAGGTGTATTATGTGACTAAGATTTGGTTAGAAAGAAACGATAGATTTCGGGGATGAAATCTAAATAAGGGGGTAGAATTGTTAGACCCGTTTCCCGGATACAAATAGGCCCCACCCTAGATGAAACTGACTAAGACTTAATATGATTGGTTAGTCAACGGAAGTTACGTGGTGGTCAAACCCGATAGTCAAAGTATATATAATAGGGCTATAGAAAGTATCATGTGCCACAATTAGGAAGGGAATAGACTTCAAGGACCTAAGTTGCGAACAATTAAATGTATTATATAGTGTAATGTGGCAAAAGTAGGAGAAAAGAGACTTAAGGGACTAAATGTGCCAAATGACCAAACTTGTGACTAGTAAGTATAACCTAGGAGATTCTAGATCTCTCCATATTATTCAGGGGTGTGTGAGGTCCGGTTCTATAAGAGAAAAGAGAGGGAAAAATGATGAAGGTTGATGTGCTATGATGATGGTTTGAAGATGGCTATTCAATAGCATGATCCTTAGCATGATTATGGCAAGAAGATGATGGTGATGATGTGATGATGATGATGATGATAATGATGAATATGATGATGATGGTGGTATCATGATTTGTAGCTTAGCTTTGGAAGCTAAGGTAAGTAACTATGATTTCTATATGTTAATATTAATGTTCTCATGTTATGTGTTAATGAATGAGTTTATAGGGTTATGCCTTGGATTAGTGAGTTGGGTTAGTAAGAAGTATGTTAGTGAGTAAGGATCAAGAGATAGGACATAGTGTGGGAAGGATTAAGGTATGTCTATGATTTTTATGTGTTTAATGTTATTATGTTTATGTGGTTTAGTTATGATATGGTAAAGATAATGGTTATGAGATTGGAAGATCATGAGTTGAAAGGTTAAAGATGTCTTGATGCATATATGCGTGAATGGAAATATTAAACATGTATTAATCTAGTTACTTACTAAGCGAAAGCTTACATTTTAGTGTTTTAATGTCCTTGTAGGTCTATGTGCGACGGGAAGAAAGTACTTGGATTATAGCTTAAGGATTTGGAAGCAGATTGGAATATAGTAAGCATTAGGAGCTAGGTAGAATACCGAGCTCGAGTCAAGGTTGTACCCCCAAGAGTCTTTTTATGATTTGTATAGTGTGTGTCAAGGTCGTTGTAATGCTTTGGTGGTCAAATGGTGTGTCAAAGTGTGTTTAATGTGTTATAGTCAAAGTTAAAGGGGTGTTTTGGCATAAGCGTGAAAATACCCATTTTCGATTGTAAACAGGTCAAACGATTATGGAAACATTTTAATATGTTGAGTTATTGATGTTGGTTAAGTTTGGTGTGCATAGGAAGTGGTAAAAGTGGTTTATGGTGAAAATGGGTCAAAACGGGTTTTGGTGTAAAACCCGTCATCTTGTAAAGTACTATTCCGAGGGTCAAACGGTAAATGTTTTCATATGGAAATGAGCTTAATGATATACTAAGTAAATCTGGAAGGTTTGGTGAAATATCGAGTTCGGGAGGTCGGGTTTTCAAGAACGGGACTTAAAAGGGGCTCCGGGAGGTCAGTAGCCTCCATCCGATCGGATGGAGGGTCATGCCGATCGGATAGGTGGCCTTCGGCAGATTTTGGCAATTTTTAAAAAATCATATCTTTTAATCCGTAAGTCGTCACAGGTTGCACCACCCGGTGTTTTGAAGGTAATTGAGTCTAGTTTCATTTAAAAATAGTCTCATGGTCTGAATGTTTATAGATTTTTGTCAATGGTCAAAAGAGTAACAGGATGTCCGTAAAGTTGAGTCATTTCCACTCAAAAAGTTTTAATTTTTGGTCGAATCGGGCACGGGGTGTAACACCTAAACACCTCACACTTGTCTAACGTGAGGAAAAGTGTTAGTAAAATCCTTCCTAAAGATAGATATTCTCCCAACATCACACCAACTCTCACTTTTACATGCAATTAACTCGAAAATTCTGCTCTTCCTCCTTGTTCTTGCCGTGGCTTCTCAAGAACCAACACACCTTTGTTGGTTAATTTTTCTATTCCAAGATTGTCCAAGATGAAGGTCCTTTGGTGCTAGTTTGGTTCTTGATTCCTTTCCTCTTCAAAGACTTTGTTTTCAAGAGTTGTTTATGTGGGAAACTAGAAGGGGGGTTGAATAGTTTACCGGTTTTTATGTTCTTTGAAAAATCTTGTTTTAAAAGTTTGCTATTGGAAACTTTGATTCGAATCTTTATGTGTAATCAATCAACACCAATATGAACTACACACTATACTAACTAATGCTAAATAATAAAAGTAAAGAATAGAGTTGGAAAGATCAAACCGAGACAAAGGATTTATAGTGGTTCGGCTACGAATCTCTTCTTCGCCCTACTCCACTCCCCGAGTACCACACTCGAGAGTTTCAAGCACTATGTCAACAACCTCCCTTCAGGCGGAGAAAACCGTACACGTCGCTGCTTATCCTATTACCGACACTAAGCTAAATGTCGAGTGCTAATCTTAGCTAGCACCATTCTACCAAGGTCCACGTGACCAAACACTCAAGCCCAATGGCTTCAAGAGATCACCAAGATCTCAACACGATCACAATGATCAACACACACTCAACTAACTCTATCCTATCGACCCTTGATCTTCTTGATCAATCACACAAGCCCAATGGCTTCAAGAGATGTTCACTATCTCTTATAAGATCACACTTGATCTTCACTCTCACTCACCAAAGATAAATAAACTTGAAGTATGCTATGATACAACAAGGTTGTAACAAATGTTACAAAAACCTAACAACTATAACTCTTGTATCTTCTTGAATACCTTGAGTTCTTCTCTTACAAATGAAGAGGAATGATAACACCTTGTATCAACTTGGATACTTGTGTTCTTCTCTTGCTAATGAAGAGGATCTCTTGGTGGATGATTGGATCACTCTTAAAACAAAAGAAAACTAATCTAAATGATTAAAAAGAAAGAAAGGTGTGAGAGATTTAAACTCAGAAGTTTTTCTGTGTGAAAGGGTGCCTAAAAACTGTGAATGGGGTTGGTTTTTATAGGCAAGAAAAATCTGAACGTTACAGAAAGTTTTGTACGGACGGCTCCACTAAATGCACCACGGCTCCACTAAATTTAGTGGAACCGTGGAGCCGTCCCAGACAAGGACGCTCCAAATTTTGTCTTTTCTGGTGAAAACTTATTTTGGGGAAGTTTGGAGCTGATTTTTGGGGGAAAAATAGCTGTTATGTTTTTCAAACTTATTTTTCCATTAAAACATTTCTTAATTATTCAAAAATAATTTGTAAGGTATATGATGAACTTAAATAAGTACATTTTATTACCATCATTTATCCTATTTATTTGACTTGTTTTATTATATTATATATGAGAATTGATACGTTAATGTTTACTTTTGTAATTCTCAGGTAAAAACAAGTATTATGTGAAACTTGGCGATTTTGGACTAATTATGGAGCAAAACAAGCAAGATGTTAAGAGTCTACTGAAATGTAAAAGATCAAGATCATTCTGCTCCAGATACGCCGCAACATACTTATTACATACGGCGTATCACTATCAAGATTTCACAAGTTACAATCCAAGACAGCAAAGGACATGCGCCGCATAGAAAAATGGAGTTACGCCGCATCTTAAGGCGGTGTACGAATATTCCTGAATATATTAATCTTGGACCCCACGCGAAGTTAAGTCAATGCGCCGCATCTACTTATCCTATGCGCCGCATCTAACCCTCAGACAGAAACTATAAATACCCCAAAGTCAGACGAATTTCGAGAGCAAAGGTTGGACAGTGCAAGATACCAGACGAATTCAGACGTATTAGCAGCACAAGACACACCCTAAACGAAGATACAAGAGCTGTAAGAAGGTCCTGCATGTATTCAATTCATTAATTAGTTTTGTTTTATTGTATTAGTACACTTTAATTCATCAGGATTGATGGTCCGATTTCATGTGAGTACGGAATATCATGGGCACCCCTTAAAATTGCTTTCCCATTAATTAAAGTTTATATGTTGATGTCTTTGGTGACTTTTATTAGTGCATTGATAACCTCTGTGTCTAGCTGAGCATTGCTTGGGTCGCCATGCCCCTTCCTCGCCTATTTGTTTCAGCGTCTCTTTAATAAATAGGATAGACATAAGTAATCATTAAGGGTTTACTCGCCGATAAGATTAGAGCCAACGAGAAAGGTTTAATTATATACACTTCATATAAAACTAGCAATAAAACAAGTGACAAGCTACTTAATTATCAGGACAGGTCTTCTTATAGTCTCGAGTATCTATCTGTGTACGTGTGTGCTAATCGCTGATTCGTGCTCATTAGTTTAGTTTTCTATTTAATCATAACCAAACCGTGCCAGTCTCTCAGGCTGAACCCCCTTGCATTAGATTAGGTTGTATAGCTAACCTAAGATATTAAAATACTGATTAGAATAACTAGATAATACGTTCCACTCTTAGTGATCGACACTCTACTTACCGTTATATTCATACTGACCGGGTACACTGCTCGTTAAAGTGTGTGTTTTATTGATAAGTCGGCTAAATATAAATTTAAAACTTGAGTAGGCATTAATACTGCTAAAACCACAACGACACATCACGCGCGCAGCAAGTCTTTGGCGCCGCTACCGTGGATATAAAAGAATTAGAGCAATAAACACCACATCAGTATATTTTTGAAAAAAATATTTTGTCATATTAAAATGTGAGTTCTCAAAACCAAAATTTACTACTTTGATCATTTGTCAAGTTTTTAAATTTGTTCAAGAGTGATTTGCGAAGAAACGAGATCTTCCGATTAAAAACTTGTTTACGTTAATTTTAACGTAACATGATTTCACATTTTGTCATCCTCAAAACGTGAAGTAATCGAAAGATATAAATAACATTTTTAGAACATTATTTGCATCAACAATCTCCCCCTTTTTGATGATGACAAAATATAAACTTATTTTAAGTTTAAATTAGTTTTAACAAGTTTTTAATGAGTTTACTCCTATTTCTCCCCCTTTTTGTCGAATCAAAAAGGTGACGAAGGCTCCCCCTTGATGTATACTCCCCCTCATTTGGAGAACACCAAGGAATCGAGCAATGGTGTATGCTACAAAACAAAGTTAGATGACACATATATAATATCTAACAAGTAGCACATTTTGACAAATATCCCACCACACAACAAATAGGTGAAAAGCCAAGATTGACATGAACAACCATATTAAAGCCCATTTCATAAAAGTAAAATAAGTGTCATACATGAGTATGACTACAACAAGAAAGCAAATTTAAATAACAAGAAGACACATAAACATCAATAGTAGAATGAGGCTGCAAGATTTGCTTCCAACTTCAAAAGGGTTCCTAAGCATTTATTGGAGAGACTAAACATAACCATGTTTAGTTTGGGCTATTGTGTGGTGGAGGAGGTGGAAGGATGATGGGTCCCATTGGTGGTGTGAGAAGGTGCTCTAGGTATGAGAATTGAAAACTTAATTCTTCTCTAAGGTTCATGATGAGGTTTTGGTTGTGATAGCAACAAGCACAACTCAAAGTATGTGAGTGTAGGGGATAAATGATGGGATGACTCATTAAAGGTTGAGGTGATGGTTGATTTAGTATTTTTGTTTCCAAAGGAAAACGCAACGGATGTATTTCCCCGGGTCGTAGTCCCAACGAAGGTTGAATTCGAGTTTTCGTAACGGTGTCGAATATGTGAAGTGAATGGTGTGAAAAGAGTGATGATTGGTGATTTTATACTACGAATAACGAAATATTAAATGAAAACAAGGAGTAAAGCTAAGGGTACAATTATGCTAAGCACACTATTCTAAAAATGCAATTGGGAATTTAAAACGTACGCGACGATTTATAAAAACGTAATTAAAAGTGAATTTTTTAAAATCTAAGTCCTAAATTTATGAAAATAATTTTCCTAAACTCTAAATATTAAAAGATAATTTTTGGAAAAAGAAAAATATTTTTTTTTGACTTTTTATGAATTTTTATGAATTAAAAACTAATTTAAACTAATTAAATGATTTAAAAATACTAAATGAATTTGGAAAAATGTGAAAATTTGCAGAAAATTCTAAAATTATACTAAGAATTTATGAAAAGTGAAATCAGAACTTGATTCTGCTTAAATAAGCTAAACAGCCAAATAAGCAATTTGGTAATAAGCACAAAATAAGCAAACTTTGACCAAATAATCTCAAAAGCTCAGGAACTGATAAGCACACAATATTAAACTCAAATCAACTGAAAAACATCAAATCAGCTTATGGAAATAAGCTCAAAAACTGCTGCACAGCTTATTATCAGGCCAGGATCAAAATGACTCTAAGTGCTATTTGCAGATGGTGAATAAGCTATCAGATAAGCTCAAAATTCAAATACCAGATGTTGCACTTAAAACCTACTATACAAACTTCTTATAAACCAAAAATTAGGTCTAGAGCTTAAGTGGTTAAGCCACAAATAAGCTGAGAAAAACAGCTTGTGGGACTGGTGTGTTCAGCATACACTGATGCACCGGTTTGTATTTTTGGCCTTAAATCTTTGCAATTACCTACTGAAATCAATCCAACTCTTGAATACTTGCTTAAAACACTAATTGGAACACAGGAACACCAACAAGTTACCACAAATTCAAGCTTAGCTTATGAAGAGCTTACAAGGCAGTTTAGCTTCCAACTTAAGCACTAATGCACTCAAATCCTCAAAAACACTACAACTTCCTTAACATCTAACAACTACAGCATCACCAACCTAGATAATGCTCAATCAAAACTCAACAGATTGCACATGAACAGTAACCTTACTTACAGCTTAAAACAGTCCTTATAGAACACCCCTAAACTAACTGCCATGCATAAAATCAACTACACTTAACTGAATTAAGCCAAGTTACCAACTAATCTATAATTACCTAATCTATTTAACAACTAATAAGCAACAATCAACAAGCAAATAGTATTGAATCTAACTGAACTATGTAATGCAGAAAATTAAGCTCAAAATTGAAATGGAACTT
Organism: Artemisia tridentata subsp. tridentata; assembly: GCA_021014915.2. Lineage (NCBI taxonomy): Eukaryota > Viridiplantae > Streptophyta > Magnoliopsida > Asterales > Asteraceae > Artemisia > Artemisia tridentata. The sequence continues at coordinate 232,759,984 of CP139508.1, read as the reverse complement.
ACAAACTATCCCTTAGCTAGAACAAAGGGATTATCCAAAGTAGTCTATCTTTAGATAGGCCAAGCACTTTCCAATCTTGCTTGTTCTACCAGAAATTAGTCCAGAATCATCACCTTGATTCAACAGTTAACTTTTGTTGACTGTCTGTTTGACTTTTTGATATTTGAGTAGCAAATATGAAATAGACCTTAACAAAAGCTTATATTAAGCTACAAAGCTTATATAAGCTCAACAAATTTAGAAATCAGCTTATTGAAGCTGGGTTTTTAAAATTATTTTTGGATTATTTTCAATGTTTTTGGAATTTTTTGAGATATGAACTTGAACACTAATGAAATATAAAGTTTATAATAAGCTAAGAGATGTTTAATAAGCTACTGAAAAACTTAAAATAAGCTAATATAAGATATAACAACTAATAGATTTAAGATAAAAAGTAGAAACAAACTAAACTTTCATTAAAATGAATTGAGAATTACAAAGTTATATTAAAAACTACAAATGAGAAAACAATTAAGCAGCATAACAATACTCTAAATTACATGAAATCTAAGGAGGAGAGGTCCTCTATTTATAGCCCAAGAGAGAAGGATCTAGACTCTGCCATGTCACCAATCCGTGGCTATTTGTGCTTGATGCGCGTGATGTGTCGTTGCGGTTTAGCAGTTTTAATGCCTACTCAAGTTTTAAATTTATATTTAGCCGACTTATCAATAACACACACACTTAACGAGCAGTGTACCCGGTCAGTATGAAGATAATGGTAAGTAGAGTGTCGATCACTAAGAGTGGAACGTATTATCTCGTTATTCTAATCAGTATTTTAATATCCTAACGCAAGGGGGTTTCAGCCTGAGAGACTGGCACGATTTGTTTGCAATTAAATAATAAAATAAACCAATAGGCACGAATCAGCAAGTAGCACACACGTACACAGATAGATACTTGAGACAATAAGAGGGCTGTCCTTATGATTAAGTAGATTGTCACTTGTTTTATTGATAGCCTTATATGAAGTGTATGTAGTTAACCCTTTCTCGTTGGTCCTATTCTTATCGGCGAGTAAACCCTTAATGATTACTTATGTTTAAAAGTTATTCCTAAGTGATCAATTTAGTAATAACCGTGGGAGCCACATTATGTCCCGCAGTCAAATGCCCGCAAGCCACTAATAAACACAGAGGTTATCAATGCACTAATAAGTAGTAACCAAAGACATCAACATATAAACTTTAATTGATGGGAAAGCAAGTATTAAAGGGAGTGCAATCTTTCGTTGTCACATTACACAAGCCACCAATCCTGATGAATTAAAGTTTGCTAACACAATAAAACAAAACTACGTAATGAATTAAACACATGCAGCACCTTCTTACAGCTCTTGTATCTTTGATTTGGGTGTGTCTTGTGCTGCCTCCTTGATTGAATTCGTCCTAGGGTTTTTCCTGTTCGGTCTTCGAAACTTATATAATCCTCTCGAAATTCGTCTGGTCTTGGGGTATTTATAGTTTCTGTCTGAGGGAAGATGCGGCGCATCTAAGGAGTAGATGCGGCGCATGTACTTAACTTCGCGTGGGGTCCAAGATTATAATATTCAGGAATATTCGTACACCGCCAGAAGATGCGGCGTAACTCCATGATTTGATGCGGCGCATGTCCTCTTGTATCTTGGATCGTATCTGGTGATATCTTGATAGAGATGCGGCGCATGTCATGAGTGAGATGCGGCGCATCTGGAGCAGATTAGTCTTGATCTTCTTCATTTAAGTAGACTCTTAACTTTATGCATGTTTTGCTCCATAATCAGTCCAAAATCGCTAAGTTTCACCAAATGCTTGTTTTTACCTGAGAATTACAAAAGTAAACGATTAAGTATCAATCCTCATACATAATATAGTAAAACAAGTCAATTTAATAGGATAAATAATAGTAATAAAATGTACTTATTTGAGTTCATCAAATATCCCCCCACTTGAACTTTACTTGTCCCCAAGTAAACCTTAGAATTTCTTTTATGAAAATGTATCCTAAAAGATGTTAGGATTTATTTTTATATTTAAGCATGTATTCGTTTATTTCATAATCACACAACTAAACACTTAACGAATTAGAAGTAAAATAAAATAAGTCGATAAAAGCAAATCTAATCGTTTAACTGTCCAGTCGTGACGAATATTCTATCATAAGCTTGGCAAGTATACACATCTCCACCACTAAAGCTAAGGAATAACAAGTCTAAAGCGGTAAAAAGGGTTTTTAGGCTTAAGGGTTAATTATTCTCTTTCACTATCGATCTCAAATTCCAGAAAAGGCGACAAAATCACAAATACATGATCGAATCCACGAACACGATACTTGCAATTGCTCAAATCCTTAACTCGAATAGGCTAAAGATAGGTCCAAACTTCACCAATAATAATATATCAAAAAGGGCGACAAAATCATAAATACATAGCCGAATCCACGACTACGATACTTAAGATTGCTCAAATCTCTAATCTCAATAAATCAAAGGTTTGGTTGGATAAAGAATAATAAAGGGTATGGTAACATTTGGGATATAAATTGGTGTAAAAATAAAAATAAACAAAACAAATAAATTAAAATCCTAAGTGTGGTTAATCACTATCCCAACCATCCCATGAATAAGACTCATATCATCGAATAACTCACGCTTTAACACTTGAAACACACGCTTTAGGTAGACACGAATTATACTCAACAAGATCTTAATCAAAGAATAAACCTTAATTGGCGTTCCCATAACTGCCAATTCCCATTCAATCCATAGATATAGTACAACAAATAGTGGTGATATCGACCACTTACATAACTTTACATAAGTTGGTTAAAATTAACTTCCAACTTTTCTTTCTTTCTTTTTCTTTTCTTATTTTTTCGAAATTTATTTATTTATTTATTTATTTTTTAACTTGAAACATAAACATAGATGTGTAAAATTTCACCACATCACTACAACTTTCTTTCCGGATAATTTTTCCATACTTTCAGAAATAACGGTAATAGTGAAAGTAGTAAACACACGAAAAATAAACTCAAAAATATATAATATTTACTTTCACTCCAATTGCATTGTGCAATTTCCCGACCTAACCATAGATAATGAATTACGCACGCGAACACAGGTAATGTAAGGAAACACACTTTGCCTATAGCAATTAACCAACCACGGATTCTAATCTACAGGGTAGGCTAAGGTGTAAGGGTGTAACGAAACATTGTAAACATAGGTGTAAGAAACGAAAGGAATGGCTCTGAGTGTTTTTCTAGGGGTATCTTACTCTAAAAATGAGAGTAACAAAAGGGTTTATACGGGGGTTAATTAACCAGTGTAGTTAGTTAATAACACATAACATATAATAGGCTATTTTGGGTGTAATCCTAGAAATTTACCAATTTAGACAAGTCATTCCAATTATATAAAATAATACTCATTATGGTGGTCTCGAATAGTATACAAGCCAAGTTCTAAAGTTTACAAGTCACCGGCACACTCATAGATTTGTGAATTTTGAAAAATCACAATTTTTGAAAATAACGTCATGTGTGCAGCTATGCAACTTAGATCTTAAACAAAAACATGCTAATTTTTTTTTTAAGTTTGATATATTAAGCACATTTTAAGCATAATTTTTGAAAAACTTTAGGACAAGTAAGTGTTAAGTGTTCTAATTCTCCAATCCCCCCACTTAAGTTAAACAACGTCCTCGTTGTTTGTATAAAAGGTTAAAAACTGGAAAATAAAAGAATTAGAACAGAAAAACTCCCCTGAGATTTGCTCGGTATGATCCTCCATTAGTATAAGAGCAAAAATCATCTTTCTTGTGGATTAGAACGTTAAAGCTTCATACTTGATGTATCCACAGGAAATCCAGGAAACTATAATACCACCAATGCTTTAAAAACACACCTAAGATAAGAAAGGTTCAACTTGCATAATACATTAGTAGTTAGGAAAAATAAAACTTAAAAATTAAAACTGAAAATCATCAGGTCAGTCGATGCGCCGTATCTTATTGAAGAAGATACGCCGTATCGAGCCTGGAATAAATACGGATCAGAATAAAGATGCGCCGCATCCTTAACCAGGGATGCGCCGCATTAAAAATAAACTGATAAAGAGTTTTAAAGTCGAAAATAAAAATGCAGAAAAATAAAATAGGATATGACCATTACAGGAGATGCGTCGCATCTCAGAATTGAGATGCGCCGTATCTTCGTGCGGGCCTGACTGACTCGACACAGAAAACAGAAAATTAAAAGATAAATCCGGGTTGTCTCCCGGTAAGCACTTGTCTTTATTCCAGAGTCTTCAAGTTAGACTCACGTTCAGCTCTTTAACATCGATCATTGAAGGAGTCGGAAACATCGCGCTCCCTCATCGCCAATTCAGTAATATTGAACACTCCTTGCTCGTCCTTAATTTCCACGCCGTTCTTCTTCAATATCTGTATAAACAAAGTCCTGTCCCTTTCGGGCAGAGATGACAAAATGATAGACGGGAAATTCTTATTATCATATAGGCATAAATAAGCAAGGTGGGGTGGTAGTTCAATAAACACATCATTGTTCAAATTCGTTTTCTCAACTATTCTCCTACGCTTATTAATTACCACACAATCATACCACTCATCATCAGAATCATTAACAACATCGCGTCTAAGTTCGGTAGGTACATTAAGGTCAATGAATTCCTCAAAGTTCTCATGATTAGGATTAGTTGAGTTGTTTTGAATCAATGTTTCTCCCATAAGTCTAGCTTCAAGATCGAGGTCCATACGTTCTCTTAATCCTAGCACATAAACACCTCTAATTATGCTCTTAACAGGATCTTGACATTTATAGACTAGTTTATTATTCCCTACCCTTAATGAGATTTTTCTCTTAAACACATCAATCTTAGCATGGGCAGTAGACAAGAAAGGCCTTCCGAGGATTAAAGGAATCTTAACATCCTCGGGCATGTCTAGTATAATAAAGTCTATGGGAAAAATAAACTGCTCAATCTTAACTAGTACATTATTAGCAATCCCTTCAGGTCGTTTTACCGTTTTATCAGCCAATTCAATAAGTAACTTAGTTGGTGCTAATTTTCCTAGTCCTAGGGTAGCGAATGTCTTAAGAGGCATAACACTAACACTAGCTCCTAAGTCAGCTAACACATTATTGAAAGATATATCATTAATAGAACAAGGTAAAGTAAAACTTCCTGGGTCTCTTTCTTTATGAGGCAAGGCATTTGAGTCGGTTGCAGGGCTCTCTTCTTTCATTGTTGCCTTGATCTCCTCTTCAATCTTTGTCTTTTCTTTTAGTAGTCTCCTTAAGCTGATTGAAGAATTAAAGAAAAATTTGGGTCTTGCACCATCATCACCATTCATAGATCTTCTAGGTATATTAGGAGTGACTTCTTCAGTGGTGCTTATGGCCTTGACATGATCTCTTGGGTTGGTTTCAGTTGAGCTCGGTAAACTTCCATATCCCCTTTCTTGAAGAACCTTGCTCATTTGACCAATTTGCTGTTCCAATGCTTTGATCGAAGCTCCTTGATTTCTTGTAGTAGTGTCCGTTGAAGCTCGGATTTCTTTGATCATAGCAGTATTCTCTTCATGTCTTTTAGCAGCATCGGCCATAATTTGCTTTAAAGTATCGTCTAAAGTCTGCCTCCTCTCTTGATAAGCGGGATTGAAGTTGTTCTTTTGATAGAATCCCGGACTAGCTTCCCTAAATCTTCCCGAAGGTCGGAATGGTTGTCCAAATTGGGTGTAATATGCTTCTTCAAATGTCTCACTTTCATTCTTATTCGGGCAATCTTTAGTGTAGTGAGGTCCTTCGCACTTTTCACATCCAACTTGGGCAGCATACGCTCTTTCATCACGCTTCTTCATTTCTCTACTAATTTTATCCAATTGAGCTTGAATAGCAGCAATCCCGTCAAAATTAGTGCTGCTCTTAGATCTAGTAGAGGTCCCATCGTGCCATTTCTGAGAATGATCAGCAGCTTCTTGGATCGCTTTCCTAGCATTAGTTGCACTCATTTGAGGTACAGCTCCCTTAGCATCCAACATCTGTCTTGTAGGCACGTCCAATCCTTGATAAAACAATATTATCTCCTGCATAGGGGTTAGATAGTGTTGAGGACATTTTATCAATAAATCTTTAAACCGTTCCCAAGCTTGATAAAGGGTTTCATCAGGCTCTTGCTTGAAACTATTGATAGCCTCCATCTTTTTAGCAGTCTTAGCAGGTGGACAATATCTCTTCAGGAATTTGCTCTTCAAATCTCCCCATGTAGTGATTGAACTAGCAGGTTCATTCCTTAGCCACTTGTTAGCAGCTCCTTTTAGCGAGATTGGAAAGATTCTTAGCATGATCTGATCGTCAGTGACTCCTTCTGAAGTAAACAAATCTTTAATCTCCAGGACCTTTTCAACATGCTCATTAGCATCCTCATGTTCCGTCCCACTGAAAGCATTCTCTCTTAGTTCTTTGAGAAACTGACCCTTCAACTCAAATTTTGACTTATCATCAAACTTTGGTCTAGCAACTCCTGAAGTGTAATCAGCACGGGTGCTGTTCATGTATTCCTCCATAGTAGTGTTTTCGCCCATTGTTTCTGTTTCAACTTCCTCTTTTTCTTCAGAAAAGTAATCAAGCTCGAGTGAACTTGAAAGATCAAAGCTTCTTGTGTTGAAAAGCCTTTTAAGCGAATGCAGGGCTCGTTCAGGATCTTCGAAAGGTTGAATCAAGTTCTTCGTAGAACTCCTGGTCATGCACTTCCTGAAATCAACACAAAAAATATCAGTAGGGTATGCTCGAGAAAGCAATATATCAGATAATTAATAACGAAAACGGAATACGAAAAATTAAAGTTACTGATATCTGCAGACGATGCGCCGTATCCAAAGAATTGGATACGCCGTATCTTAATACGTTAAAATTTAATCAGACTTTATTCAGAAAATAGATACGCCGCTTAGAATTTTGAATGCGCCGTATCGAATTAATTAATCAAAAATCAGCTTATCTAATTAAAATTAAATGCGTCGTATTAACGAAAGTTAATGCGCCGTATTTTCGTTACGTTTAAAAATAAATATCGATTTTTGATTCAGAAAGATGCGCCGTATCTACAAAGATCGATACGCCGTATCTGTTTAATAATTCGCAAACTGTTTTTAATTAAAATAATAGATACGCCGTATCTAAGAAAGCAGATGCGTCGTATGGCGTTAACGTTTAGAAAAATTTTTTTTTATCAAAAACAGATACGCCGTATCTGTAAAAGCAGATGCGTCGTATTACTTTATCGCTTAGAAAAATTTCTTATTAAAAACAGATACGCCGTATCTTGGGGAAAAGATGCGTCGTATCGAATTAATTAAACGCGTTGTATTTTTAAAATTAAACGCAATACGCCGTATCTGAGAGATCAGATGCGCCGTATCGTTTGATTTAGCACAGTACAACGATAGCAGAACAGAAAAAAATACGAAAAATAAAAACAAAAATAAAAACACACAAACAAAAATAAACACACAAAAATAAAAGCAAACAAATAACACACAATACAACAAATATGCAAAATAGTACAATGATGCAATTAATCTAATAAAAAGAAAAACCTAATTAAAATACTAATCAAATTAACAGATAATAACAATTCACTCCCCGGCAGCGGCGCCAAAAACTTGATGGGCGTGCGTTGGAGTAAAGTTTTGGCAGTTTTAATGCCTACTCAAGTTTTAAATTTATATTTAGCCGACTTATCAATAACACACACACTTAACGAGCAGTGTACCCGGTCAGTATGAAGATAATGTTAAGTAGAGTGTCGATCACTAAGAGTGGAACGTATTATCTCGTTATTCTAATCAGTATTTTAATATCCTAACGCAAGGGGGTTTCAGCCAGAGAGACTGACACGATTTGTTTGCAATTAAATAATAAAATAAACCAATAGGCACGAATCAGCAAGTAGCACACACGTACACAGATAGATACTTGAGACAATAAGAGGGCTGTCCTTATGATTAAGTAGATTGTCACTTGTTTTATTGATAGCCTTATATGAAGTGTATGTAGTTAACCCTTTCTCGTTGGTCCTATTCTTATCGGCGAGTAAACCCTTAATGATTACTTATGTTTAAAAGTTATTCCTAAGTGATCAATTTAGTAATAACCGTGGGAGCCACATTATGTCCCGCAGTCAAATGCCCGCAGGCCACTAATAAACACAGAGGTTATCAATGCACTAATAAGTAGTAACCAAAGACATCAACATATAAACTTTAATTGATGGGAAAGCAAGTATTAAAGGGAGTGCAATCTTTCGTTGTCACATTACACAAGCCACCAATCCTGATGAATTAAAGTTTGCTAACACAATAAAACAAAACTACTTAATGAATTAAACACATGCAGCACCTTCTTACAGCTCTTGTATCTTTGATTTGGGTGTGTCTTGTGCTGCCTCCTTGACTGAATTCGTCCTAGGGTTTTTCCTGTTCGGTCTTCGAAACTTATATAATCCTCTCGAAATTCGTCTGGTCTTGGGGTATTTATAGTTTCTGTCTGAGGGAAGATGCGGCGCATCTAAGGAGTAGATGCGGCGCATGTACTTAACTTCGCGTGGGGTCCAAGATTATAATATTCAGGAATATTCGTACACCGCCAGAAGATGCGGCGTAACTCCATGATTGGATGCGGCGCATGTCCTCTTGTATCTTGGATCGTATCTGGTGATATCTTGATAGAGATGCGGCGCATGTCATGAGAGAGATGCGGCGCATCTGGAGTAGATTAGTCTTGATCTTCTTCATTTCAGTAGACTCTTAACTTTATGCATGTTTTGCTCCATAATCAGTCCAAAATCGCTAAGTTTCACCAAATGCTTGTTTTTACCTGAGAATTACAAAAGTAAACGATTAAGTATCAATCCTCATACATAATATAGTAAAACAAGTCAATTTAATAGGATAAATGATAGTAATAAAATGTACTTATTTGAGTTCATCAGTGCTTCTTCCAATCAATCTCATCCATCTGATCATTTCTTGGACGCCAATCTTGCAACCTTAGCCCTTGGATCAAATCTTGGGAGGTGTCATATCCAATGAAATGCTGCCACGTTGCCTAAGCGTGTGTTTCTGTGTTTCTCTGACATCTGACACCCAATGATTAGACTATTCTACCCTTAATTGTAGTAAAATTGTACGAGGTAAAGTTAGGGTTCTTGGGGTGTACAGTAAAACTTCTGGGTAATTGGGGGAGAAAAGGGCGCACGTGTGTTTAGGTTTTGACTGAGTTTATTTATTCTTTTGACCCGGTTGGGGATTTAAAAGTGGGTCGGGTTGAGGGTTAGAACAAGTGGGTTGGGCTGGTTTAAGTTGGGCCATGTGATTTGCTATGGACTTGGGTTTATAGAATAAAATAGATCCGGTTTGAGTGTTATTTTGGTTTTTGGTGATTTTTGGTTATGGTAAAATTCAAGGACCATTTTGTACTTTCTGAAATTCAAAGGGTTATTTCTGCCATTCTCCAAAAGTAATATCCAAGGGCCATTCTTGTCATTTGATGAAACTTCAAGGGTTGACTTTGAATTTTTGCTTCCTGGTATCGGCTATAAATATCCATTCCACATCTCGTGCTCGTTTTCCCGGTTTTTGCTAGATTTTGTCCTTTTTTCTCGATATCCGTTCTTGCACATTTAAAAACACAAAAACACAATATCTTTTGGCAATATGGTCAGTTTTTGGTCTGATTTTGGTCAAGAAAAAGTATGTGTTTAAGCATATACCAAATTCCCCCAGACTAAGTCATTGCAATGTCCTCATGCAATGTTATAAAAACACATTTTTGAAACCAAAAATTTCCAATCTCTTTTTACTAACTTTGAGAAGTAGCAAAATTTTCAAAAGAGATTAAGAAATCTTAAGTTCTAAAAACTCCCCGATTTTCCTTTTTATTCTATTTTTTTATTTTCTTATGTGACCATGTGACGGTTTTGTTGACTTTCATTATCTCATGATAACTTTTCGGGTCATCGAGCAGGAAACACGACTCATAAAGAAGTGACCATACGGATAAAATTCGTCGTCCCTGATTTTTCACAAGTTCCCAAACTAAGCTTAAAAACGAAATCATTGTTATTTACAAGTTAGATTGCTGACACTACCCATGAAAGCTAAATGTTAATTACTTCTCGTTCCCAAATTCCTATTTTCCTCTATTTATTTTATTTTTGGTGAGAAATGAATTTCTTCAAATTCTCCTTTCGATAATTTCTTATTCCGATAAAGATACCTAGTTTAGACGCTAAGTAGTTTCCAATCCTTCCCTCGAAAATCGTTGCATACAAAAATGAGGTCTACATCAAGGTCTCTGATTTAACACGATTTTGAGGATATCCCTTTTATATACGACCGAAACAACTCATCTACGAGTCCAGAGACAGAAGCTTTTATTAGGATACCCCCGGAGTCGAAGTTTGGCATTATAACACTTTATCTACATATTCAAGCACATTAACGTATTTAATCCTTGGCCCTTTATAACAATCACAACATCGGTTGCGAGCCGGCAAGATGTGATAGTCTATTATGACCTTGGAATTTTTCCTCTGCCTTTATTAGAAGTCTACAACATCGGCTGCGAACCGGCAAGATGTAGAAAACTTTTTATGGCTTTGGATTATTGTTATACATTATCATATTCATTAATTATTTGTGTTGCCAAACCCCAAGTCCTACGGCTTTTATAACAATCCCAACATCGGTTGCGAGCCGGCAAGATGGAATAGTCTATTACACCGTAACACTGACAGTACCTTGATGCGTACCCAACTTTCATAAGCAAGAATTCTCTAAGGAAGAAATAAAAACTAATTATCGCCAAAACCAAAATACCTTTAATTATTCCTAGATTACTATTATTGGGTGAAACAAGCTTATGGGAACAAAATGCCACAAGTAACTTTGATGAGCTCTAAAGAGATCCAACTACTCCACGTTTAGCAATCTAACTTATAAACAACTCTATCATTTCTCGTTCTTCGCAAATTTAAAATCTTAAATAATAAGATCCGCGAATGCTTAGCCAAATAATCAAGCCATGCATATATAAAGTCAATTATGGGAACTTGCAAATTCTTAAAAAGAATTCGCGTTTTCTAGCTCCTTGTATAAAAGACTAGCACGAGCTTATAGATTATAAATGGTTAAGGGGACAAGCTAGGGCTCAACACGCCCGATCAAGTCAGAATTTTATTCCTACTCTCTCCAGCGGAAAGTCAACAAAATGTCAAAATTTATTATATTTTTGCAAAAATTTTTAAAATTTTCTCATTTTTTGGATTTTTTTTCAATTTTTTGAGGAAAAACGGGGTTGCATGAGTAAACGGCAAAAAATACAAGGCAAAAATCAAATCGAAAGATTACCCCTCCAGACTAAAACGAGACATTGTCCCCAATGTCTTAAAGGTAAGGGTATCCCTACAAAAATCTAAGGACGTTTATTAATTATGCCAAAAGATAGATGTAAAACGATAAGATTAAGGATATCGGATAAGCAACGAATGATGAAACTTGAGTGGAGAGAAGCAAACCACGAGCACGAGAGTCTTCATTATTCGGGCAAATCCTGGATACAGCACAGAAAAACACGAAACACAAGATATGGAAGAGGAGCCCCTCCTCTTTATTAAGAAAATAGAAAGAAGATAGATGGATAAGCATGGGGTGCCTCCCACGAAGCGCTTGTTTTTGTTAACCGAGTCACATGAGCTTGACTCGACCCCGAATTTAATTGTCCATGGGGAAAGTTTGGAGATCCGGGACAACCATGGATGGTATGTCCCCTCCAAAATAGTGTTTGATCCTATGACCGTTCACCTTGAAGTTTGGACCGTTGTTTTGAGCTAGCTCAACGGTCCCATATGGAAAAACTTGAGTGATGGTGAATGGCCCAGACCAGCGGGTTTTGAGTTTACCCGAGAAAATCTTTAATCGAGAATTGAAGAGGAGGACTCGATCACCAACGTTGAAAACGCGGTTCTTAATCTTTGAGTCATGAATCCTCTTTGTTTTCTCTTTGAAGATTAGAGAATTCTCGTAGGCCTGATCACGAAGCTCAGTTAATTCATTCATTTGGAGCTTACGGTGATCACCCGCGGTCTTGAGATCAAAATTGGCATTCTTTAAGGCCCAATATGCCTTATGCTCGAGCTCGATGGGCAGATGGCAAGCCTTTCCGTAAACTAGCTTGTATGGAGTACACCCGATGGGTGTTTTGAAAGCAGTTCGGAAGGCCCATAATGCGTCATCCAATTTGTCGGCCCACGAGGCTCGTTTTTCACCAATGGTTCTTTCAAGGATACGTTTCAATCCACAATTCGAAACCTCGACTTGTCCGCTTGTTTGCGGGTGATACGCGGTAGAGAGTCGGTGGATGACACCGTACTTGAGCATAACTTTTGCAAATTGATCATTGCAGAAGTGAGTACCACGATCACTGATTATAGCACGAGGAGTTTCGAATCGGGAGAAGAGATTTTTCAAGAACTTAACCACCACTCGGGCGTCGTTAGTGGGGAGCGCTTTCGCTTCAACCCATTTTGACAAGTAGTCGACGGCCACGAGTATATACTTATTCCCTCGTGAAGACGGGAATGGCCCCATAAAATCGATGCCCCACACGTCAAAAATCTCGCAGACTTGAATTGCATTTTGAGGCATTTCGTCTTTTTGCGAGATTTTTCCTTGACGTTGGCAAGAGTCACATGACTTTACCAAGTCGTGGGCATCGCGATAGATAGTCGGCCAATAGAACCCAGAATCAAAGATTTTTCTAGTGGTGTAGCTAGCACCATGATGTCCTCCTGTGGGTCCATTATGGCAAGCCTTGAGGATATCAATAGCTTCTTGGCCATACACACACCGTCTGATTACTTGATCAACACATATTCTGAATAAATAGGGGTCGTCCCAGAAATAATGCTTAACATCTTTGAAAAATTTCTTTTTCTGCTGGGACGACATCCCTTTCACCACAAAATTCCCCGCATGGTAATTTGCGAAGTCGGCAAACCATGGGGTACTCGGGTCATTCTTTAAAGATATCTTCCCAAGTGTCTCGAGAGGAAATGTTTCGGTGATTTCCTTTTTCTCGAGAACACTTTGATGGGGATTTTCAAGTCTGGATAAATGATCGGCGGCTAGATTCTCTGCTCCTTTTTTATCACGAATGATAATATCAAATTCTTGGAGTAGAAGAATCCACCGCAGTAACCTTGGCTTAGCATCTTGCTTTGCTAAGAGATACTTGAGAGCAGAATGGTCTGTATACACTATGCTTTTGGATAAGACAAGATACGGTCTAAATTTCTCAAAAGCGTAGACAACGGCCAACAACTCTTTCTCGGTAGTAGTATAGTGAGATTGAGCGTCGGTCATTGTCTTGCTAGCATAGTGTATCGGCTGGAAGTATTTTGATTTGCGTTGCCCCAGGACTGCACCAATAGCATAATCACTAGCATCACACATTAGCTCAAAGGGCAAGTCCCAATCGGGGGCAACCAAGATCGGTGCTTCCGTCAATTTCTTTTTGAGAACCTCGAATGCTTCGATGCATTCGGGAGAAAAGATGAACGAAGCATCTTTTTCAAGAAGATGAGTCAGAGGCCGGGCGATTTTAGAGAAGTCTTGAATAAATCGTCTGTAGAAACCGGCATGACCAAGGAAACTTCGGATTCCTTTAACGGTGGTGGGATGAGGTAGTTTTGCGATCACATCGACTTTGGCACGATCTACCTCAATCCCGGCATTAGAAATAGATGAAGCAAAAAGTGTACCGCTTTTAAGGGGTCATTTAAGCCCTAAATCGTATTTATTTGATCAAATATCGCCCTAAATCGTTCCTTTTGTCATTTTAGGTACTTTTGAGGAGAAATCTGGAAAAGGAGGCATTTTGGACGTTTTTGGAGCATAAAAGTGAAGAAAACGACAAAGTCTCAAAATCGGCTGAAAGTTACCTTTGACGGCGTCACAATTTACTCTGGACGGCGTCATGACTTGGCAAGAAAAGGTGGACGTGAAATTTACTCATGATAAGCCAGTGAAAATAGCATGTGAATTCTGACGGCGTCACGCTTTAACTTGATCAAGGGCGTCACGGCTTAAATCAAAGAGGGACGGCGTCACGTTCAAGGTTCGACGGCGTCAAGCCTTGATAAGCCAGAATGGATTTTTGAAGAGCTAAAGAGGGACGGCGTCAAGAAGGTCATCCGGGAACCCTAGAAGCGGCGAGGTGACGGCGTCACACTCCATAACGTGACGCCGTCAGATCCAAAAGTCTATATATAGTTTTCTAATTTTTTGTCATTAGTGTGGAACTTAGTGTGTGGAATTTTGGGAGAAAACCCTAAGACGATTTTAGCTTCTTTTTCAAGGCTTTTTGCCTTGAGATCTTCCATGTTACATTGAAGATAAGTTATCAATTAATCATTCAATATGTCTATGTGTTGTTTGATTTTATCTTATTCTTGTCTTTTGATTAACATGTTAGGCTAAATTTATCTTGTGTTTGCTTAGATCTAATGAAACCTAGCTATTGATTATTGGTTATTAGTGTGTTGTTAGTTGTATTGGATGATTGTTTATCTATGTTAGGCTTAAGAAAACTGGCTAACTTCCTATTCGGTAACTTGCTTGAACGTCTTAAGAAACATGAACCAAAGGCGTACTAAAGGTTTTTATGGTTGTATTTAATGCACAAGCGAATTCTAGTGATCCCATGTTAGGAGCTTCCTAGCCGGCTCGACATAGGAGTGAAGTAGGAGCTTGTAGAGTTGGGGAAGTACGTACGCCACCCCACGATTGGTATTAAGGAATACACCCGTCATCCACGCGACTAATACACACTAATCAACCGGTAAAAGATAGTTAGGGAGTAAGGAAATCTAAGTAAACACATTTCTCTACACATAAGTTTCTCACCAACTTTTTATTTTCAGTTATTTTATTTTATTTGCATTTGTAGTTATTTGGGTTAGTTGACTAGCAACTAATTCCGCCCACTCCTTCAAACCCGAGATTTTACTTGCTTTCATAAAAAAATTATAAAAACATAAAAAGAATCTTCCTCAACCCTTAGACCTAATTAGAGTAGTCTTTCACACCTAACGAACACTATTCCCTGTGGAGAACGATCAATCCCCCGTACTTACCACTACACTATACTACATCGGTCAGGTACACTGCCTGGTGGGGTTGTAAGCCTCTTGAGATCCCTCGAGAGGTAAAACCTGTTGTAAGGTTGCAAAACCCACGCATCAAGTTTTTGGCGCCGCTGCCGGGGAATAGTTATTGTTTAGGTTGAATTTTTATTTCTATTAGGTCTACTCACTAGATTCCTTTCTAGTGAGATTTTTGTTTTATTTTTCTAGGTTTTCTTTAGTCTATCTATTTTCTTCGTGTCTTTGTTCGTAACCATACCATCCGACATCATGGAAGATGGTAATATCCTTGATCCCAACAACCCACCACCACAACAACCACCACCTCCTAGAGCCCGTACTTTAGGAGAATATTCCCGTCCTAGCCACCATGGCTATCGAAACACCATTGAGCTCACTCAAGGAGCCAATATCACACCCTTGCGATCCGACACCATCCGGTTGGTGCAAAGTGGATGCGCATTCCATGGACTTCGTTATGAAGATCCTAATCAACATCTCAAGGACTTTCTTAAAATCGTTGATTCTATAGACCTTGATGTTGCCACTCGAGAGATGACCCGATTGCGTCTCTTCCAATTCTCTCTGCGGGACCAAGCTAGTCAGTGGCTAGAACGTCAACCCGCAGGATCCATCACCTCTTGGGATGATCTCACCACTCGTTTCCTTGCTCAATTTTTCCCACCAGGGAGAACTACCAAGCTAAGGAAGGATATCTTGATGTTTGAACAACGTCGAGGCGAAACCCTCTACGGGGCATGGATTCGATTCAAGGACTTACTCCAAAAAGTCCCTCATCATGGCATAAATCTCTGGCTTCAAATCCAAATCTTCTATGACCATGTTGATTACCACACCAAGCGTGCCATCGATCGAGCTGCCGGGGGCAGATTGCGCGACAAAAGCGCCGAGGAATCATGGGAGATCATTGATGAGCTTGCATCCGACGATGATGAATTGTGGCAAGTCTCCCACGACGTGCGCTCGGCAGTCAAGACATATTCATCACCCGATACAACCAATCAAATCACTGAGGAAAGCGTTAGTGAACTTGAGAAAAGGGTTGCATATCTTATGGAAAAGCAAAAGAGACCCTTAAGTCCACAAAAAGCGACAATTAACTCAGTCTCAAGCGTTAAGCAAACACCATTGTCCGAATCACCCCTTAGGGAAAATGCTAAACCCTTCCATAAGCACGCTCAACCCAACTCACCACCTCAGGAACTTAGCCCAACATTCGAAGCTCGAATGAGAGAGTACATGTCGAAACACTCCGAACGGTTGGCAAAATTTGAGGAAGCTGTCTACAAACAGAAGGAGGAAATGGAAGAGAAGATGGCGGAGATGATGAATCTTTTGAAAGAATACACAAATACAAAAGCCCCTGAAAAAGTGTTGGTGAGGAATGACGCTGAAGTTCCTAACACTAAATTTGTCAAGGCCACCTCCGTCGTCCAAGAGGGCGGAAATGATGGAAGAGGGAAACCCATAACTATGGAAGTTAACAAAATTGACCTCATCCCATTTAATAATGGAGACACCAATGCCTACAAATGCGATTCCGACAAGGGAGAGGAGGCACCCTCTGAGGAGCGCCAATTGGTTGACCCGCCAGTATCACAACAAGTGAAGCATTACTTGAAGCACGAAATAAACAAGGAGACCATAAACGATTGGGTGAGAAACTATCGACGTACTCATCTACCCAACAAGGAATCCAAGAAGGTGGAACCAGATGATAAATCTGACACATTACCCGGTGGGCAATTGTATGAATGCCTCATAGGACAAAAGTTAGTGGAAAAGCAGAAATTCTACGGGGTCTTTGAAATACCATGCAGCATTGGAAAACACAAGTATCTGGATGCGATAGCTGACCAAGGTTCCGACGTAAACTTGATGCCTTTATCCGTTTATGTTCAGTTAACCGATGAGTTGCCATCCATCACCCATACTAAACTCTCCTTTGCGAAACATTCTTATGAGTATCCGTTAGGAATTGCAGAAGATGTGTTGGTCAACGTTGCCGGATTCCTGTATCCGGTCGACTTCATGATCATTGAGAGAAATGATATGAATATGCCAATAATCCTTGGGGCACCCTTTCTCGCTACCACTAGAGCACAAATCAATTACGAAAATAGCACCATCTAAATGAAGAAGGGGAAGAAAACAATAAACTTCCCAACGATCCCACGACATATACGAGATGTTGCTCTGCAGAAGAAGATGGAGGCTAACACTAATGTAGTCCGTGGTAATGTTCGAGAGAAAATTCTTGCATGGGAGGCAAGGATTAAGAGTTATATGGAAAATGAGATTAGAGAATGTAAGGATGGAAATAACGATTATATTGAGGCTGATGAGCAACCCAATAACCCCGTTGAATTTACAAAAGGAGACTCAGTGCTCCTAAGGCATTCAGAAATAGAAGCACCTACCAATGAACTAAGTCCCTGGTGGTACGGACCATTCACAATTAAAAGTTTACACCAAGATGGGATAGTAAGCTTGACCAGCAAAGGAGGAGGTGAAGTAACTGCGAATGTCGAGCGATTGAGACACCACCACCCTGATAACAAGGATCATATCTATCAGGGATACGTCATTATGAATGATGGAATCACGTAATGTACGTGACTTTGAGTCTAGCTACAAGACTCGTTAATAAAGAAAAGCGCTTCTTGGGAGGCAACCCAAGCTTTATTTGTTTTATTTGCTTTGTGTGTTTATTTATTTGTTTGTTTGATTTTATTTTCCGTATGTGTGTTTAATTTTTATCATTATTGATTCATGTTCAAAAGTAATTTGTGAAAATGCTTTATTTTGTTTTTAACTTCGTCTTAACTACATATAAAGGTATTTTGCAAAAGATAAGTGTAAGGGAAATCTAAATCGGTTTATTAGAACACAAATGAACATGAATCATAATAATAATAAATTAACATACATATTAGTGTGTGTTTGAGTCAAATGCTTGTATCGAGTCATAATGATGTTTTGCAGGATTTCCAGGAAGTAAGGTAAAGGTTTTTCCAGAAATTTTCCGGAAACTTAAAATGAGAATTTTTGTCAGGTCTTTTCTGACGGCGTCAGGGTTTATAACCTGACGGCGTCAGATTTAATTTTCAAAAATTTTTGAAAGTTTTGTTTTCATAAAAAGTTTTTATTAAAATCTCCAACTTATAATCTCCAGGAATCTGCAAAATTATCATTCCACAAGCATTATATCCTTATATATAGAT
Organism: Artemisia tridentata subsp. tridentata; assembly: GCA_021014915.2. Classification (NCBI taxonomy): domain Eukaryota; kingdom Viridiplantae; phylum Streptophyta; class Magnoliopsida; order Asterales; family Asteraceae; genus Artemisia; species Artemisia tridentata. Next base: position 232,741,489 of record CP139508.1, on the reverse strand, counting down.
TTTTCCCGCCGATGTTATGCAGGTTTTCGTGTTTGTTTTCTCAGGTTTAACAGGTTATTTTGGACAAGGAAATGTTTTGAATCAAGCTTATGGCGATGCATTAGTCATGGAGCTTCAACATTCTCTTTGGAGGAAGATTTAACCGTGTAATTTCATTATCCACCGAGCGAATCAGGGGAGTATTTGATTTCATTCTTTTACTTTATGCTTTTACATCTTGTTATTTGAACATTGGGGACAATGTTCATCTTAAGTGTAAGGGGAGGGTAAAAGTACGATTTTAGAGAATGCCATTGCGCTTGATTTTTGTTTGTTTAATGGTAGATGTGTAATAAAACTGAGATAAATACCTGTTAGGGCAATTTTAGTGCCAAATTTAAAATTTTTTACAACATATAGGAGTGAAACTTTGATCTTAATGAGCGTCTCACGGATAGGAGTTATATGACTAGCACAAAAACCGTACCACTAAAAAATTTTCCACCCCCAAATATGTGAGGTTCGCCCCTAGAATTGGTAGGAAAAGCATTTATGCTATGATGTGTGTACCGGTAGCACTTAGATTCTAGAACTTGCGTTAGGACCATTCCGAGGCCACAAGTGAGACTACATTCGTGTAGTTAGATTTACTACATGATAAGAGGCATTAGGATTAACCCGTTGTTTTACACCTGTGTTTTTGTTATAATTACATTGGCTACATTGGTCAAGTAATTCTCCCACACCCCTTTGCGTTGTACTCATTTTTAGTACACGATACCCCTAGTACACCCCTCAGAGCCTATCTTTTCGTTTCAACCTTTAAGCATTTTACTTAAAGGAAGAATTTGTTACACCCCACTAAAATGTACACCCAAATCGCCTTAGCCTACCTTGTATGCACTCATTTTTAGTGCATTATTGTGACAACATTTGTTTAAACCCAAGTTAATTATCTAATTGATTACGTGGTTGCTAAGTCGAGTCATATCCTTGTACATATTATTTTGGGACGATTGGGACTCATGGGCAAAGTACTAGTGTAATGGAGTAATGGGGAAGAACATCATTTATTACCCCCATATTTGCTAAATATTTTAAAAGTACTCCAAGTTTTTCAATTATCTTAATTCGAGTCATTAGAATAGTTATTTGTAAAGTTATGTAAAAGTTCAAGTGTAAGGGGAATGCAACGCCCCTATGATGTATTATTTTGGATGGTAGGGCAAGAGTGTATGAAAAAAAAAAAAAAAAAAAAAAAAAAAAAAAAATCAAGAAAAATACAAAAAAAAAAAAAAGAGAAAATGAAAAATAGAAAAAACATACGGACTACCATCCCGTTTCATTTTATGTTTATTTTATGTTTTTGTTTTTGTTATTTCGTTTCTAGCTTAAGATCGAGTCTAGTCTTGGCTTAGCAACGTTGTATAGTACATGTAATTAATCAAGATCTTTAACTCGCCACCAGTAAAATATCCCGTATCCAACAAAACCGTGTTTTCCTTTTCCCTACACCTAACGTTATAACCCATTTAAAAGCCCTCTTTGATAGTTTATCTTTGGTGCTTACGCCTAGTGGAGGAGGTTTTCGATCCTTTCCCAAGCCTATGGTAATCTATTTGCTATGACAGGTAGTGAGAGATATTATCCGTTTTCATTTATGAGATTTATTTTGATGACACTTGAGAGATGTGAGTATCTAAACACTACTTGTGAGGTGCTAGTATGTAATCTCCGTGCTTATTATGATTGAAGTGGAACGATTATTTGTTGTAATTACTTTTATGTTAGCATTAAATGACCCCTAACTTGTATTTTGATTAGAATAAAAGCGCATTTGCTTGAGGACAAGCAAATCTCAAGTGTAAGGGTATTTGATGAAGCGAAAAGTGTACCGCTTTTAAGGGGTCATTTAAGCCCTAAATCGTATTTATTTGATCAAATATCGCCCTAAATCGTTCCTTTTGTCATTTTAGGTACTTTTGAGGAGAAATCTGGAAAAGGAGGCATTTTGGACGTTTTTGGAGCATAAAAGTGAAGAAAACGACAAAGTCTCAAAATCGGCTGAAAGTTACCTTTGACGGCGTCACAATTTACTCTGGACGGCGTCATGACTTGGCAAGAAAAGGTGGACGTGAAATTTACTCATGATAAGCCAGTGAAAATAGCATGTGAATTCTGACGGCGTCACGCTTTAACTTGATCAAGGGCGTCACGGCTTAAATCAAAGAGGGACGGCGTCACGTTCAAGGTTCGACGGCGTCAAGCCTTGATAAGCCAGAATGGATTTTTGAAGAGCTAAAGAGGGACGGCGTCAAGAAGGTCATCCGGGAACCCTAGAAGCGGCGAGGTGACGGCGTCACACTCCATAACGTGACGCCGTCAGATCCAAAAGTCTATATATAGTTTTCTAATTTTTTGTCATTAGTGTGGAACTTAGTGTGTGGAATTTTGGGAGAAAACCCTAAGACGATTTTAGCTTCTTTTTCAAGGCTTTTTGCCTTGAGATCTTCCATGTTACATTGAAGATAAGTTATCAATTAATCATTCAATATGTCTATGTGTTGTTTGATTTTATCTTATTCTTGTCTTTTGATTAACATGTTAGGCTAAATTTATCTTGTGTTTGCTTAGATCTAATGAAACCTAGCTATTGATTATTGGTTATTAGTGTGTTGTTAGTTGTATTGGATGATTGTTTATCTATGTTAGGCTTAAGAAAACTGGCTAACTTCCTATTCGGTAACTTGCTTGAACGTCTTAAGAAACATGAACCAAAGGCGTACTAAAGGTTTTTATGGTTGTATTTAATGCACAAGCGAATTCTAGTGATCCCATGTTAGGAGCTTCCTAGCCGGCTCGACATAGGAGTGAAGTAGGAGCTTGTAGAGTTGGGGAAGTACGTACGCCACCCCACGATTGGTATTAAGGAATACACCCGTCATCCACGCGACTAATACACACTAATCAACCGGTAAAAGATAGTTAGGGAGTAAGGAAATCTAAGTAAACACATTTCTCTACACATAAGTTTCTCACCAACTTTTTATTTTCAGTTATTTTATTTTATTTGCATTTGTAGTTATTTGGGTTAGTTGACTAGCAACTAATTCCGCCCACTCCTTCAAACCCGAGATTTTACTTGCTTTCATAAAAAATTATAAAAACATAAAAAGAATCTTCCTCAACCCTTAGACCTAATTAGAGTAGTCTTTCACACCTAACGAACACTATTCCCTGTGGAGAACGATCAATCCCCCGTACTTACCACTACACTATACTACATCGGTCAGGTACACTGCCTGGTGGGGTTGTAAGCCTCTTGAGATCCCTCGAGAGGTAAAACCTGTTGTAAGGTTGCAAAACCCACGCATCAGAAATCTTATGGCTGAGGACAATGCCCTCTTTGACCATAAAATGGCACTTCTCCCAATTTAGAACGAGATTGGTGTTTTCACACCGTTCAAGCATTTTGTCTAAATGGGAGAGGCAAGATGAGAAAGAATTTCCATAGACGGAGAAATCATCCATAAAGACCTCCATCGTCTTCTCGATCATATCGTGAAATATGGACATCATGCACCTTTGGAACGTGCCTGGAGCATTGCATAAGCCGAAAGGCATGCGTCGGTAGGCAAACGTACCATAAGGGCAAGTGAAGGTGGTCTTTTCCTGATCTTGAGGATCAATTGGTATTTGAAAATACCCGGAAAAGCCATCGAGAAAACAATAGAACTCATTCCCCGCCAAACGCTCAAGCATTTGGTCCATAAACGGTAGAGGGAAATGGTCTTTACGGGTAACATCATTGAGTTTTCGGTAATCGATACACACTCTCCATTCGGTGACGAGACGTGTGGGGATTAACTCATTTTCTTCGTTTGTTACAATGGTCATTCCACCCTTTTTGGGCACACAGTGGACGGGACTAACCCACAGACTATCAGAGATCGGGTAAATCATTCCGGCGTCAAGGAGTTTGATAACTTCCTTTTTGATCACCTCATGAATTTTCGGGTTTACCCGTCTCTGATGTTGAACCGCGGGTTTGAAGTCATCCTCCATCAAGATCTTATGGGTGCAGAATTTAGGGTCAATACCCTTTATATCAGAGATCTGCCAAGCGATGGTACTCTTATGCTTTTTAAGCACGTCTAAGAGTTTTGTCTTCTCCTCATCTTTGAGAGCTTTTGAAATGATGACGGGAAATGTATCGGAATCTCCCAAGAAAGCATATTCAAGATGGGGAGGTAAATCCTTGAGCTCAAGCTCCGGAGGATTCTCAATAGACGGCTTAACTTCTTTAATTTCTTCTTTTTGAATTTCTTTTGTCGGAGGGAGAGAAGGTGACGGGTCTTCATTCAATAATCTTTCTAGCAAAAGAATATCTCCCTCCGGATCAAGATAAGAATCATCAACTTCCGGTGAAGTTGGTGTTTCTATAGCAAGAAAGTCATCAACCTCTTCCAAGAAGAACTCACCTCCCTCAAACGGAGTGAGGGACGGGGAAGGGTCGAAAAGAATGGGTTGAGAAGAAGGAGTGGGATTGCCACTCGAGGATTTATCAGAAAATCCAAGAAATTCTTGAGAATACTCCTCCGAGGCAACATCAATCACATCGATTCGATTTACCGAGACGGAATCGTGACTGGAGGAGTATTTGAAAGTTTGGTCGAGGTTAAAGGTCACGGCCTCATTATCCACCCTCAACGTAATTTCTTCACCGTAAACATCAATCAAAGCCCGCCCGGTCCTCAAGAATGATCTTCCGAGAATTAGAGGAACCCGGGGGTCGGCATCAAAGTTAACAACCACAAAATCGGCTGGGAAATGGAACTTCCCCACTTTGACAAAAACATCTTCGGCTATGCCAAGCGGAATAGTCGTGGTCCGGTCTGCAAGCTCGAGGGTCATACAAGTTGGGGTAAGTTCGGGCAATGAAAGTTTTTGCCAAACGGATAACGGCATTAGGTTGATGCTCGCACCTAGATCGGCCAAGGCATGACATTCAACCAACCCCGGGAAGTCACATGGAATGAGGAATCTTCCCGGGTCTCCAAGCTTTTCCGGAAGCTTTTTAAGGAGTACCGCTGAGCAGTTTTCGTTCAGAGGGGTTTTTGCGAGCTCAAATAATTTTTCTTTATTGCTCAATAAACTCTTGATTGTGGAAGCAAACTTTGGAATCAAAAGCAAAGCATCCGCGAAGCTTATATCAAAATGAAAATCTTGGAAGATTTGGTAGAATTTTTCCATTTTATTTGAAGTTTTTCACGGAGCTTTTGATCATTTAATCGCGAAGGATATGGAAGTTTTGCTTTGATGGGAATTTCTTTTGGCTCAACGTTCTTTGGTTCAGATGAATGGACAACCGTAGGTTGGACGTCCTTGGTTCCTCCGTTGTTAGTCGGAAGTTCCGTGTCCTTTGTCACCTCGGTCTCACGGGAGACTACCTTAGGAGGTAGAGAAGAAGAGGTAGTCGGAGCCGTGGGTCCATCATATGATACACCACTCCTAGTAGTGATCGCCTTAACATCGCCCCTCGGGTTAGCGACCGTATTGCTTGGAAGAGTTCCAGATCCCGAGGGTCGATCATTTAAAGATTTCTTCATCTCAGCAATCTCGACTTGTTGTTGATTAAACTTCCTATTCATATCTTCTTGGTTCTTAAGGTTCATCTGATTCTGAAGAATAATCTGCTTAAGCAACTCATCCGTGGGCGACGGAGGTGGAACGAATCCTTGGTTGTAGTTTTGGTTTCCTTGATTAAGGTTTTGCCCACGGTTGTTTTGGTTATGAACTTGATTGGTATTAGGGGGAGGATGGTAATTTCCTGGATTTGGTGGGTGGTAATTCCCTTGGTTGTTACAGTTTTGGTTTGGAACAAATTGATTATTTCTGTTTTGGTTCTGATTCTGATTGTTCGAAGCTGGATTGTTGAAACCTGGTGGTCCAAGATAATTGTTAGAACGGTAGCTGAGAAGATTACGGTCTCCTTGTGGTTGGTAACCATTACCTCCCTGGTTATAGGATCCCGAAGCAGTATAAACGTTCTCTTGAGTGTAGCCACCGGCGGCTGGGCACTCGAAATACGGATGTGGACCACCACAAGTTTCACAACTTTGGTTTACAACATTGACTTGATGATTGTAATGTTGAGGGGAATGGTTTTGATTGTTGTGGAATGAAGAAAGGCCGGGTGGTCCCATTTGGTTATTAGCACCTTGAGGACGGAATTCTTGAATCTGATTGTAGGTTACTGATGCTACAGTAGCATTCAAACCTTGGCCACCGGAGGCTTGACAATCATAATAAGGATGTGGACCACCACAAATCTCACATTTTTGATTCACAACATTGACGGGCTGAGAAGGTCTTTCTTTATCAATTAGACGCCCGATTTGTTTAGTGAAAGCGGCAAAAGCTTCTTCTTGTTTGCTAAGAGCTCGGGTGAAAGCATCATCTGATTTGTTACTCATATTTGAAACTTGAGCTTTGGTTCTAGAATTCCTCACTCTGGCTTTATTTTCAATGATAGTTAAAGCTTCTTGAGTATTTCTAGTCAGAAAATTTCCACCCGCAGCAGAATCGAGTGAATCTTGATCAGATGGATTCAACCCATTGTAGAAAGTATCAATTTGAAGCAAGGTTGAAAATCCGTGATTAGGACACTTCTTTAACAACTCTTTGAATCTATCCCAAGCTTCATTGAACGATTCATCGAAAGCTTGCTGAAATCGAGTGATTTGATTTCTGAGATTCGATGTTTTAGAAGGAGGATAAAAGTAGTTCACGAACTTAGAGGCTAAGTCATCCCAAGTAAAAATCGAATTAGGAGGTTCCTTATCAAGCCAAGTCCGGGCTGCTCCTACGAGAGAAAAAGGAAACAACCTCAATTTAAGCACATTATGAGGAACGTGATTCAAGTTAAGTGTTTCGGTGATGTCGATGAATTTCTGGACATGGGAATGAGGATCTTCATTTTCAAAGCCGTGAAAGGAAATACCGGTGATAAGGTTAAGTAACCCAGTTTTTATTCAAAACTCATTTGCCACCACCATTGAAAGGTGATTGGAGTAATTCTTCCATTGGTCGGAGGTCGGGAGCCGGCCTCGGGTTTTCATCACCACCCATCGGCGGGTGTTGATTGTTTGGGTCGTCGTCCATTTCTTCAACGGTTGAGAAATGAACACGGTGATTGTGACGGATAATTCTCTCGGGATTTGAGAGAGGTGAAAGAAGATTGGGAGAAGAAGAAGAACGGGTGCGCATACACCAAAAAAACAAAAAATTAAAAAGAAAAACCAAATTTGAAAATAAAATATTTTTGGATTTTTATTTTTAAGGAAAATTAATCACAATATTTTTGGTACCGATCCCTCAATCGATATTCGTTTCTCTTAAGATTACTCGCAGAGTGGCGGAGAAGCAAAGGTCTGCCGAAGCTAATTAAAAACCCGCCTCTTTCGGTTCGTCAATTTAATGTAGAACCATCCTTAAACCACTTGTATAGGTTGTAATCGAAAAATAATCCGAAAATCAAATGATTTCACGATTGTTTTGTTGTTTATTCGGAATGGTTTACAACGCCCTCTCGAGAGCGAGGATATATTATTTTTGGTATTTTTGAAAACACTTTAGGAAAAGTGTTTTATTTATTTTCTTTTAGTATTTTTTTCTTTTTATAAAAATGAGAAACTTCCGAGGAAGGGTCTTCAAAACACGATCCAACGAACGAAATTTAAACTCTTCTCAAGCCTTCCCCGGCAGCGGCGCCATTTTTTGATTTAGTATTTTTGTTTCCAAAGGAAAACGCAACGGATGTATTTCCCCGGGTCGTAGTCCCAACGAAGGTTGAATTCGAGTTTTCGTAACGGTGTCGAATATGTGAAGTGAATGGTGTGAAAAGAGTGATGATTGGTGATTTTATACTACGAATAACGAAATATTAAATGAAAACAAGGAGTAAAGCTAAGGGTACAATTATGCTAAGCACACTATTCTAAAAATGCAATTGGGAATTTAAAACGTACGCGACGATTTATAAAAACGTAATTAAAAGTGAATTTTTTAAAATCTAAGTCCTAAATTTATGAAAATAATTTTCCTAAACTCTAAATATTAAAAGATAATTTTTGGAAAAAGAAAAATATTTTTTTTTGACTTTTTATGAATTTTTATGAATTAAAAACTAATTTAAACTAATTAAATGATTTAAAAATACTAAATGAATTTGGAAAAATGTGAAAATTTGCAGAAAATTCTAAAATTATACTAAGAATTTATGAAAAGTGAAATCAGAACTTGATTCTGCTTAAATAAGCTAAACAGCCAAATAAGCAATTTGGTAATAAGCACAAAATAAGCAAACTTTGACCAAATAATCTCAAAAGCTCAGGAACTGATAAGCACACAATATTAAACTCAAATCAACTGAAAAACATCAAATCAGCTTATGGAAATAAGCTCAAAAACTGCTGCACAGCTTATTATCAGGCCAGGATCAAAATGACTCTAAGTGCTATTTGCAGATGGTGAATAAGCTATCAGATAAGCTCAAAATTCAAATACCAGATGTTGCACTTAAAACCTACTATACAAACTTCTTATAAACCAAAAATTAGGTCTAGAGCTTAAGTGGTTAAGCCACAAATAAGCTGAGAAAAACAGCTTGTGGGACTGGTGTGTTCAGCATACACTGATGCACCGGTTTGTATTTTTGGCCTTAAATCTTTGCAATTACCTACTGAAATCAATCCAACTCTTGAATACTTGCTTAAAACACTAATTGGAGCACATGAACACCAACAAGTTACCACAAATTCAAGCTTAGCTTATGAAGAGCTTACAAGGCAGTTTAGCTTCCAACTTAAGCACTAATGCACTCAAATCCTCAAAAACACTACAACTTCCTTAACATCTAACAACTACAGCATCACCAACCTAGATAATGCTCAATCAAAACTCAACAGATTGCACATGAACAGTAACCTTACTTACAGCTTAAAACAGTCCTTATAGAACACCCCTAAACTAACTGCCATGCATAAAATCAACTACACTTAACTGAATTAAGCCAAGTTACCAACTAATCTATAATTACCTAATCTATTTAACAACTAATAAGCAACAATCAACAAGCAAATAGTATTGAATCTAACTGAACTATGTAATGCAGAAAATTAAGCTCAAAATTGAAATGGAACTTACAAACTATCCCTTAGCTAGAACAAAGGGATTATCCAAAGTAGCCTATCTTTAGATAGGCCAAGCACTTCCCAATCTTGCTTGTTCTACCAGAAATTAGTCCAGAATCATCACCTTGATTCAACAGTTGACTTTTGTTGACTGTCTGTTTGACTTTTTGGTATTTGAGTAGCAAATATGAAATAGACCTTAACAAAAGCTTATATTAAGCTACAAAGCTTATATAAGCTCAACAAATTCAGAAATCAGCTTATTGAAGCTGGGTTTTTAAAATTATTTTTGGATTTTTGGATTATTTTCAATGTTTTTGGAATTTTTTGAGATATGAACTTGAACACTAATGAAATATAAAGTTTATAATAAGCTAAGAGATGTTTAATAAGCTACTGAAAAACTTAAAATAAGCTAATATAAGATATAACAACTAATAGATTTAAGATAAAAAGTAGAAACAAACTAAACTTTCATTAAAATGAATTGAGAATTACAAAGTTATATTAAAAACTACAAATGAGAAAACAATTAAGCAGCATAACAATACTCTAAATTACATGAAATCTAAGGAGGAGAGGTCCTCTATTTATAGCCCGAGAGAGAAGGATCTAGACTCTGCCATGTCACCAATCCGTGGCTATTTGTGCTTCTTCAAATCAATCTCATCCATCTGATCATTTCTTGGACGCCAATCTTGCAACCTTAGCCCTTGGATCAAATCTTGTGAGGTGTCATATCCAATGAAATGCTGCCACGTTGCCCAAGCGTGTGTTTCTGTGCTTCTCTGACATCTGACACCCAATGATTAGACTATTCTACCCTTAATTGTAGTAAAATTGTACGAGGTAAAGTTAGGGTTCTTGGGGTGTATAGTAAAACTTCTGGGTAATTGGGGGAGAAAAAGGGCGCGCGTGTGTTTAGGTTTTGACTGAGTTTATTTATTCTTTTGACCGGGTTGGGGATTTAAAAGTGGGTCGGGTTGAGGGTTAGAACAAGTGGGTTGGGCTGGTTTAAGTTGGGCCATGGGATTTGCTATGGACTTGGGTTTATAGAATAAAATAGATCCGGTTTGAGTGTTATTTTGGTTTTTGGTGATTTTTGGTTATGGTAAAATTCAAGGACCATTTTGTACTTTCTGAAATTCAAAGGGTTATTTCTGCCATTCTCCAAAAGTAATATCCAAGGGCCATTCTTGTCATTTGATGAAACTTCAAGGGTTGACTTTGACTTTTTGCTTCCTGGTATCGGCTATAAATATCCATTCCACATCTCGTGCTCGTTTTCCTGGTTTTTGCTAGATTTTGTCCTTTTTTCTCGATATCCATCCCTGAACATTTAAAAACACAAAAACACAATATCTTTTGGCAATATGGTCAGTTTTTGGTCTATTTGGTCTGATTTTGGTCAAGAAAAAATATGTGTTTAAGCACATACGAATGGTGATAGGGAAGATGATGATGTGTTACTTCCAAACTCAAAAGGAGTGATTGGTGATAAGGTTAGGGTGAGAGCAAGAGGTTGTGGTGATGGTGAAAGTGATGAGGATGATGTGTTGGTTCCCACTTCAAGGGAAGTTGATGGTGATGAGTTAAGTGTTAAGGCTAGTGATGGAATGGGACTTGGTTGAGGTGAATGTATGTTGGTTCTAATGGTGGTGGAGGATGAGGATGTTGGTGTAATACCTGAAATTCAGATAAGCTATAAAATTACCAAATTGCCCCTGAAATCATAAAACGTAAATAAATCACTTATTAAATTCTGAAACGATTCCAAACTTCTGAAAACGAACTATATAAGAGACGAATTAATTTCTAGGACAACATTTTAATATTTTGAATGTACAAAAATTTATTTATTTACATATACATTTATATGTCATCCGAAATAATTAAATTAAATTAAATATACTTATAAAATCTTTTTAATTAGGATATAATGCAAAATAAATTAGGAAAAGATATCAAATAACAAATCCTAATTTGTGTGGACTTATGAGACCGAAAATACTGATACATATCCCCTCCTAGGTCGGTTTGTATATATTATATATATAATCTTTTATTTTTAAAACCTAATTTTCCGAAAATCCTTTATATCGACAAACAAAAGAATTCCCCAAACCCAAACCACGACTCCTGGAGCTGATCTAAGAATTTTCTGGTGATCTTTGGGTCATTTAGAAGTTAATAAAAATAAGAACAAGAATTTAGAGGCCTTCGTTGGTGCTTGGTAATTGTTTTCATTCGGTTAATCACAAAAGAGGTAATTATTTTTAATTCTTAATCCTTATGTTCTAAAATTTTTCCAGTATTTTTCTAGTGTTCTACATGTTAAATATGACCTAAGAAAAATGATAAACTCGAACCATGCAAGCGAATCTATGCGTATGAAAATATTATGGTCATAGAACACGTAAATCACAAAAATATGAAATCCAAATTTATGGGCTTGATGGCTATTTTATTTAGACTTATTATGATGTATTAGAGCTGGGAAAAATGATAGATTGAATTATAGTAGCCTAAATCAAGTCGTTGTAATTTTAGTGTCTAAAACATACGTAAATATGCAATATATGTTAAACGAATTTTCTGGGCATGTTCACTATTTTTCGTGGGTTCCTTATAAGTTATATGATCTGGGAAAAATATGGTTTTGATTTTTAGAAGCTTAAATTTAACATGGTTAATTATTGTATAAACCGGATTTTGGAAAAACAAAGAAATAAAATAAAAGGAAAATCGGGGCTACTAGGATTAGGGTTCTTGGACATGAATCTGGTCATTAATATTGTTTTAAGGATGAATTAATGATAGTTCAATGATTGGTGAATAGTAGGGTTTCTAATTGTTTGTAAAAAGTATTACCGATTTGAAGTTAATTGCATAAGGACCTGTTTTTCCAACTTTGAAACTTCTGGGATATTTTTGTAAGATCATATACATCTGTAAGAATGTGGGAAAAATATAACTTTGGGGTCCTAAGTGTAAATATTGCATAATAATGAATTAATGGGAAATTAGGGTTACGTTTGGAAATTAATTAAAAGTGAGGGACCAAAAGTGTAAATCTGGAATTCTGAATTTGTTTTGTGTTAATACTGATATAAAAAGGTTGTTGTGTAATTTTGAGGATTTTTGGGCTAATTATGTAATTGTTATGTAATTATGATTTAATATATATGTTTTGTAAACTTAAAGGGCTAAATATGTAAATTCTGAATTCTGAGGGGTCAAATATGTAAAGTACTAACTTCTGATGGTATACTCTATAAATTTGAAATATAATATGTTTGGTTGGTAATTATGGATATTGTAGGGATTAAATTGTAAAATATGAAATTATAAGCTTTATTTTGTAAATTATGAAATTAAAGGGGGTGTAATCTGTAAATTATGAAACTTAAGGGAATAAAGGTAATTCTGAATAAAGTGAGCATTTAACTCTGTAATTTAAAGTATTTTTCACTAATGACCTTGTAAATTAATGAAGTTGCATTTAAAGCCCTAAACTTTGTATAATTGTCATAATAAACCCTAAACTTCTGTAACATGATAAAATGTACTGTTATTCCATAATAATCTCTGAATAAGGTTCAACTTAATCTGAAATAATAAGATATGTTAATTCTGGAAAACCTGTTAATTCTGGAAAACTTACTAGATCTGGAAAGTTACTAAAAATGGAAAGTACATAAAATGATGAAATAAACAAAGAGTAATAATCTGAATTAAAATCTGTAGTAATTCTGTCTTCCTCTTCCTTAGGTGTGAAGAAGGAGAAGTCTTGATCATCTGATTTCTGTGTTTGTTTGTCTGATTTCTGCTGTGCTAATAAGGTACATATATTCTGCCCTATTTTAGTAAGGGTGTTTCTTTCCCTTTCTCTCAGTATTTCATTTTCCTTATTAGGATTCCCCATACCATTGCTATGTTCCCTTCAGTTGTGAATCTTTATTGTGATCTGTTTGTCTTGAACCTATTGTTTGAACCTCTGCTATGATTCTTGTATTCTGAACCTTTTCCTGAACTCTGATTGATCTCTTGTTCTGAACCCTGAATTTGTGAGTCTTAATTGAATCTGATCTGTGAACCTTGTTCTGAACCTTAACCTGATATATCTGTTGTAAATTCTGATTTGATTTTTGGTAAACCTTAACCTGTTAAATCTTTATCTGAACCTAATTGATTTTGAACCTTTATTAAATTACATATGAAACTGTTTGAGAAAAGATATTTTGAAATGGAAGTTACTAAACTTTTTGGAAGACCATTTTTATGAAAGCTGTTTTGTAAGATCATTGCAATGAAAACCATTATTAAAGGACTGATTTAAATGAACTTTTGACAGGAACTTCTGAAATGGATTATTGCTATAAGTTTGTAATCATTAACCTTTGATATATTTTTTTTGGATTATTGGAAATAAACCTTTTAATCTGAACTTAAGCTTTGATATTAAACTTAATCTGATAAACTCTGATTTAAAACCTTATTATCTTAAATTGAATTGCTGACATGACCCTTCTGCCATGAACCCTTAGATGTGACTCTGTTTATTATATGACATCTGACCTTGACCACAGTCTGATATCCAAGCCAATCACTAGGCATGAGGGTTTCATGTCCATGTCATTGATGCACCGATGGCATGACTCTAGGGCAGGAGAGTGATGACCTGTCCCGTCCCTGATTTTATTTTATCTGGTGTGTTGAGGAGTTTCTGGCCACAGGGGGGCGCATGGATGCATCCTAGTTCTGATTCTGTTATCTGTTATCTGTTATCTGTTATCTGTTTATGTTATATGTTTATTATTATATCTGGTGATTGATGGTGTGTGCGATACACGTCTCTCACATATATCTGGGAGCTGATCACTCCGATTTGATACATGAGGTCACCCCTCATATTATCTGTTATTTGAGAGGCATCCCCTCTGTATTATTATATGATTACTCTGTTATGATATTATCTGTTATCTCTGGGCTCGTGATGGATTTCTGTATTTCCCTAAACCTGGTTTGTGCATTATTCCTTTCTCATTTCTTTTCTTTTACCCTTATTCCTTTCCTATTCTGTCACTTTAGTTCGGTATTTGTATAATCTGTATTTCGGATTTGTTTCTGCATTGTTATCTGTTATTGTTTCTGTCATCTATATATCTGTTCACTGAGCTCTCGTAGCTCAGCCGCATTTCTTTTCCTGCGGCAGGTTTTAGTAGGAAGCTGGGAATGAATGAGAGTGTACCTCTGGACTTAGAAGGCTTGGTAGCTATTCTGGATTAGAGTTGGACTGAAGTTATTATGTTTAGAATTTGTTTTGAAAGTTTCATTGTAACCTTGTAGAATTCAGTATTGAAATTGTAATCCTTTGAGATTTTTGTATTACTGTAGATGTATGCTCTGTTTTGATCTGATATGAATCCATTATTGTGATATCTTTACCCTTGTCGGGTTGGGGTGTTACAATTTATGGTATCAGAGCTAACAGGCTGCGACTCGTAATACATTTACCCTTGACCTGTGAAGTCTGGACCACTAAGTTTCCACTGTAGGCGCTCGTAGGATAACCTTTGAGAATTTGCCTTAGGATTTTCCCCGTAAGAACTTAAATTCTGACCAGTGAGGAATGGGTAGACTATAAGACATTTGCTTAAGTATCTTGCTTTCGCACCACTCTGATTCGTACCTTGTTTTTGGTTAAAGACTATTGAAATTTCATTGGGAAATTTAGAGCTTATGCCTTGCACCACCTAAGAGTAAAACCTAAATAAAATCTGAAGCATTGGAAATTGCGTAGAAATTATCTGACATTATTTGATCCTTGCCTTCCGACCTCCACTCCGACCTCTGAACCTCCTGTAAATCATTCTGATGCCTCTTTGGGCAATCTGAGAATTCCCATGACGATGATACACTTGATACATTCTGTTAGTTATTTCTAGTTTCTAATAATCATCTATGAATCTTCTGACACTATTTTATTTCTACTTAACCATCTCTGTTCCCATGAGAAGCCTTGTGGTGTTTTAACCACGAATATACGGATGTTTTCCCTCTCATTCTGAACGGTAAAATCTGCTTTGTTATTCCATTTTTCTTTGGTAGTAACCTTGATTTTATTCTTAATTGTTTGATCATTGAATATTGACGACTATCCTCCTATGTCTCACCTTTGACGTTTGAAACAATTTTGGAACCCCTGACATGATTACCGATTGTTAAACTTTTGCTGCCACTACCTGATTTTGACCTTCATTTCTGATATGTGGATAAACCGTCTGATATCTCTCCGACCATCCCGAAGACCAGTTAACCCTAATATGTTTGACACATCCTATAAATTCATGACCCATGCTGGATATAAATGTACCCACTGAAACTATATTGTCCTGAATGATGAATCTTATTTGCTCCCTTGAATGATGAATCTTAATTGCCAATCAGTTTTCCTTTGGAAGGATTTGATGCAAATACCGTCTCTGTATGGAATTGTTAACTGAGCATATGATGCTGATATCCGATATCTCATAAGTCTCACTTCTGCAATTATATGATGTTCGTATTACCAATGATGTGCACCCTACCTGTCACTTATGCTAAAAGCTAAACCAAAAACTCCAACACCTAGAACTATTCGCGTACCTATCCCCACACTATACTGAACCATGTACTTGACTCTGACATATGAACTATCCGTCTGGTTAAGTGACCATAGACGTTCTGCGGATCTGTTTACTATTGATATACTTAATTTTGGAGATCTTTTGATTATTGATTGACTGGTTCTTCAGCTATCATAAACTACCGCATCTGAAATGTAACAATCTGACCCACCCTATTTGGTTATAATAACCTTTAACCGCTTAAATCTGTTAAGCTTATCACTATATTTACCCTGATCTCATTTGATTGTCAAATTCTCCTGACACCTATTAGTATCCACCCCTAGAAAGTTTTGTTGTACAAATTTTCTGGCATTTTTTGATGAAACTTCTGAGTTTTCCTTCCGTTTGAGAAGTAGAATTGATTCTGAACCGATCTCAGTTAACGACCCATGATGCTATAGAAGTTGAGAGATTGGAGAAACTGATGAGATATGTTTTTGTCCACCTCAGTGTTCCCCTTGAATACCCCTATTTGTTATGAAGAAGAAAGAGAAAATTTTGCGTCTGCATATCAACTATCGTAAACCTAACCGTAATCTCAACCGTAATCACTTTTCAATTCCGAGTATAAATGATTAAATTATTCTATCCTTGTGAACTTTGTATCAGACAACCTCATTTAATGTTCGAAGGACTGAAGAAGCAACCACAAGAACTCCTGAGATGGGAGATGACTAACTGAGAGCAAATTCCGTAAAGTAATTCAGTTTTATTCGTAAAGATGGGTAATGTGATTTAGATATGAAGTTTCCCTGAAGTGATTGTGACCTTTATGAGTCTTAAAGAATGCCAATAGTATTGGCTAATAGGAATCATGTTTTCACAAGTATCTGGATAGTTGTCATAGTATGACAGCATGTTTGTGCCCTGAGACGAACGAGGAAACATATAGACCACCTTCGTATTAAATGGAATGACCTTTGTTCTGGAAGAGTAGATTTGATTGGCATTCAGAAATTGTAGCAGACACCACTACCGGGCATCCGATGACGACGGCAATCTGAGTTGGCGAATTCCGAACTGTGCTAGTAGACCTGTCCAAGACTCGCAGTCTTGCTTCTCTATCCATTTTAGTTGTACTAAGATGAATTGAGAGTAGAAGCAGACTTGAGAATAGAAACTGAGATCATGACCTTGAATAGAAGAAAATTCTGAATCGAATAAATTCTGTGACGGACGAAACTATGGATGATGTGATTCATTTCTGCTTGACCTATCTAAATTTCTGTTACTTGATGATAAATCCTTTGAATGATTTAAGTTCCTTATCAGTAAATCCGCTCTGTGTTCATTCTGCGTATGTCGGATGATGGTTTTGTTATCTGAAATTTGACGAATGATGGATGATCTGATGTACCAAATTCTGATAGACATTTTGGGACTTCCGTTAAAATTCTTTTTCGAGTGATTCATTCTCCTCTTAGTTAGGGTATTTGATTTTGATGACCTCTGAGACCGTAGGAAGACTAGGTGGATTAGGATAAGTTGGTTCTGTTCACAACTTGAGATAAAGGATGACCATCATGAGGGCATATTTATATGATGCCAGTATTATGACGTCTGGCCAACGTGATAATACTTACATCATATAACGTGCACTTGTTGTGGGTATAGGATATTTCGAGAAGTGCCTTAGAAGCTTAAGAAATTCTGATAACTGTTTGAGATCGTCTGCGTTAGTGAGACTTTAAGTTCATTCTACCTATACGCGTAATCTGCTTCCACCGTTATGTGAATTGATACATCTGGATTCTCGTCACGCATTCTGCTGACCTCTGAACTTCTGATAATAATCTTCAGTTTTGTTATAAAACTTCTTTCAATTGACGTTATCGATAATCTATTTCTGTACGCTCTAATCAGATCTGTCAAATCAATTTCTGTGAACGGTATATCTGTCAAAACCCTATGAATCTGATTTTCATCTACTACGTTTGGTATGCTATTCTTCTGATCTGGATTCAGTATGTTATGTCTGTTCTGAGGACCTGAAACAATTTTGGAATCTGCAAGTTCGAGTTATGAGAAACAAATCTTTCATATGTCTGTTCACCGTCAGTTGTGTTCCTGTTTCGTTTCACCTCAATTCTCGTTTTAATCTGGTATGTCTTGTTTTGTTTCTGCTCTCTCTTTCCTTTCTGCTTTCTGCAAATTTCGAGGACGAAATTTTTTTGTTAGTGGGGAAGAAGTTGTAATACCTGAAATTCAGATAAGCTATAAAATTACCAAATTGCCCCTGAAATCATAAAACGTAAATAAATCACTTATTAAATTCTGAAACGATTCCAAACTTCTGAAAACGAACTATATAAGAGACGAATTAATTTCTGGGACAACATTTTAATATTTTGAATGTACAAAAATTTATTTATTTACATATACATTTATATGTCATCCGAAATAATTAAATTAAATTAAATATACTTATAAAATCTTTTTAATTAGGATATAATGCAAAATAAATTAGGAAAAGATATCAAATGACAAATCCTAATTTGTGTGGACTTATGAGACCGAAAATACTGATACATATCCCCTCCTAGGTCGGTTTGTATATATTATATATATAATCTTTTATTTTTAAAACCTAATTTTCCGAAAATCCTTTATATCGACAAACAAAAGAATTCCCCAAACCCAAACCACGACTCCTGGAGCTGATCTAAGAATTTTCTGGTGATCTTTGGGTCATTTAGAAGTTAAGAAAAATAAGAACAAGAATTTAGAGGCCTTCGTTGGTGCTTGGTAATTGTTTTCATTCGGTTAATCACAAAAGAGGTAATTATTTTTAATTCTTAATCCTTATGTTCTAAAATTTTTCCAGTATTTTTCTAGTGTTCTACATGTTAAATATGACCTAAGAAAAATGATAAACTCGAACCATGCAAGCGAATCTATGCGTATGAAAATATTATGGTCATAGAACACGTAAATCACAAAAATATGAAATCCGAATTTCTGGGATTGATGGCTATTTTATTTAGACTTCTTATGATGTATTAGACCTGGAAAAAATGATAGATCGAATTATAGTAGCCTAAATCAAGTCGTTGTAATTTTAGTGTCTAAAAAATACGTAAATATGCAATATATGTTAAACGAATTTTCTGGGCATGTTCACTATTTTTCGTGGGTTCCTTATAAGTTATATGATCTGGGAAAAATATGGTTTTGATTTTTAGAAGCTTAAATTTAACGTGGTTAATTATTGTATAAACCGGATTTTGGAAAAACAAAGAAATAAAATAAAAGGAAAATCGGGGCTACTAGGATTAGGGTTCTTGGACATGAATCTAGTCATTAATATTTTTTTAAGGATGAATTAATGATAGTTCAATGATTGGTGAATAGTAGGGTTTCTAATTGTTTGTAAAAAGTATTACCGATTTGAAGTTAATTGCATAAGGACCTGTTTTGCCAACTTTGAAACTTCTGGGATATTTTTGTAAGATCATATACATCTGTAAGAATGTGGGAAAAATATAACTTTGGGGTCCTAAGTGTAAATATTGCATAATAATGAATTAATGGGTAATTAGGGTTACGTTTGGAAATTAATTAAAAGTGAGGGACCAAAAGATGAAAATCTGGAATTCTGAAGTTGTTTTGTGTTAATACTGATATAAAAAGGTTGTTGTGTAATTTTGAGGATTTTTGGGCTAATTATGTAATTGTTATGTAATTATGATTTAATATATATGTTTTGTAAACTTAAAGGGCTAAATATGTAAATTCTGAATTCTGAGGGGTCAAATATGTAAAGTACTAACTTCTGATGGTATACTCTGTAAATTTGAAATATAATATGTTTGGTTGGTAATTATGGATATTGTAGGGATTAAATTGTAAAATATGAAATTATAAGCTTTATTTTGTAAATTATGAAATTAAAGGGGGTGTAATCTGTAAATTATGAAACTTAAGGGAATAAAGGTAATTCTGAATAAAGTGAGCATTTAACTCTGTAATTTAAAGTATTTTTCACTAATGACCTTGTAAATTAATGAAGTTGCATTTAAAGCCCTAAACTTTGTATAATTGTCATAATAAACCCTAAACTTCTGTAACATGATAAAATGTACTGTTATTCCATAATAATCTCTGAATAAGGTTCAACTTAATCTGAAATAATAAGATATGTTAATTCTGGAAAACCTGTTAATTCTGGAAAACTTACTAGATCTGGAAAGTTACTAAAAATGGAAAGTACATAAAATGATGAAATAAACAAAGAGTAATAATCTGAATTAAAATCTGTAGTAATTCTGTCTTCCTCTTCCTTAGGTGTGAAGAAGGAGAAGTCTTGATCATCTGATTTCTGTGTTTGTTTGTCTGATTTCTGCTGTGCTAATAAGGTACAGATATTCTGCCCTATTTTAGTAAGGGTGTTTCTTTCCCTTTCTCTCAGTATTTCATTTTCCTTATTAGGATTCCCCATACCATTGCTATGTTCCCTTCAGTTGTGAATCTTTGTTGTGATCTGTTTGTCTTGAACCTATTGTTTGAACCTCTGCTATGATTCTTGTATTCTGAACCTTTTCCTGAACTCTGATTGATCTCTTGTTCTGAACCCTGAATTTGTGAGTCTTAATTGAATCTGATTTGTGAACCTTGTTCTGAACCTTAACCTGATATATCTGTTGTAAATTCTGATTTGATTTTTTGTAAACCTTAACCTGTTAAATCTTTATCTGAACCTAATTGATTTTGAACCTTTATTAAATTACATATGAAACTGTTTGAGAAAAGATATTTTGAAATGGAAGTTACTAAACTTTTTGGAAGACCATTTTTATGAAAGCTGTTTTGTAAGATCATTGCAATGAAAACCATTATTAAAGGACTGATTTAAATGAAATTTTGTCAGGAACTTCTGAAATGGATTATTGCTATAAGTTTGTAATCATTAACCTTTGATATATTTTTTTTGGATTATTGGAAATAAACCTTTTAATCTGAACTTAAGCTTTGATATTAAACTTAATCTGATAAACTCTGATTTAAAACCTTATTATCTTAAATTGAATTGCTGACATGACCCTTCTGCCATGAACCCTTAGATGTGACTCTGTTTATTATATGACATCTGACCTTGACCACTATCTGATATCCGAGCCAATCACTAGGCATGAGGGTTTCATGTCCATGTCATTGATGCACCGATGGCATGACTCTAGGGCAGGAGAGTGATGACCTGTCCCGTCCCTGATTTTATTTTATCTGGTGTGTTGAGGAGTTTCTGGCCACAGGGGGGCGCATGGATGCATCCTAGTTCTGATTCTGTTATCTGTTATCTGTTATCTGTTATCTGTTTATGTTATATGTTTATTATTATATCTGGTGATTGATGGTGTGTGCGATACACGTCTCTCACATATATCTGGGAGCTGATCACTCCGATTTGATACATGAGGTCACCCCTCATATTATCTGTTATTTGAGAGGCATCCCCTCTGGATTATTATATGATTACTCTGTTATGATATTATCTGTTATCTCTGGGCTCGTGATGGATTTCTGTATTTCCCTAAACCTGGTTTGTGCATTATTCCTTTCTCATTTCTTTTCTTTTACCCTTATTCCTTTCCTATTCTGTCACTTTAGTTCGGTATTTGTATAATCTGTATTTCAGATTTGTTTCTGCATTGTTATCTGTTATTGTTTCTGTCATTTATATATCTGTTCACTGAGCTCTCGTAGCTCAGCCGCATTTCTTTTCCTGCGGCAGGTTTTAGTAGGAAGCTGGGAATGAATGAGAGTGTACCTCTGGACTTAGAAGGCTTGGTAGCTATTCTGGATTAGAGTTGGACTGAAGTTATTATGTTTAGAATTTGTTTTGAAAGTTTCATTGTAACCTTGTAGAATTCAGTATTGAAATTGTAATCCTTTGAGATTTTTGTATTACTGTAGATGTATGCTCTGTTTTGATCTGATATGAATCCATTATTGTGATATCTTTACCCTTGTCGGGTTGGGGTGTTACAGTTGGTTTGATTGAGGTTGCCTTGGATGGAGCTTGAGGTGTAGTGAAGGAAGATGATGATTTGGTAGAGGTTATGGGTTTGTGTATATCATCTTCATCATCCAAGGTGAGATCAATGAGAATCATCTCATTGGAAGGTTTGGTTGAGGTTTGTGGTGTGTGAACACTTTTGATCCATTGATCAACAAGAGTGGTTTGATTGGTTGGTTTGATGTTGAATCTTGGTTTCTTGTTTTTGTGAGGGGTTGAAGCAATGATAGAAGACATGATGGTTGTATGGTGAGTGTGAAGGTGTAAGGATTGCAATGCATGATGTTAGCTTAAATAGCCAAATCAAAGACATGCAAGTTTGAAAAGGATGTTGGATTTGGGTGCATGGGAATCAGGTTATGTTTGCAGATTTTCAGGGAAAGAAAGTCAAAAAGTGGAAGAGAACTGTAATTTTCGTCTTCCAGAGGCATGGTACCACTAAAGGCACCACGACACCACTAAATTTAGTGGAGCCGTCCCCTATTTAGTGGAGCCGTGGCCTCCATTTGACCTTCTTTCCAGGTCTGCTGGTTTTAGGCATCCTAAATGGGGAAATTTCTGGGGAAACTGTTGGCTGCAAATCTCAAGGCCTCAAACCACTAAACACATAGAATTCCTAAAGCTAGTTTCAACTAGCAACTAACATGATCATGTGATCATCTATGTATTTAGGCAACTATTAAGCATGCATGAGTTCAAGTAATTTTAACATCTAGTGCATGTAATAAGATAAGATAACATGCATGAACTAGGCAAGATTGATTGACATTAAGGTTAATTAACTAAGCAAATTAACCATATTCAAGTGTGAAATGTTAATGCAATTCAAGCTAGTTTATGTTAAATGGACATTGCCATGACCTTATTTATAATAGCTTAATAATACTTAAGTTAATAGTACTACTTAAGCTAATCCTAACTAGTCTCTTCTTTTCCCCATCTTCTTTATCTTGTTCCCGAGCCCTTTGATCACCTTGCCAATGGACTTGAACCCCCCAATTGTTTGCTCATGCATCGAGACTTGTCGATTGTACATGGTTGTTTGCCTTCTCATCATCGTGGATAAGTTGGTTTGTCCGAATTCAACATCGGAGGTTTGTGTGAAAGATGAGGTGTCAAGGTTACGAAAGAAGGTGTCGGGAGAGGGAGTATTAGGACGAGACGTTCCTTCTTCATTCACCTCATCATCATCCTCATCCATAGGTTGAGAAGACGAACCATGACTGAAGGAGGAGGAAGAGAGGGGAATATCGGAAGTGGATTTACGACCACGTTTGGACCCTTTGTCCTTACGTTGCTTTGTGCGACGTTGTGGTCCACCAAGAGGTTTCATAACCAGATTGACTAGGACGTAGTCGACACTATGGAGATGGGGAAAGGTTTCCATGACCCAATGGAAGAGACGAGTAAGTAACATGCCATATGGCATGAGCTTATCCGAACGACTATGAATATTGGCCATCCGTTTGACCATATAGTATGCGAGGTTATATGGTTCCTCGATACTAAGACAGTAGAGCATGTGGGCGAGACTCGCCGAGACATGATCACGGTTGCCCGCAAGGCTCAACACGTTTTCACGTAGAAGGAGTTCCCAACTTCTAAGGTCGAGAAGAAGCTCTTTGAGGTAGATGCGGTTGGGGTCAAGGTGGACAATGGAGCCATCACGTTTTTGATACGTGTGGACGACTCGAGGTGTTTGGATGACACGTTTGATGGACTCGAGGTCGGGGAGTTCGGTACGATAAGTACCTTGATTTTCTAGATTGTAGAAAAGAGATTCGAGGGAATGGTCTTCAGTGTATGCACACTGACCATACGAGGGAACACCGAGAATTTCACCAAGAAAAGAGAACTTCTCTTGAAACTGGAGACTCTTGGCTTGCTGATTCAGAGTTTGCTTCTTGCTCTTGCTCTGCATCTCTAACAACTTGTGCAACTCCCAATATATGAGCAGTCAAAGGTGTGTTGGTTCCAGAAAACTTGACACTCTTTTTAGATAGAAAAGTAAACACCTTTGGTGGAAGTTTGACAGTGGGTAAAAAACTTTGAGGTTTAGGGACATCCTCAAGTTGATTGTTCAAGAATAACTGAACAAACCTTGGATACATTAAGAATGGTGAACCATTAGTAATGTGTGAAAGCATACCATCTAAAATTAATCTTGAAAAATTGAATCGTAGATCGGTAGCCAAACCCACTAAAGCAGATGCAATATTTTGACCAAATTGATCAAAAGAAGTACTCTTGGGACTTAAACAATGAAGTAAGACGTGAATTAGGTACTTCCAATGAGAACAAAACAAAGGCTTCTGAAAAGTAAGTTTCGTAAAATCTCCTTCATAACCTATATCACTTAAAGTGTCCCAAAGCACTTGTTTGTCAAAACGAACAGCCCCTCCTTCATCATTAAACATCAAAACATCCCTAACTGTGGCTTCAGAAATCCGAATAGTTCGTCCAGCAACCGTAGCCCTAATCAACGAGTCATCTTCAATCGTTGCAGTAGCCCAAAATTCTTGTATCCATGGACCAATAACATCAGGGTCAACTAAAATAGAGTAGTTGATGGAAGACCCAGTTAAGAAATCAATGATCGCATGAAAATCAACATTATCCCTTGTCTTGTCCAAATTAGCGATCATGTTGTGTTTGCTAATTGTTACTCGATTAGCCATGATGAGTCTTAGAGAAGGATTCGCTTTGAATGTGTGTTTCGTTAAAAAGATTGTGGTGGAAAAGCGAATGAGGGTTCTCAAATAAGGTAAAAGGCGGGGAATTGGGGAGAGTTTCTTTAAATAGGATGAAAACAAATCAAACTCAAAATAATAAAGTTACCGTTTTGATTAACTTATTATCTCCGCCGTAAGGAATTAATTAACCGTAGCCCCACAATTTTTGACCGTTGGAACAGTACATCCACATAAGCAGTACGTTGAAGCAGTACGTTGCTGAGTCAGTACTTTAAGCAATAAAGCAATACGTTCCATCTTCTTATCCACAATCAACACCTTCAAACTTAAACCAAGAACTTGTAAATGGCTCATGCTTAAGTTCTAACTAATAGCTATGTTGCCTCCCCTCAAATACAACATATAGTCTAAACTAAATTACTAAAAACCAATACTTTCATTAAGAACTAAAAGAAAGTATACTAACTAATACTAAAGCCTCCCCTCAAATGTAGCCTAGTAGTTAATCATCCCAATGCTCACAACTAAGTGGTTGAATCTTGAAACATCAAATCCCTTTGTGAGTAGATCAGCTACATTATCATCTGTGTGAACCTTGACCACATTTATAAGCCTGTGCTCATAACAATCCCGAATGAAGTGATGCCTAATCTGAATATGCTTGGTCTTGGAGTGATAAACAGGATTCTTGACAATACAGATGGTACTTTCATTATCAATATTGATAGGAGTGTTTTTGAAATTGAATCCATAATCCAAGAGTTGATTTTGCATCCACAAAACTAGTCCACAACAGCTTGCAGCAGCAACATATTCTGCTTCAGTAGAGGAGGTTGCAGCAATCGTTTGCTTTTTACATTGCCAGGAGACTAATCTTCTTCCAAGATATTGACATCCTCCTGAGGTTGATCTTCTATCATAGTTATCTCCTGCATAGTCACTATCAGAAAAAGCTTCCAAGTGAAAAGGTGACTCCTTAGGATACCATAATCCTAACTTTGGTTGATGCTTGAGATATCGAAAAATCCTCTTGACTGCATACATATGTGAAACCTTGGGTGTAACCTGATATCTTGCACACAAACATACAGCAAACATGATATCAGGTCTTGATGCAGTTAAGTACATAAGACAACCAATCATAGATTTATAAAGCTTGACATCCACAGCTTGTCCATCTTCATCCTTGCCTAAGGGTTTATTGTTATCAATGGGTGTGGTGGCAGGCCTGAGATTTGGAAGGTCAAATCTTTTAAGTATGTCTGCAACATACTTTTCTTGGTTAATGAAGATTCCATCTCTTGTTTGTCTAACTTGAAGCCCCAAAAAGAACGTTAATTCTCCCATAGAACTCATTTGAAACTCCTTTTGCATAAGGACTTCAAACTCTTTCACCATAGACTTCTTTGTGGCTCCAAATATAATATCATCCACATAGACTTGGACTAACATAATGTCTTTGTTATTCCTTTTGATAAACAAAGTCTTATCAATTGCTCCTCTCCTATAACCATGTTGTAATAGAAAATTTGAGAGTCTCTCATACCAAGCTCTGGGAGCTTGATGAAGGCCATACAGTGCCTTGATCACCTTGTAGACTTTGTTTGGATGTGCAGGATCTTCAAATCCAGGAGGTTGTTTAACATAAACTTCCTCAGAAATTATGCCATAAAGGAAAGCACTTTTGACATCCATTTGGTAGACAGGAAATCCCATATATGATGCAAAGGCAAGAAATAACCTTATTGCCTCTATCCTTGCAACAGGAGCAAACACTTCATCATAACCCACTCCTTCTTCTTGGCGATATCCTTGTGCAACCAATCTAGCTTTATTTTTGATAACATTCCCTCTTTCATCTCTTTTGATTCTGAAAACCCATCTTGTACCAATGACTCTTTTGCCATCTGGTAAATCACATAATACCCAGACTTCTTGAAGCTTGAATTGTAGAAGCTCCTCTTGCATGGCTTCAACCCAACTTTCATCAGCTAAAGCTTGAGCTACCTTCTTGGGTTCTTCTTGAGATAGAAAGCAAGCAAACAGGCATGTTTGTTGATCCTTGTGATTCATCCTGTTTTGTTTGTAAACAAAGCTAAGTAAAGCAGTATGTTGCTTAGTAAGTCCTTTAACTTTGTTTCTTGTAACCACTCCTGAAGAGGGTGATCCAATAATGTTACTTTGAGGATGAGCTTTATGAACTCTCAATGTAGGAGTTGGTGGTACTGGAAGATCAGACTCCAAGTTAGTAAAATCAATCCCTTCATTGGAGAAAATACCTTCTTGATTAAGCTCATCATCAATTTCTTCTAATCCAGGAATGTTAGCATTATCCAAATCATCATCATCAACATTGGAAGCATCAGTATTGTTCCAATTTGATTGTTCGAACACACCAGAAGTACTGTCAAAAGGATCATCAGTACTTTGATCAAAAGTACTGTGGACAGTATCTTGAAATTTACTCTTTTTATTTGCAGCTTCATAAGCCCTCCTTTGTTCATCTTCATAGGATTGTGCTATAGTTTCTTGAAAAAGCATCCTATTAAGTTCATCTTGTATGGCTTGATCTTCATCAGATACTGTATTGGTTGGTTGAGCAGTACTTTGTTCCTCATCAGTAACTTCAGGTTCTTTGTCAGGAACATCTTCTGGTGTAACATTGACTCCATGAACAATGTACTGTGAATCATCTTCTTTGTGATTAGCCTGATTCTCTTCTCTAACAGGCACATAATTCATAGATGGAGTGAACTTGAGATCAAGATCAAACATCCAATCTGGACCTTTACCTTTCTGAGTTTCTTTATCTTCCAAAAATTCAACATGAAGACAATCTTGTACCTTTTTGGTACTCCTGTTATAAACTCTAAAACCTTTGCTATTTGTACAATAACCCAATAGATATCCTTCATCTGACTTACCATCAAATTTTCCCAGAGAGTCAATGGTATTTAGAATAGTCAGAGAGCAGCCAAAAGGTTTTAGAAAACGAATGTTTGGTTTCTTTCCCATTAGTAACTCATAAGGTGTCTTCATTTGAGGTTTAGTTACTGAAACTCTATTTAACACATAGCAAGCAGTACTTATGGCTTCAGCCCAAAAGAGAATAGGTAATTGGGAGTCTGCAAGCATTGTTCTAGCTGCTTCTATCAAAGTCCTGTTCTTTCTTTCTACAACACCATTCTGCTGGGGTGTTCTAGCAATGCTAAACTCTCTCTTGATCCCTTTCTTGGCACAGAATTCATCCATATGCTTGTTCTTGAATTCTGTTCCATTATCACATCTAATACCTCGTACTTTGAGTCTCAATTGATTTTCAAGGGCTACTATCAGGTCATGGATAGCATCAAAGGTTTCATCTTTGAATCCCAAGAAAAAGACCCAACTAAATCTGCTACAATCATCTGTCACAACCAAGCAGTACTTCTTCTTGTTTAAACTCTCTACTGAAACTGGTCCAAACAGATCCATATGTAGCAACTCCAAAGGTTCTCTAATATCTCTTTCCCCAAGCTTCTTACATGAAGCTTTATGTTGTTTACCTTTCTTGCAAGCCAAACATGAATGATCAGTCTTGAATGTTTTGGAAGGTAAACCTCTAACTAAATTTCCTTTGACCAGCTTGTTGATGTTCTTAAAATTAACATGACCTAGTCTTCTGTGCCACAAATGTGCTTCTTTCAATGATGCTTTTGCTATTAAACATGTTTCTCTTCCAGCAGAATTGAGACTCTTTAAGTCTAAACTGTACACATCATTGGTTCTTGGTACTCTCAATGTTACCAAGTGATCATCAACAAACTTAAACTCAGGGGAGAGAATGAGACATTCTGTATCAGTAAACAGAATTGGGTACTTCTTGTCACAAATCTGAGATACTGACAAAAGGTTGAACTTGAGCTCCTTCACATATCTAACATTCTCAAAATCAATACATCCAGCCTTGATTGTTCCTTTGCCAGTGATTCTCCCTCCATCAGGATCATTACCAAATGCAACTCTTCCTCCATAATATGCCTTAAAATCTGACAGGATCTCCTTGTCCCCTGTCATGCTGCCAGAGCAACCACTATCAACAATAATATGATCTTTAAGCTCCTCCTCTGGGTTGCCCTGCACAATAAAGAAAAGGGTTAGTTTCTTTTAGGAACCCAAGCCATTACTGACTTGTGTTCCCCTTGTGGAGTGACATACTTGAATTCCTTCAGTATGTAATCTCCACTGGTTTTAAAGGCATGGTCAATGATTATTTGAGTTGGTCCCATGTCCTGTGTTGTAATATCAACAACACTCCCTGTTTCACCCTTATCTGATGAAAGTACTGCTTGTTCCCCATCAGTGCTTTCTTTCTTAACCCAATTTTGTTTGGCCTTAGGTTTCTCTGATCTAGGTACTCTGCTTGAGGTGTAAGACCTTTTATATGAATTGAATCTCTTAGGTCTTCTATGTGAAAAAGTGTTAGCAGTACCATGATTGGGTGAAAACTTATCAGTCCTTTGAGAAGGTACTTCTGGAGACTTATCAGTATGTGAAGGTACTGGTGGTTTGGAGAACATTCTTTTCTGGTGAGGGTACCTATAGTCTTTAGAGAAATTACTATGGTTGACCCTATTTGAGTGATTCCAAACTGGTCTAGTCTCTCTTGGTTTATGGGTGGCAGGTCTATTCTTTAGGAACTGACTTAAATATTCTGAGTGTAAGTCACAGTGCTTAATCAAATGATCAGGACTATAGCATAAATAACATAATTTTCTCTCCATATTCCCAAATCCTCTTCTATGATTAAAAGGTTTCCTATAGTGAGCAGTATTTTGAAAAGTTTCTCTTGGAGGTACTGCTGAATGACCAGCAGTACTTTGAAAAGTTTTTGGAGGTACTGCTTGTTTTTGAAAGGCTGTAGGAAACTTTTGATCATTACCCCTTTGAAAATCATCCTTAGGTTTCTCAGAACTAGATTGACCAGTAAGCTTCTTCCTAAACTCTAGGTTGTCTACACCATAACGAGAAACATCTGTCCTAAGTGGTTGAAACTTACCAGTGGGTGGAGGAACTGAGTGGTACTCCTTATCTTTCCTAAACTCAAGAGGTGTTTCACTAATTGGTTCCTCATTCCTAGATGCGTTTTCTTCTGAGCTTGTAAGGGCATCATTACTAGGTGGAATCTCTTCCTTATCACTAGGTGGGGTCTCTTCCTTATCACTAGGTGAGGTCTCATCTGAACTACTATCTTCACCATAACCTAGTCCAGCTCTACTGTTTATGACTCTTTGTTTTTCAACAAATTGAACATGTGATAGACCAGCCTGTTTAATACTACCAAGTTTTTCTAACAAAGCATCTCTTTCCTTAGTAATCTTTTCTAATTCAGACACCTTACATCCTAACTTCCATTCACTTAATTTCAATTGGTAATCTTGTTGCTCATATTTTTCTGCCCAAGCCATTTCATTATTTTCATGTGTTAATATTTTGGCTTCCATTGACTCTAAAGTTAATTGATAACCAGCTACCTCAGACCTAGCTGTTCTACAATTATCTCTTTCAGTCACATATTCTTTAAGCAACTTTTGATACACATCATTACACTTAGAGCATACCTCAGAGACATTGGATGAACTTGGTGAAGTAGCTACCATAGCAATCTGAACAGGTTCATCTTCATCCTCCATGCTCCAGTCAAAGCTTCCAAGACCATCTCTTGATTCCAAAGCAGCATATCCTGGTTCCTCATCAAAAGCTGTGCTCCAATCAAACTCTTCCATTGCAACCATAGAATAGGTTACTGGTTCATCATCAAATTCAGCACTCCAGTCAATCTCTGCTAGATTTTCTTGAGCCACCAAAGCTTTTGGTTGTGATTCAGTAATAGGAACCTCCTTTCTTTCAACCTTGGGTTGTTCAACCATCCTGTTTGCCTGATATTTTGCAAACTTGCATTCCCTTGCAAAGTGTCCAAGCTTTTGACAATTGAAACATTCAATCTTGGATTTGTCAAAAGTTATACCTTGTTTGGCTTTTAAATCAATTCCCCTTCCTGTCTTGTTCATGAACTTCTTGATCCTTGCAGTGATCATGGCTACTTGCCATCTTATGTCAATCTCCTCTAAAGCATCTTCTTCAATTTGCAACAAGTCTTCTTGATAGGTAACAGGTAAAGTGGCTTGTTGTGCAAAGAAGGAACATACAACATCATCAGAATTGGTGTTGTTTGTTGGTGATGGGTTGGGAGTAGTTGTGGTTGTACAAACATGCTGTGAATCACCAACAGTACTTTGAGAAGGATAAGCAGTACTTTTAGTGGAAGTACTGCTTCTGTTTTCAGAAGACACAAAAGCTATGTTGTGAGTTTTCTGAGAACTACGACCATTCATCTCTTGCTCGTACACTTTCAAATTGTTGTAGAGATCATCAAAGTCCATAGACTCCAATCCAGGTTGTCCTCTAATCATAGTAGCAACCACATGCCAGACAGATGGCAAACTCCTTAAGAACTTCAAATTTGCATCTTCAACAGATACCTCTGCTCCATACAGTTCTAGCATACTAAGTAGATTTTGGAATCTGTCATAGGCAGCATCAAGACCTTCTCTTTCACCAACAATGAAAGTTTCAAACTGCTGCTTCAATAAGTTTCTATGCATCTTCTTTGAAGCATCATTACCTCCAAATCTTGTCTTGATCGCAGCCCACAATTGCTTTGCATCCTTAGCATCATGAAACTTTAGTAGGTGACCATCAGGAATAGCAGAAAACAGTATGTTGAGAGCCTTATCTTGATTTCTCTTTGTAGCTGCTGGCAAGGTTGGTTGAGGTGGTTTGGGTTGTCCTTCAACTTGTAAAGGTTCGTCAAGAACAACATTACCATTGACAATCACATCCCATAGAGCATGGTCAGTAATAGCAAGGTACTGCCTCATCTTCATGCTCCAGAGATCATATTCTCCCTTCTTGATGATAGGAATTCTGAGTGAGGTGATGGATGGGATAGGTGCAGCTTCAGTCGACATCGTTTAGGGTTTATTGATAAATCGGTTTTAAGGGTTTCTTCTTAATCAGAGTCTCCACACAAGCTCTGATACCACTTGTTGGATCGATATACTCTGACCAAACTAACTTGTAGCTTGTCTACGGTTTAACAACTTTGAATGAATTCAAAACTATTAATAATGAAACACTGATATACTTTGCTAAGTATGCGGAATCTACTTCAACAAAGCTAAGAAGAATTAATAATCAACTTCGAATATTATTAAAACCTTGAACCTGCTCTCTTACACAGATTCACTAACAAACTCTAATCACTAATACTTCAACAAGCTTCGTATGAACTTGTCTCTCTAAAATCTTATCTAATCGTATATAATCGTATATCTCTAATGCCAACCTAGGGATCCTTTTATAGGCACAAGGAAAACCCTAGTCGGTTTACAATACTTGAACAAGTAATTCTAATTATAACTCTAATCTAATACGAACATTCTAGAATAATTTGCATAGCAGTCCTTCAACGAGCAGCAGTACTTTGACTTGATTAGCAATACTTTGACTTCCAGCAGTACTTTGATATTTCAACAGTACTTTAACTTTATAGCCCAACAGAGAAATTCGACAATCAAATGAGATCAGAGTATGTGCTTCCATAGCAACATTAATCTTAACAGATTCAAGCGGCTGAGAGTCATCATAATAAAAGTAAAACAGATTTGTTAAGAGTCATATTTCAGATACGGTAGTCTATGGTAGCTTTATGAAGAGTCAGCCAATCCATAACCAAAAGACCTCAAAATCAAATATACCCAGAGTAAACGGATTCGTAGGATGAGCACGGTCGCCAAGCCAGACGAATAGTTCATATATCAAGGTCAAGTACATGATTCATCAGAGTGTGGAAATAAATAAGCGAACAATTCAAGGTGTTGGAGTCTTGATCAGCTATTTAGCATAAGTGGCAGGTAGGTTGAATCAGTGTATGAAGCGTATAGAATATCGATTATTAGCATCATCATGCTCAGTTAACAATTTCATAACGAGACAAAATTATCATCATATCATTCCAAAAGGAACTAGTTGGCGGCAAGATTCATTATTCAGAAGGGGAAATAAACTTCCTATATCCGTGTTTAATAATCACCAGAGTTCTCATAGGAGTAGTAATGGGTTTTGCAAGACAGAGTAGTATCAGATGATACATTTATATCCAGCATGGGAAATAAATTCATAGAATGCGTCAAACACATTAGGGTTAAATGACTTTCCGGGATAGTCGAAGAAGTATCAAACTATTTATCAGACAGGTCGGAAGTGAAGGTCAAAATCAATAAGGGGAACACTCCCAGAAGATATACTTAAACGGCTCATTTCCTGGTCTTTGGTTGTTGCTCTTTCTGGTTGTTCACGTCAACTGGTATGATCCGAAGGACATCTTCGCTTGGCAGCTAGAAAATCTATCGGTATCATGTCAAATCCTATTTTACAGTCCGATGGAAAAACTTGATGGTTCAACTAGGAATCATCTTCGGAAAATCTCAGGGTGCCATTTAATTTTCAAGACAAGGTTCATTCAGTGGTGTACGAAATGGTTTCTAGGAAAACTTCATAACCGCGAAAGTAGCACACGAGTCTCCAGAGTAATAGTGATACCAAGGAGTTTAACAAGCGGTAATCATGGTAGGAAGTTCAAAATTGTTTCAAATGCCAAAGGTGAGACATAGGAGGGTAGTTGTCAATATTTTGAAGGTTCAATCAATCTCTTATCAGAATAAAATCAAAGTTAACTATCCAAGGAAGACGGGTCAACAAAGCAAATCTTACCGTTTCGAATAAGAGGGAAAACATTTTTATACTCGTGGTTAAACACCACAAGACTTCTCATGGGAACAGAGGTGGTTAAGGCTAAATCAAATAGTGTCAGAAGATTCATAGATGATTATCAGAAGGAAGAAACAACTAACAGATTGTATCAGGTATATCATCTTCATGGAAATTATCAGAATGCCCGAAGAGATCAGAATGATTAACAGAAAGTTCAGGGGTTAGAGTCGGAATCTGAAGACAAGGATCAAATAGTGTCAGGAAATTACTATGCAAGTCTCAATGCTTTCAAAGTTTCAAATCTTAGGTGGTGCAAGACATACGTTTTGAATCTCCAAGAGTGATTTCAACAGGCTTTAATCAAAAGAAAGGCATGAATCAGAGTGATGCGGAAGCAATGATACTTAAGAAAATGCCTTATAGTCTACCCATTCCTCACTGGTCAGATTTTACGTTTCATATAGGGAAATCCTAGAGAAAATTCTTACAGGTTATCTTATGAGCGCCTACAGTGGAGACTTAGTGGTCCAAACTTCATAGGTCAAGGGTAAATGTATTACGAGTCGCAGCCTGTATCTCTGATACCATAAATTGTAACACCCCAACCCGACAAGGGTAAAGATATCACAATAATGGATTCATATCAGATCAAAACAAAGCATACATCTACAGTAATACAAAATCTCAAAGGATTACAAATGAAATACTGAATCTACATGGTTACAAATGAGAAACTTCCAAGAACACTAATTCTAAAATATATTATCTTCTAGTCAACTCTAATCCAGAATAGCTACGAGAGCTCAGTGAACAGATATAACGATAACAAAGCAGTAGGAGAGAAAGTACGAAATGACAGAAATAAAGGTCATGCAGATATAATATGAGTTCAGGGATAAGTAACAGAATCAGGATAAAGGAAAAGAAAAGTAAAGGTTATAAGATAAGGAACCAGTAATCCACCACGAGCCCAGAAAACAGAGATATCATAACCATATTGCCATATCAGTAATCCAGAGGGGATGCCTCTCAAGTAACCAGATAATATGAGGGGTGACCTCATGTATCAATGGAGTGATCAGCTCCCAGAGGTTGTGAAAGACGTGTATCGCACACACCATCAGTCACCAGAGATAATAATAATAATCATATAACATAAATAAGATAATCCACTAAACAGATAACAGATAACAGATAACAGAGTCAGATCTAGGATGCATCCATACGCCCCAGGTGGCCAGAAACTCCTCAACACACCAGATAAAATAAAGTCAGGGACGGGGTAGGTCATCTCTCTCCTACCCTAGAGTCAAGTTATCGGTGCATCAATGACAAGGACATGAACACCTCATGCCTAGTGAGTTGGCTCGGGTATCAAACCGTGGTCAGGGTCAACTATCAAGTATCAAGTCATAATCAAAGTGTATATCAAGAGGTTCAGATTATAAGGTCTAAGTCAGATGTTACAGAAGTGTATATCAGAGGTTCAGAAATTCAGATAGGTTTATATCCGAATTTACAAAAATGTTCAAGTCCAGGTTCAGAAATAGTATATCAGATTAATGCTTATATCAAAGTTCAAATTAAGTTTCAAAACAAGAGTTTATAACCGGGTTTAGAGTAAGGTTCAAATCAAGGTTCAATAGGTCATATCAAAGGTTCATAATCAAAAGGTTTATGGGTTCATAGAAAAGATTTTAATTCAAAGGTTTCATATTTAACTTGTATTTAAATAATCTTTCAGTGACTTTCATGAAATGGTGTTTGGTAAAACCTTTTTATACAGATAGTCTTTAAAAAGGAATTTTCATAAAACCATTAGTACAATTTCATTTAGAAGAGGTATAACCTCGTTTTAAGATAGTTTTTCTCAAAACATTTTCAGATATAATTAAGAAAGGTTTTCCCATTTCAGTTTCAATATCAAAAGGTCCATATCAGAAGTTCATATCAGAGGGTTCAATATCAGAAGGTCCATTCTCAGAAGGTTCAATATCAGAAGATTATAACAAAGAGGATCATAGCAATGGCATAAATACTGGAACTGACAGATCAGAAATTGAAAGAGATCATGAGAAACCTGTGAGAAGGTTCAGAATATCTGTACCTTATTAGCAGTGCAGAAAATAGACAAGCAAATAAATACTGAACAGATCAAGGCTTCTCCTTCTTCGCACCTAAAGGAGTAGAAGACGGAATTACAAAGGATTCCAATTCAGATTATTACTTTTAGTTTACCTTTCCATTTTAAGTAACTTTCTATTTTTAGTAACTTTCCAGATTTAGTAACTTTCCATAATTAGCAGGTTTCCAGAATTAACAGATATTATCATTTCAGATTAGATTAAGTCCTTACTCAGAGATTATTATGGAATAAAGGTATATTTTAACAGGTTACAGAAGTCTAAGGTTAATTATGACAATTTCATAAAGTTTAGGGTTTTAATTGTAACTTCATCAATTTCAAAGGTCTAAAATGAAAAATACTTCAAGTACTGATTTAAATACATATTTTATTCAGAATGAAATCATAATCCCTTTAGTTTCATAATTTTACAGTTTACACCCCTCTAGTTATAATATTTACAAAACAAACCTTATATTTACATAATTCATGATTTAATCCCTCTAATATCCATATTTACCAAACAAGCATATCATTTTACCAAAATTCAGAATGTCACATCAGAATATTCATATAGCACTATTCAGCCCCTCAGATTTCAGAATTTACACAATTAGTCCCTTAAGTTTACAAAACTTATTAATTAAATCATAATTCCATAATAATTACACATTAGGCCCATAAATACTCAAAATTACACAAAACACTCTTAATATTAATATTTACTCAAAATGACTTCAAGTTTCTAGAATTTACACTTTTAGTCCCTCTAGTTTAATTATTTCAATTCGAATTAACAATTTTATATAATTACCTTTTTAAACCTTTTAATTACAAATCTAACACACATGGCCCTTATTTTATATTTTTACATGATTAGTCCCTGATTAAAAACACATTACAAAAATACCCACGAGTTTCAAAAAATTACAAAACATCCCCTTTTCTTTTTATTTTCAATTCGTTAGTTACAAAACCATCACAAACCCTAGCATGCTTTCCCAATAATTACACCATAACTATCAACAACCTTAAACATCATTAAATGACCAGAATCTTCCACCAAAACCCTAACCCTAAATTCTTTCCTTTTTATTTTATTTCTTTCTTTTATTTTCTAAACTAGCGATTAGAACAAAAATCAATTCGACAGGATCCAAGCCTCAACAATTCGAACCATTATTTTTCTGAGATCATATATATTATATAGAGTCCACATAAAATAGTGCTCATGCCCAGAAAATTCGTATATAATTATTTAGAGTTTTATTACGTTTTTAAGGTTTAATTCACAAATAAATTATAGATCATGCATGGTTCATGTTTATCATTTTATTTGAGACTTATATGATGTAAGAACCACGAGAAAAATACCAGACCAAGTATTGGACATGTAGAAAGAGCGTGACGAATTTGGTCCTCAAATGAGCACTACGACACCAAAATAATCCCCACGAGCACACGAATGATCCCACGACCTTGTAATCATTTTTCACATATCATATATGATATAAGGAACTCAGGAAAAATAGAAAACGAATTTATGAAAGGTCGTATGAATCAGAATGAATTTTTACCTTACTTTTGAACAAAATTCGACAACAAAGAATCCAGGCCTTTATAAATCGAATGGCTAATTTTCTTAGATTCCTAGCAATATAATGAACTCAGGAAAAATAGTCTTGGACCTCCAGAAATTCCCAGGAATGATGCACGATTTATTTGATGGTTTTATGTTTCTCGGTTTGTTGAAAAAGAAAGAAATATGTATTATAAATTATATAGAATGTGAGATCCGGTCTAAGGGGGAGGGTAGGCTTAAGTTTTGGCCTAATTAAGCTAAGAATATCATATTTTAATTTTGGTTGATCATATCCTTAATTGTTTGTATTTATCTTCACTTAAACTAATTTTATTTATACCGAAATAATTAAAAACAATGTATATTCGGTTTTCAAAATTATTTGTGGTAACATGATAATTATTTTGGACATATGAAAATTATTACAAGACTTGTCTTAAGTTTATTTTACCTTTATGTAATTTATTTCATAAGATTTGAATTAATTTGATGCTTATTATAGCCTTTAATTGAATTTTTAAGTCATAAGGGCATTTTGGTCATTTTACATGTTATCTGAATTTCAGGTATTACATTATTAATGGTAAATCAAGGTGAAAAAGTTGGGTAAAAGATTGAAAGAAAATGGTGCAAGTATTGTTGGTAAATCTAGGTTTAGTGTCCATTTGTTCTTGATCTTTCTTGTTCATCAACTCTTGTAAGGAACCAAATACTCAAGCTTTTCAATTCATCTCTGTAATTATATGTTTATTGATGTATTTTATATGATATATAAGTTTATTATGCTTGGTTATACTTGGTACATAGGCTAGATCACTAGAAAACCCTAAAAGGACTTGTCATGCAAAATAGTTTTCTGTTCAGGGGAAAAAATGGAATTAAATGTACTGATTAGTAGACTTTAGACATAAAATAAAAATATGTAGTTGTAGATCTATGTCTTGTGGTCATTTCCCCGGGTGGCGAATCCCGTGACGACACCCGATGATTAAACTATGAATTTTATGGTAAAAAGGGTCAGATTCTGTATGCTGTTGGCATTCGGGGAAAAAATCAAGTTTTATGCCATAACTTTTTGAAAACTAAATATGTAGCCTATACTAGACAAATAGAGCTATCACCTCCAATTGGCCTCACCTTCATAGGACCTGTAGATTTCAAATGACGGTCGATTTGGTTAGACGTAAAACTCAATCACATTTGTCTTTAGGACCGAACCGTAAAGAAAACTTATAAAAAGTGGTTAGACCTACAAATTTTTGAGTAAACTTATGTTTACAGTAAAATAGGGACTTGAAGGAAACTAGGGATATAAAGAACATAATCTTTCGACTTACGGTTTGCGAGTAATGAATTTTTGAAAGTAAACAAGTTTATAAAAATTCCATCAGCTTTGTGATTAAAAAGTATGAAAAGATTAATAACTTATGTAATTGGACCCTTAAGTTTTATTTTTGAACCACCTAATATAATTTGAACCTTTAGACTTAATCTGAACTTTTTGACTAAAAATTGAACCATTTGACAAAAATTGAACCCTTTGACAAAAATTGAAACTTTAAGACTTATTTTGGACTTGAGGACAAAAATAGACTTAATACTAGAACTTTTGTAAGAAATATATTTTTCACACTTGTAGTCATTTTAAAATGCCAAATTAAATCTTGACAATTAATTAGATATTATGTACCAAGTAAAGTTGAGATTATAACCTATATAGCGTATAAACATAATTGCATCATTATTTTTAGAAACTAAGACACGCGTATATATATCTAGGTTGCTCGTAGGATTCTTGCGGTTTATTCTTCGCTACTTCACTTTGATCGTTCACTTTGCTATCGGTGAGTTCATAGCCCCACTTTAACTCTTAAACTGTTTATAAACCCATTGGGGGAGATACCTGCTAGTTTTACAAATTGAATACAAGTAGTTTTTGGTATGCTTGACCTGATTACATGATTATAGTTATTGAGTAACTTTTGCCATTAAAGTCCCTAATTTCATGAACCGTCAATTCCGTGGGAAACGCTAATATTATGAATATGCATATTTAGCTTGACAAGCCTGACCGGGTGAGTAGCGCTCATACATAAACGGCGGCATAATATTGAGAAATTCGTGGTAAATTGGCAAGTTTGCCTTTGAGGGGCATTATTAAATTTAAGTCAAGGTTCGGTTTCATGAGCTCGATGCTATAATCTTATTTCCCGACTTGTATTCGTTACATGTCAATTTATGAATAATACTTGTATTCAACTTATTTCTTATTAAACTCTATGAATTCACTCAACATTATTGTTGACTTTTAGCATGTTTTATCTCAGGTCCAAAGGTGTTTAATGCTTGGATGGGCGGCGCACGGATATGGATATCAACAAGAATGGACTATGTTTTAAAATTCACATTCGATGAAAATTTAAAAACTTATGTTATGATTAAACTTAGGTTGTTTTTGAACACTTGTGTCATGTAAAACTTTTGGGACCTTGTTTTGTTAGACTCTGATATTATCGAATGTGAAAAGTTATTATAAACGTCTCTATTTTGAGTTCGTTTACTATACTTGTACTATGTGACTAATAAATAGCACCCCATGTTGTATTCCGCTGCGTTCCGAAAATGGGGGCGTTATAACTTACTATAAATATATTAAAAATGTTATAATTGGTAATACTCCGGTGTATACGTGTGTGACCCCATAGGTTCACGTATTTCTAGCCATATAATTATTTAATATGGTATGAGCACTTTCCAATAGGATAGAGAGAAGAAATAATAGAGAAAGAATGAATAGCAAGTGGTGAGGAATACACTAGCCAAGAGGGAGTATTTATAGACCAACCAGGTTCAGGACAAAAACTGGCACGCTGGCGCGCCAGGAACAGCTCCTAACCCGGTTGGTTTGTAAATGCTCCATCTTGCTAAACCCCCAAGTGCACTTCACGCTTTGACCTTTCCAAGTTCATTCCAATACTCAAGGTGTTATAAGGTCAACCAACTCAATTAGCAAGTGTTAAAAAAATAGTTTGGTGTGTTAGTCCATTTTCAAATAGAAAGAGAAGAACCAATGGACAAAGGGATTAACTATGGGTATTCCCTAAGGGGTTGGATAATATAATGCCTCCCAAGTTTGAATTTTAAAATTCAAATTAAAGTTGTAAGAAGGTTGAGTGTATAAGTGGGATTGTAAGTTGTTAAAGTGGTGAGAGGGAAACATTTCAATTTCAAAGTCAAATGTTGTGTGAGTGTGATGCAACATAGAGGACCCTATGTTGGGATAAAGGAGACAAGAAGGAGTAAAATATTATTGTTCAAATATGGGAGTTGTGTGTTGTGAGAGGGTGGGTGTGTTGTAAGCAAATGTTATGACAATGTGTATGGTTGTGTGAAGGATATAAGTTGGCAATGGTTGGCAAGTTCTAGCTTGGAGAAGAAGTGTGGTGTTGTGAGAGAGGTGTGAGTTGTCACAAGTTGGCATAGGTTAACTTAAACTCAACTTGAAGAGGAGGGGTGGATGTTGTGAGAGGGAGCATTTGAAATTCAAATGTTACATGGGTTAGATGTGAGTTAGCAATGGTGAGTGAGTAAGTGAATGAGTGATTGAGTTGTAAAGAAAAGTGGTGATGTGACATATAGGAACCTGTGTTGGAGATAAAGGAGACAAGCTTGAATATAAAACTATTGTTTGAATATGGATGTTGAGGGTTGTAAGAGGGTTGAGTGTTTGAGAAGTAAGTGTGTAAGAAGTATGAGTTGGCATATTCAAATTCAAGCTTGGGGAGGAAGTGTATAGAGGAAGTTTGGTGATAAGTTTAAGGTTTAAGTAATGAAGAAGAAGAATGTTTAATGTGTAGGAATGTGTGATATGGTCTTGTCTAGAATGTCCGTGACAAATAAATGATTAAGGAATGTGTGATGAATTGTGGGGAAATAAATGAGATTGTATAGAGAATGTGGAAGACAAGAATATTCAATGTAGGAGTATGTAAAAAGGTTTTGTTTGTTGAGAAGTGAAAGTGTATAAATATTGAAACTTCCAAATAACCAAAGTCAAATAGTCAAGTGACATAATCCATGATTAAGCAACAATAAGCATAATCACTAGTCACCTTAATGCAAATAAGATAAGTGCTTTGCATCACAAATAAAGCACTTCCCATAAAGGGAAGGGAAACATTTACCCAAAGTAGCCTTGACTTTGTTTGACCAATAAGGGAGTAAACCCGTTACATGATTGGAAAAGACGTACGCACGGATTATGATCATATGAATACTTTCATTTGATGTTATATTGAAAGTATGAATTTCGTATGTTGAGAAAAAAGTTTTGGCCTTTTCTAGAGGCATTTAGTAAAGAAGTTTTGAGTTTACCTAATCACTCAATTATCATATTCATACATGTAATGAAAGAACCACATTTGTTGCGAGTTTACCTAATCACTCAATTATCTTATTCATACCTGTAATGAAAGAAGTTTTGATGTTATATTGAAAGTTTGAATGTCGTATGTTTGAGAAAACGGGAGGACTTGTTTTGGTCATCTCTCTATGTCCAAAGCTTGTTGCGGGTTTACCTAATCACTCAATTATCATATTCATACCTGTAATGAAAGAACCACATTTTTCGGGTAAGAGGAAAGCCAAAATTCAAAAACCGAGCCGAGACCTAACAGTCCCTAGCGCGCCAGCGTGTCGGGACCAATTTTGGCCCGGCTTGGTTTTTGCTAAAGTTTGTGATTTTATGTGTCCCGAACATTTATTTGCCCTTGTTAAAATATTAAGGAAACTTAAACAATGTTGCACCAACAAAGAGTATTCCTTTAATAGCAAGCCATAATACAAAAGCTTGCATTGGATTAAATTATGAAAACCAAACAACATGCCACCAGTTCACTGTTGCACTATCTCCTCTCAAATCAATCCATGCCTGCTTTATTTTAAACTCAGTTTTTTATTATCCTTAGTAAGCCATAGTACAAAAGCTTGTCTTGGGTTAAATTGTGAAAACCAAACAACATGTCACAAATTCACTGTTGCACTCTCTCCTCTCAAATCAATCCATACCTTATTTGTTTTAAACGCAGTTTTTTTATTATCCTTAGTAATCCATGCCATGTCGCATTCCAGGTTATCCAGATGCTTACGTTGGATGGAATGCACTTAGCAGTTCTGGCTATCACATGAACTTGCAGATTTTGAATTTTATGAAATCTTGAATACCATTCTTAAGGCCATTTCCAATTACCATTCTATATCATTTTAGCTACCACCATTTCATCACTAAGCCTTTCATCATAAACAACCCTCTTTGGTATTATTGTATCTAAAGTCCCAATCATGTCCCATTCTGTCATGCCATAAAGAGATTTTCCTTCCATTTCCTACATCATAAAGAACATGTTGTTTGATTTTATATCTCAACTCCAATAACTTATTCCATCCCCAATTGTCACAATTGTTTCATTTAATTCCACATATACTCCTTCCTTTTAATTTCATCAAATTTACCCATTTCACTCACAGTGACTCCTTACTAGCCAAAATCTTCCACAATTGCTTAACCAAGAGAATCTCATTCCACACTATATAATTTTCTAATTCAAAGCCCACCTTGATCTTTGGGCTTGCATACTTCTTTTCCAAGCTACTTTTGCCTTTCCATATGACAATTTTTCTTGACACCAAATAAATCCTTTAAGCAACTTATCAATTTCTTTCACAACACTCACAGGGAGCATATACACAAATGCCCAATAAACTTGCATTGATGATAAAACTGAAGCAATAAGTTGTATTCTTCCTGCATATGACAACTTCTTATTTCTCCAGCAGTTAATGTTATCACCTACTCTTTCTACTAAACTTTTGCAGTCATTGATACTTAATCTTCTAGCCAATAATGGAAACCAAGGTCTTTCATAGGAAGCTTACCAATGAGATAATTTGAGCTCATTATATCCATAATGGTACTTGAAGACGGGGACTGCTGTATATTCTTCGCCATTATCAATGTGAATACTTCCATAACAAGTGTGAAGAGGTATGAGGAGATAGGATCACTTTACCTCAAACCTCTCCCCCCCCCTTTAAAGTACCCGTGAACTTCTCCA
This sequence comes from Artemisia tridentata subsp. tridentata, assembly GCA_021014915.2. NCBI lineage: Eukaryota > Viridiplantae > Streptophyta > Magnoliopsida > Asterales > Asteraceae > Artemisia > Artemisia tridentata. Next base: position 232,698,305 of record CP139508.1, on the reverse strand, counting down.
TTTTCACAAATTAATAAGGCAATAGATGTCACACAAGTCATAATCTAATGCACCCTTTTTGTATAAATCCAAACTTCATCAGTACATTTCAAAGGAACTCCCAATTTACTGTATTGCCTTTTGTATATCTATCTTTAATGCACACCTTTTTTCCCCATAAGCTCTATTATACCCTTTAAGCAGCTCCTGTGTAATAAGGATATTATCCTGTATGTGCCTTCCAGGAATAAAAGCACTTTGGTTCATATTCACCACATTATCTAGACCACACTTGATCTTGTTTGTTGATGAAGCGAAAAGTGTACCGCTTTTAAGGGGTCATTTAAGCCCTAAATCGTATTTATTTGATCAAATATTGCCCTAAATCGTTCCTTTTGTCATTTTAGGTACTTTTGAGGAGAAATCTGGAAAAGGAAGCATTTTGGACGTTTTTGGAGCATAAAAGTGAAGAAAACGACAAAGTCTCAAAATTGTGCTGGAAGTTACCTTTGACGGCGTCAGGATTTACCTCAGACGGCGTCATGGCTTGGCAAAAGTGGTGGATGTGAAATTTACTCATGATAAGCCAGTGAAAATTGCATGTGAATTCTGACGGCGTCACGCTTTAACCTGATCAAGGGCGTCACGACTTAATTCAAAGAGGGACGGCGTCACGTTCAAGGTCTGACGGCGTCAAGCCTTGATAAGTCAGAACGGATTTTGGAGAGCTAAAGAGGGACGGCGTCAAGAAGGTCATCCGGGAACCCTAGAAGCGGCGAGGTGACGGCGTCACACTCCATAACGTGACGCCGTCATATGTAAAAATCTATATATAGTTTTGCAATTCTTTGTCATTAGTGTGGAACTTAGTGTGAGTTTTTGGGAGAAAACCCTAAGACGATTTTAGCATCTTTTTCAAGGCTTTTTGCCTTGAGATCTTCCATGTTACATTGAAGATAAGTTATCAATTAATCATTCAATATGTCTATGTGTTGTTTGATTCTATCTTGTTCTTGTCTTTTGGTTAACATGTTAGGCTAGATTTATCTTGTGTTTGCTTAGATCTAATGAAACCTAGCTATTGATTATTGGTTATTAGTGTGTTATTAGTTGTATTGGATGATTGTTTATCTATGTTAGGCTTAAGAAAACTGGCTAACTTCCTATTCGGTAACTTGCTTGAATGTCTTAAGAAACATGAACCAAATGCGTACTAAAGGTTTTTATGGTTGTATTTAATGCACAAGCGAATTCTAGTGATCCCATGTTAGGAGCTTCCTAGCCGGCTCGACATAGGAGTGAAGTAGGAGCTTGTAGAGTTGGGGAAGTACGTACGCCACCCCACGAATGGTATTAAGGAATACACCCGTCATCCACGCAACTAATACACACTAATCAACCGGTAAAAGATAGTTAGGGAGTAAGGAAATCTAAGTGAACACATTTCTCTACACATAAGTTTCCACCAACTTTTTATTTTCAGTTATTTATTTTATTTGCATTTGTAGTTATTTGGGTTAGTTGACTAGCAACTAATTCCGCCCACTCCTTCAAACCCGAGATTTTACTTGCTTTCATAAAAAAAAAATATAAAAATATAAAAAAGAATCTTCCTCAACCCTTAGACCTATTAGAGTAGTCTTTCATACCTAACGAACACTATTCCCTGTGGAGAACGATCAATCCCCCGTACTTACCACTACACTATACTACATCGGTCAGGTACACTGCCTGGTGGGGTTGTAAGCCTCTTGAGATCCCTCGAGAGGTAAAACCTGTTGTAAGGTTGCAAAACCACGCATCAAGTTTTTGGCGCCGCTGCCGGGGAATAGTTATTGTTTAGGTTGAATTGTTATTTCTATTAGGTCTACTCACTAGATTCCTTTCTAGTGAGATTTTTATTTTCTTTTTCTAGGTTTTCTTTAGTCTATCTTATTTCTTTGTACTTTTGTTTGTGATTCCTTCCACCCACCTCATGAGTAACATTGATCATTTGATCCCTGTTATTCGTATTTTCCGCCGTGCAAACTTTCAACTACCCGTTCCCGCCCCCATCATCGAAAACAACAACCTTTCACCCGACCACCACTTTGGTAACAATTCTGAGATGGAGGAGTCTGACCATGAGAATGACCATGTTAGTCCGTTTTACTACTCAGACTCCGATGAGGATGCCGGTAATGGAGAAGTAGTTAACGAGGAATGGGGAAAAGAGGAAATTGATCCCTTTAAGTATGTTGACCCTAGGACTAAGATCGAAAAGGATAGCCTCTTTAACATGCAATTTCCGTGTAAGATTGGTTATCATGATTTTTATGCTTATCTTAACTCATCTTTGCCTATGAACATTATCTCTCGCGCTAATTATAATAAAATCATGGTAGATGAGCTAGAATAACAAGGTGATAACATCGTTGCTAGGACTAAGCCACTACACGTATTCATTGGAAGTTTTGTGTATTTGGTGGATTTTATTGTTATGGAGAACTTAGGAGAATTCATTGATAACAAATTAACCCAAGTCATTTTTGGAGAACCCTTCAAAAGGTTGACCAACCTTGACGAAAAACTTGTGGACGGGTTAATTACATTCTCGGACGGGGATGAAGATTTTGTTTATCAAATGCCCCAAGCACATCCTAGGTTTAAGAACTACCCCATTGAATCTTGCAATAGAATTATGCCTATCGACTTGTTAAGTGAGAATGATAAGGGGAAGGGGCTCAAATATCCACATGAGAAAAATAAGAGATATTATCATGGATGTTTGGAGCTAAATGATGAATACAAGAAAGATGAGGCAACAATTAGATGGCTCACACTCGGGTACGTGAGCATAAGCGACACTAGATAGATGGACTTTGAGTCTAGCTACAAGACTCGTTAATAAAGAAAAGCGCTTCTTGGGAGGCAACCCAAAATTTATTTGCTTTGTGTGTTTATTTATTTATTTGCTTGTTTGATTTTATTTGCTTCCGTATGTATGTTTAATTTTTATTCTTATTGATTCATGTTCAAAACTAATTTGTGAAAATGCTTTATCTTGTTTTTAACTTCGTCTTAATTACATATAAAGGTATTTTGCAAAAGTTAAGTGTAAGGGAAATCTAAATCGGTTTATTAGAACACAAATGAACATGAATCGTAATAATAATAAATTAACATACATATTAGTATTTGTTTGAGTCAAATGCTTGTATCGAGTCATAATGATGTTTTGCAGGATTTCCAGGAAGTAAGGTAAAGGTTTTTCCAGAAATTTTCCGGAAACTTAAAATGAGAATTTTTGTCAGGTCATTCCTGACGGCGTCAGGGTCTATAACCTGACGGCGTCAGATTTAATTTTCAGAAATTTTTGAAAGTTTTGTTTTCATAAAAAGTTTTTATTAAAATCTCTAACTTATAATCTCCAGGAATCTGCAAAATTATCATTCCACAAGCATTATATCCTTATATATATAGATTTATCCCGCCGATGTTATGCAGGTTTTCGTGTTTTTTTTCTCAGGTTTAACAGGTTATTTTGGACAAGGAGATGTATATGGAATCAAGCTTATGGCGATGCATTAGTCATGGAGCTTCTACATTACCTTGGAAGAAGATTTAACCGTATTATTTCATTATCCACCGAGCGAATCAGGGGAGTATTTGATTTCATTCTTTTACTTTATACTTTTACATCTTGTTATTTGAACATTGGGGACAATGTTCATCTTAAGTGTAAGGGGGGGTAAAAGTACGATTAGAGAATACAATTGCGCTTGATTTTTGTTTGTTTAATAGTTGATGTGTAATAAAACTGAGAGAAATACCTGTTAGGGTAATTTTAGTGCCAAATTTAAAATTTTTTACAACATATAGGAGTGAAACTTTGATCTTAATGAGCGTCTCACGGATAGGAGTTATATGACTAGCACAAAAACCGTACCACTAAAAAATTTTCCACCCCAAATATGTGAGGTTCGCCCCTAGAATTGGTAGGAAAAGCATTTATGCTATGATGTGTGTACCGGTAGCACTTAGATTCTAGAACTTGCGTTAGGACCATTCTGAGGCCACAAGTGAGACTACATTCGTGTAGTTAGATTTACTACATGATAAGAGGCATTAGGATTAACCCATTGTTTTACACCTGTGTTTTTGTTATAATTACTTTGGCTACATTGGTCAAGTAATTCTCCCACACCCTTTGCGTTGTACTCATTTTTAGTACACGATACCCCTAGTACACCCCTCAGAGCCTATCTTTTCGTTTCGACCTTTAAGCATTTTACTTAAAGGAAGAATTTGTTTACACCCCACTTAAATGTACACCCAAATCGCCTTAGCCTACCTTGTATGCACTCATTTTTAGTGCATTATTGTGACAACATTTGTTTAAACCCAAGTTAATTATCTAGTTGATTACATGGTTGCTAAGTCGAGTCATATCCTTGTACATATTGTTTTGGGACGATTGGGACTCATGGGTAAAGTACTAGTGTAATGGAGTAATGGGGAAGAACATCATTTATTACCCCCATATGTGCTAAATATTTTAAAAAGTACTCCAAGTTTTTCGATTATCTTAATTCGAGTCATTAGAATAGTTATTTGTAAAGTTATGTAAAAGTTTAAGTGTAAGGGGGATGCAATGCCCCTATGATGTATTATTTTGGATGGTAGGGTAAGAATGTATGCAAAAAAAAAAATAAATAAATAAATAAAAAATTAAAAAAAAAATCGAAAAAATCAAGAAAAATACAAAAAAAAAATGAGAAAAAGAAAAGTAGAAAAAACATACGGACTACCATCCCGTTTCATTTTATGTTTATTTTATGTTTTTGTTATTTTGTTTTTAGCTTAAGATTGAGTCGAGTCTTGGCTTAGCAACATTGTATAGTACATGTAATTGATCAAGATTTTTAACTCGCCACCAGTAAAACATCCCTTATCCAACAAAACCGTGTTTTCCTTTTCCCTACACCTAACATTATAACCCATTTAAAAGCCCTCTTTGATAGTTTATCTTAGGTGCTTACGCCTAGCGGAGGAGGTTTTCGATCCTTTTCCAAGCCTATGGTAATCTATTTGCTATGACAGGTAGTGAGAGATATTATCCGTTTCCATTTATGAGATTTATTTTGATGACACTTGAGAGATGTGAGTATCTAAACACTACTTGTGAGGTGCTAGTTTGTAATCTCCGTGCTTATTATGATTAAAGTGGAACGAATATTTGTTGCAATTACTTTTATATTAGCGTTAAATGACCCCTAACTTGTATTTTGATTAGAATAAAAGCGCATTTGCTTGAGGACAAGCAAATCTCAAGTGTAAGGGTATTTGATGAAGCGAAAAGTGTACCGCTTTTAAGGGGTCATTTAAGCCCTAAATCGTATTTATTTGATCAAATATTGCCCTAAATCGTTCCTTTTGTCATTTTAGGTACTTTTGAGGAGAAATCTGGAAAAGGAAGCATTTTGGACGTTTTTGGAGCATAAAAGTGAAGAAAACGACAAAGTCTCAAAATTGTGCTGGAAGTTACCTTTGACGGCGTCAGGATTTACCTCAGACGGCGTCATGGCTTGGCAAAAGTGGTGGATGTGAAATTTACTCTTGATAAGCCAGTGAAAATTGCATGTGAATTCTGACGGCGTCACGCTTTAACCTGATCAAGGGCGTCACGGCTTAATTCAAAGAGGGACGGCGTCACGTTCAAGGTCTGACGGCGTCAAGCCTTGATAAGCCAGAACGGATTTTGGAGAGCTAAAGAGGGACGGCGTCAAGAAGGTCATCCGGGAACCCTAGAAGCGGCGAGGTGACGGCGTCACACTCCATAACGTGACGCCGTCAGATGTAAAAATCTATATATAGTTTTGCAATTCTTTGTCATTAGTGTGGAACTTAGTGTGAGTTTTTGGGAGAAAACCCTAAGACGATTTTAGCATCTTTTTCAAGGCTTTTTGCCTTGAGATCTTCCATGTTACATTGAAGATAAGTTATCAATTAATCATTCAATATGTCTATGTGTTGTTTGATTCTATCTTGTTCTTGTCTTTTGGTTAACATGTTAGGCTAGATTTATCTTGTGTTTGCTTAGATCTAATGAAACCTAGCTATTGATTATTGGTTATTAGTGTGTTATTAGTTGTATTGGATGATTGTTTATCTATGTTAGGCTTAAAAAAACTGGCTAACTTCCTATTCGGTAACTTGCTTGAACGTCTTAAGAAACATGAACCAAATGCGTACTAAAGGTTTTTATGGTTGTATTTAATGCACAAGCGAATTCTAGTGATCCCATGTTAGGAGCTTCCTAGCCGGCTCGACATAGGAGTGAAGTAGGAGCTTGTAGAGTTGGGGAAGTATGTACGCCACCCCACGAATGGTATTAAGGAATACACCCGTCATCCACGCAACTAATACACACTAATCAACCGGTAAAAGATAGTTAGGGAGTAAGGAAATCTAAGTGAACACATTTCTCTACACATAAGTTTCCACCAACTTTTTATTTTCAGTTATTTATTTTATTTGCATTTGTAGTTATTTGGGTTAGTTGACTAGCAACTAATTCCGCCCACTCCTTCAAACCCGAGATTTTACTTGCTTTCATAAAAAAAAATATAAAAATATAAAAAAGAATCTTCCTCAACCCTTAGACCTATTAGAGTAGTCTTTCATACCTAACGAACACTATTCCCTGTGGAGAATGATCAATCCCCCGTACTTACCACTACACTATACTACATCGGTCAGGTACACTGCCTGGTGGGGTTGTAAGCCTCTTGAGATCCCTCGAGAGGTAAAACCTGTTGTAAGGTTGCAAAACCACGCATCATTTGTTAAAATCTTACTAATATACTTGTATATTACATTACAACATGCAATTTGTCTAAATCAGACACCTTGTATATTACATTACAACATGCAATTTGTCTCAACCAATGAAAGACATGGAATCGTAAATGTAAAATGAATATGAATCGCTAAAACTTATTGATTTTATGTCATGATCTCTCCCTTGGAAAATGCTCCGTATGCTGCTGGAGATCGTCCTTGTGGAACCCTACTTCGTTCTGACTTTTTGTGGTGTGAAAGATGTGTAAAATGCAGAAAATAGGGTTTGTATTTATAGGCCCGACCAAGCTACGACGTAACCTCTAGGTATGGTTACGTCATAACTAGTGTATCTTCAAATGATCCTTATCCGATTAATATTAATTACAGCATAACTTGATGGATAGTTACGTCATAATCTTTGATGGCGACAATTACGTCGTAATCTGCATGCTAGTTATGCCGTAATCTCTTCAATCACTTCAATCAACATTCTGTGTAAAATTTACGCCGTAACCTCCTACATTAGTTATGGCATAACTTTCATGGTTACAAAATTCTTCTAAGTCTTTAAAATGTTACGGCATAATCTCAGAGGTAATTACGCCGTAATCCTTGATTAGCGTTGATTTGGTCTTCGTGTATAAATCCTTAGCTATGGCGTAAGTAGAGAGTGGAGTTACACCGTAACTTCTTCAAAGCTAGCATACTAAAGTGTGTATCATTTTAAGTACTTTTCCAATTATGCGTCTCTTTTGCTCCTATGCTCATATACAACCTGGAAACAAAATATAAAGAAATCAGAGTATATATCCATATAAAACGATACAATAATGAGCATATTAGGGGGAAGTTGACACTAAAATATCAGGATTATTTGATGTCATCAAATATCCCCCCACTTAAACTCTACTTTCCCTCAAGTAGACCTTATTAGAATCATTTCTAAAAAGATATCCCCCACGTTACTTGGGAAATATGAGATTAAAAATTTCCTATGCTAGAATATTCAAGGCCGAGCACCTCACGAAATGGGAAACAAACACTCATACTCTCCCTAATCTAAGTGTCAATTTCAGGGTGATCACTCAGCGCACAGTCATAGCATGTATTCTATTATAGGCTTGGCAGTTACATATATCTCCACCACTAGAGCTAAGGTCAAAACAATCTTCGAAGGCAATATTTGGTGAACAAATTATAACGCTAGGGTGTAGTGTCGTTACTAACATACTACGGCGAAGGCGACAAAGACTATAGATACATGACCAAATCCATGGCCAATACACCAATGACTGCTCAATTCCCTCACCTAAGCATGATTTACGACTAAAGGGTAGGATAAGACATGGGATGCACATAAATGGTGAAAAATAAAAATAATAAGCAAAAAGTCTTAGCCTACGACCAAGTCGTCACCGTCTGCCATCCATCCAAAATTCAAGCTTTAAGATGCAAAAACCGGATCATAATGTAGCAAGTAAGTGTGCCATTAGCAGACGTCATGATGTGCACACTACTAGGTCTTCATAAACATGTTGGTGTAAACACATCACTAACTCAATTCTTCAAATGTGATCGAAGTGGCCTCCTCGATACTAAATCTGATAAGCTCATAACATAGTGCTTTTAATGATGCACTATCAATAGTAACTATTCATACATAAAATTAATATATATATATACATATATATATATATATATATATATATATATAATATATATATATATATACATACTAGTTTTCGAAGCCCGCCCGATGGGCGGGCATGACTTGTAATTATTCTTTGGATAGTATTAGGTCACAAAAAATAATATTTAAGGGAAGCACGAATTGTAATTATCGTTGGGAGGTATTAGTTATTGTTATTTATTTATTTTTTGAAAATATCCTTGATTGATTATCTGTAATTGACTAATAAACAGAGTTAATTTATTTTTTTAGAAGATGATTTTTTATTGAATTTTTTAAAACGGTCATCGAGTGTTAAAGAAATGTACGCATGTCCGGCCTCCGAAGGATTGTTTGTATGTGTTGTTTTGTTATACGTTATTGTGTTGTTATTTAGTTATTTTTTGGAGTTGATATATTTGAGTTACAAATGCATGAGTTGTATGCACACTTATGCATTGTAATTTTGCTGCAATATTTAGTCTATTGTGATGCAGATTACAATTAATACATATATGGAATACATGGTTTTAACTTATAGTATTTGCATGATCAAGTGAAGTAATGATTACACTATTACTTGTGTGAGTGTTGTCTGATTGTTGATAACAAATTTGAATGCAGAAGTACAGGTATGCTAAAAATCTTTTTTGTTTTAAAAAATTGGTCTCTAATATAGTAAATATTATCAACATCAGTTGAAAAAAGCAAGAGAAGGTTTGAATTTTTTAACTCAAAGTAAAGTGAACCCTGCCATCATACCTTCGACTATGATTATGCCCTTGATGCCCCTTTCTTCATAAGTACGGTATATATATTCAGGTTCGATAAAATATCTCGTCTAAATATGCAATGAAAGGAAGTACAAAACACAGGTATAAGAAAAAAAGTTGCAGAGTTTGTAGAGGGTTGAGGACATAAGGTCAGTTACTAAAACTAAATCTCATTTCATTTTGATTAATATTAGACGCTTAATTTTTAAGTTTGAGTATCTCAAAAGATAATAAACAAATATGTAATGAATTACACAAATACATAAGCATGCCGATAAACCTTAGATTCACTTCTTTCAACCAATCCATTATAATCAAGGCCATGAATCTGCCAGAGATATGTAAAAAAGTGTATCAAGTAACCCAACACCATATAGACCTATGACTACTTCAAACCACCTATAATCACAACAGGCTACAACATATTTAATAAGTTGTGATACACTTTAACACCCATCTTCATGGCTTCCTTGAAATAAGAAGCACCAACAGGAAGAATCATAAAGTTGTGCATTGCAAGCTTGTTACCTGCATGCAAACCTCCATTAATCATATTAAATTCAGGTACACATTGCACCAAGGTCTGAGAAGAACTGAACTGGATAAAATTTTAGGTTGTGGCCTACCTCGTCTTTAACTGGTATAAAATCTCTACCAGGTTGAAACATATTTACTTCCTTGCCCTGGATAAAAGAACACACAAATCAACTCAACAAATATAGAACTTAGCAAAAAAATTCTCAAGTCTCTATATTATGAAGTTTTCTCAATATTATGATGTTTTCTCAAGTCTTCATGAGCTTAGCAAAAGTTTCAGCCTGAGGCATCACACCAGCATCCATCATGTCCAACCAATATGAAAACGCTTGCTTCACATAACCTTTTGTCAAAGGAGAAGTGGAAAAAGTGAAGACATCATTAGAAGATGAAGTGTTATTACTCAAAGAACATGTAAATTAGCTTCAAGATGGTTATAAGTCAAAGGCAAAAAAGTAGCATCTGGTGCTACATCATAAGAACAATGTACCGCGAAAATGTTGCAAATCGAGCGTTTAGAGTCACAAATGTCAGCCATGAAATCATGTCCGTTCGTTAGGTGTATTTTAATCTATATATTTTTCTAATATTATTATTTCTAATGCATAATTTATAAGAACCCAATGCACACAAAATAACACTTAAAAAGCCTTGATCTTTGGTCACTGCTATCAGCACAAAACAAATAAAAGTGATGCTCATGTAAATTCTGCTACATGTTGGAGATGGTTAACTGCTTATAATGGAGTAAACAAACAACTATAGGTAAGTAAATTAGTACCTGCTTATACTATTTAAGCAAATAAGCAGACAAATCAATCAATCCCAAACACCCCCTTGATGCGCGTGCGTGTCGTTGCGGTTTAGCAGTTTTAATGCCTAATCAAGTTTTAAATTTATATTTAGCCGACTTATCAATAACACACACACTTAACGAGCAGTGTACCCGGTCAGTATGAATATAATGGTAAGTAGAGTGTCGATCACTAAGAGTGGAACGTATTATCTAGTTATTCTAATCAGTATTTTAATATATTAAGTTAGCTATACAACCTATTCTAACGCAAGGGGGGTTCAGCCTGAGAGACTGGCACGATTTGGTTGCAATTAAATAATAAACTAAACCAATAGGCACGAATCAGCAAGTAGCACACACGTACACAGATAAATACTCGAGACAATAAGAGAGCTGTCCTTATGATAAGTAGTTTGTCACTTGTTTTATTGCTAGTGTTATATGAAGTGTATAGTTCGATGCAACGCACCGAGATTAAGTCCTTTCTCGTTGGTTCTAATCTTATCGGCGAGTAAACCCTTAATGATTACTTATGACTATCCCGTTTATCTTTCTCCTACTTTTCTACAGACCATAGAATGCATAGGCATCTAATAAACAGGCGAGGGCAGAGGCATGGCGACCCGATCAACGCTCAGCTAGCCACAGAGGTTATCAATGCACTAATAAAAGTCACCAAAGACACTAACATATAAACTTTAATTGATGAGAAAGCAGTTTTAAGGGAGTGCAACCTTTCCGTTGTCACATTACACAAGCCACCAATCTTGATGAATTAAAGTTTACTAACACAATAAAACAAAACTACTTAATGAATTAAACACATGCAACACCTTCTTACAGCTCTTGTATCTTTGATTTGGGTGTGTCTTGTGCTGCTGCCTTGACTGAATTCGTCCTAGGGTTTCTGGTCTTCGGTTCGTATATAATATAAGTCACATCGAATTCGTCTGGTCTTGGGGTATTTATAGTTTCTGTCTGAGGGTGAGATGCGGCGCATCTAGTAAGTAGATGCGGCGCATGTACTTAACTTCGCGTGGGGTCCAAGATTATAATATTCAGGAATATTCATACACCGCCAGAAGATGCGGCATATCTTCATCTTTGGATGCGGCGCATGTCCTCTTGTATCTTGGATCGTATCTGGTGAAATATTGATAGTGATGCGGCGCATGTAACGAGTGAGATGCGGCGCATCTGGAGCAGAACAAGTTGGTTATTCTTCGTTGACCAAAGTTTCATATGCGGCGCATGGGATAAATCCATGCGGCGCATTCTTCAAAGTCAGGCAGTGGTCTTCATTCTCTTCATTCCAACAACAAATTCCAATCTTGATCATTTTACTCCGTTTTTAGTCCATAATCGCTAAGTTTCACCAAATGCTTGTTTTTACCTGAGAATTACAAAAGTAAACGATTAAGTATCAATCCTCATACATAATATAATAAAACAAGTCAAATTAATAGGATAAATGATAGTAATAAAATGTACTTATTTGAGTTTATCAAATATCCCCCCACTTGAACTTTACTTGTCCCCAAGTAAACCTTAGAATTAATCTTATGAAAATGTATCCTAAAAGATATTAGGATTTATTTTTATATTTAAGCATGTATTCGTTTTTTTCATAATCACACAACTAAACACTTAACGAATTAGAAGTAGAATAAAAATATTTCGATAAAAGCAAATCTAATCGTTTAACTGTCCAGTCGCGACGAATATTCTATCATAAGCTTGGCAAGTATACACATCTCCCCCACTAAAACCAAAGAATAACAAGTCTAAAGCGGTAAAAAGGGTTTTTAGGCTTAAAGGTTAATTATTCTTAATCTCTATCGATCTCAAATTCCAGAAAAGGCGACAAAATCACAAATACATGATCGAATCCACGAACACGATACTTGCAATTGCTCAAATCCTTAACTCGAATAGGCTAAAGATAGGTCCAAACTTCACCAATAATAATATATCAAAAAGGGCGACAAAATCATAAATACATAGCCGAATCCACGACTATGATACTTAAGATTGCTCAAATCCCTAATCTCAATAAATCAAAGGTTTGGTTGGATAAAGAATAATACAGGGTATGGATAATATTTGGGATATAAATTGGTGTAAAAAATAAAAAATAAACAAAACAAATAAATTAAAATCCTAAGTGTGGTTAATCACTATCCCAACCATCCCATGAATAAGACTCATATCATTGAATAACTCACGCTTTAACACTTGAAACACACGCTTTAGGTAGACACGAATTATACTCAACAAGATCTTAATCAAAGAATAAACCTTAGTTGACGTTCCCATAACTGCCAACTCCCATTCAATCCATAAATATAATACAACAATTAGTGGTGATATCGACCACTTACATAACTTTACATCGTTGGTTTAATCAAACATCCAACTCTTCTTTTTCTTTTTCTTTTCTCATTTTTTCGATTTTTTTTTTTTTTTTTTTTTTTTTTTTTTTTTTTTTTTTTTTTTGATAACATAAACATAGATGTGTAAAATTTCACCACATCACTATAACAATAATTCTGGATAATTTTTCCATACTTTTCATAACTTCAGAAATAACGGTAATAGTGAAAGTAGTAAACACACGAAAAATAAACTCAAAGATATACAATATTTACTTTCACTCCAATTGCATTGTGCAATTTCCCGACCTAACCAAAGATAATGAATTACGCACACGAACACAGGTAATGTAAGGAAACACACTTTGCCTAAAGCAATTAACCAACCACGGATTCTAATCTACAGGGTAGGCTAAGGTGTAAGGGTGTAACGAAACATTTTAAACATAGGTGTATGAAACGAAAGGAATGGCTCTGAGTGTTTTTCTAGGGGTATCTTACTCTAAAAATGAGAGTAACAAAAGGGTTTATACGGGGGTTAACTAACCAGTGTAGTTAGCTAATAACACATAACATATAAGGCTATTTGGGTGTAATCCTAGAAATTTACCAATTTAGACAAGTCATTCCAATTATATAAAATAATACTTATTATGGTGGTCTCGAATAGTATACAAGCCAAGTTCTAAAGTTTACAAGTCACCGGCACACTCATAGATTTGTGAGTTTTGAAAAATCACAATTTTTGAAAATAACGTCATGTGTGCAGCTATGCAACTTAGACTTTAAACAAAAACATGCTAAAATTTTTAAATTTTGATATATTAAGCACATTTTAAGCATATTTTGAAAAGTTTAGGACAAGTAAGTGTTAAGTGTTCTAATTCTCCAATCCCCCACTTAAGTTAAACAACGTCCTCGTTGTTTGTATAAAAGGTTAAAAACTGGAAAATAAAAGAATTAGAACAGAAAAACTCCCCTGAGATTTGCTCGGTATGATCCTCCATTAGTAGTAGAGCAAAAATCATCTTTCTTGTGGATTAGAACGTTTAAGCTTCATATAAGATGTATCCACAGGAAATGCAGGAATCTATAATACCACCAAGGCTTCAAAACACACCTAAGGTAAGAAAGGTTCAACTTGCATAATACATTAGTAGTTAGGTAAAAATAAAACATAAAAATTAAAAATGAAAATCATCAGGTCAGTCGATGCGCCGTATCTTATGGAAGAAGATACGCCGTATCGAGCCTGGAATAAATACGGATCAGAATAAAAGATGCGCCGCATCCTTAACCAGGGATGCGCCGCATTTAAAATAAACTGATAAAAAGTTTTAAATTCGAAAATAAATAATGCAGAAAAATAAAATAAGATATGACCATTTGCAGGAGATGCGTCGCATCTCAGAATTGAGATGCGCCGTATCCTCTGCGGCCTGAAACAAAAATAAAACAAAATAAAGGATAGGATGTGTCGCATCTGTTTACCAGATGCGGCGCATGTAGTTACCAAACAGACTGATAACAGTCTGATGTAAAATGACTCGTTCCACGGTTTAATCTCTTACGTCCTCTCGTACTCTCATGCTGAACTTAATGCCAGTCTTCATCAAATATAACAAGAAACATAAACTGAAACATTAAATATATACACGAGAATAGTGATCAGTACAATCCAAAAAATAATAATAATATGTGGAACAATGTCTGTAAAATCAAGAGAGTAAGATCATGGGTGAGTGAGGTCATCTGGATGGGTCCCGGAAGTGCTGGCTCCATCAGTCCTAGGGCGGACTCTGCGCTCGTATGCACGTGTCACTCCCACAACATGAGTACCATCTGAACGGGTGTGGGTAATACCCTGCTGCTCCAATAGTCTGCTCACACTCATAACCAACCACTCTGAGTCCCTCCTCAGGGCTCTCAACTCTCCCTCGACTGCGTCAAGTCTCTGACCCATGGTGCGTACAGGGACTGGTGGGGGTACTGGTGCCTGCGGCTCCTCCTGATGGGCTGGAGCAGCAGCCGGAGGTCCCTGAGGGCCTCCCTGCTCCGCCTCTGGTCCTGCAGCTCTGGCGGGCCCTAATGCTACCCAAACGTACTCTCCCATAGCCTGCTGGCATATCCCAAGCCTAACCAAGTAATCCCTGTCAATAACCGGGAGATGGGTCACCACAACCTCCAGCCCTGCTGGGATCTCCGCTCCAATCACTCCAAAATGGCGGGCCAGCCTAGAAACAAAATGCCCGCCAGTCATCTGGCTCCTCCGATCTCTCCCTGCAGCTGATCAGTGGAGGTAGTGTGCCAAAAAATGGGGGATGTTCACCGACAACCCCTCATCCATGCTCCTAAGGAGGAAGAGGTCCAGAGTGGTCACCTTCTCAGGTGACTGACCCCTCCCAGCAATGGTAAGTGCAATCAGCCTGTGGCACAGCCTCCTCATCGGCTCCCTGATCAAAGTGTATGAGGGGGTGGAAGTAGTGATATCACCCCCCGAAGAAATCCTATCCCAGTAATCACTGAACAATCCTCTGTCAGGGACCGCCCGCAAACTATCATCCCAATATCGGGTAAACCCATCTGACTCAAGCTCCTCAGCTGTATGCAAACCCATGGCCAGGATAAACTGTCTCATCGACATCTGCCTCGACACCCCACCCAGTCTGAACACAAGGGTGTCGGCAATATCTAAACCCGTATCCGTCTCTCTGTAGTAAAATGTACTAAAGAACTCCAGCATGAGCTCCCTCACCAAGGGCTCGTCGATCCTGAACAGTCTCTCCCAAGCACTAGATCTGAACACCACCTCCTCATCATCTCCAGCAACTACCATCTCCATCCTATGCTGTAAACTCTCAGCAGCATGTCCTGCCCCAATCAACCCCACATCATCGAAATCCAAAGCCTGTACCCTGAATATCCTCCTAAAGTAAATCGACTCAAGTCTCCGTAAGTAATCCTCCAAAGTGCCAGGGGTTAGACCCATATCCTCGAATCGTAACCACTGGTGTCTCTGTGCAACTTCTGGTAGTTCCATCTGAAATAAATTTTCAAAGTTAGTAAGCAGTCTGCTAGATAGGTAGATACGGCGCATCTGATTTAATCAGTGCGGCGTATCTGCATGAAATATAAGAGATGCGGAGCAAGAGTTGAGATACGGCGTATGTAGATGCGTCGTATCTAGATTAATCAATATGGCGTATCTAGAATTTTATTAATTTGGAAATAGGTCGTTGCGCCGCATCAGTCAACCTAGATGCGCCGCATCTAAAAGCATATCAGTATAAATAAAGGGGATCAGGTAGGCCTTTTCAAGAATCCGTATCCGTGACGTAAACTAACACTAAGTATCACAGTATTATATACTCATTATATCAGTTCTAATAGCTCAATATACCATTACTAATCCATTTCCCACCAAATATTCAAAATCGAATTATAAACCCCAAATCTTCGTTAAAAGCAAACTAGGCCAGAAATTCGATTATTTACGCAAGTTAAATACGGGGAAGATCATCTATTACAAGTCCTAATCATATCTCTATATCATTTAAGCACAAATCGAATTAATCATATAAGCCCTAATTTTCGTATTAACCAGGATTAAATCGAAATGGAATAATTACCTTAATTTGATGATTAGGAGATGGATTATAGATCGGATTAGAGGTGGATTTAGGAAAAATGATCGGAATTAGAGTATAACTTTTAGTGTGTGTAAGTTCTTAACTGTGTGTGTTTATGCGGTAAAGATTTTAGATCCGGCGCATTCCCGTCGTATTTATAGGGCAAAGAGATGCGACGTATTGGAAAATTGGATGCGCCGTATCTATTTAATTTCGTTGACTAGTCAATGAGTCCTAGTTGGTCAGAGATACGGCGCTTTGGATATTTAGATCCGCCGTATCGCTATATTAGTGAACGAAATTTAGATGAGGAACGTACCTTGGCCTCCGCAACACGATTCTTTATACACCAAATTGGGGTAAAACGGTTACACCGTGCGATATAAATGAATTCAAAATAAGAGCAATAGGTATAAACGTTTTATTAACAATTGTAATCTTATAGTTTAAATGATAAGAATTTATTCCGAGGTTAGGAACAAATATCGTTTTTAAGCATACAAAATTAAAATTACAATTTGAATCAGATGTATAATATGGATAATAAAATTGAGATTATAATGCGGAGAACTTCCCTTTGGGCAGGTTGAATAATCGAAGAGGTTACGTTTGATCACTCCAGCTAGCGTCTCTCGGTTTTGTTCAGAACGTAATCTTTCATGGTGATGCTTGAGTCATCCTTTATCCTGAAAATAAACAACTTGCACACGAGAGTAGTGGGCCGATCAAAGTAAATATCAAAAATCAACTATATTTATCAAATTATATTCGTCGTATTAACAAAAGTTAATGCGCCGTATTTTCGTTACGTTTCAAAATATAAGATTTTTGATTCAGAAGATGCGTCGTATCGACAGAGATCGATGCGCCGTATCTGTTTAATAATTCAAAAACTGTTTTTAATTAAAATAGATACGCCGTATCTGCTGAAGCAGATGCGTCGTATGGCGTTAATGTTTAGAGAAAATTTTTTATCGAAAACAGATACGCCGTATCTTGGGGAAAAGATGCGTCGTATCACTTTATCGCTTAGAGAATTTTTTTTTTTTTTTTTTTTTTTTTTTTTTTTTAAAAAAAAAAAAAAAAAACAGATACGCCGTATCTTGGGGAAAAGATGCGTCGTATCGAATTAATTAAACGCGTTGTATTTTATAAAAAATTGAACGCAATACGCCGTATCTGAGGAATCAGATGTGCCGTATCGTTCGATTTAGCTCAGTACAACGATAGCAGAAAACAAAAAATATGAAAAATTAAAAACAAATAAAAACACACAAAAATAAACACAAACAAAAGCAAACAAATAACACACAAAAACAGAAAATATGCAAAATAGTACAATGAATGCAAATTAAACTAATACACAACAAAATTAGCGGTTAGATAAAAAAATTAAAAACCTAATTAAAATACTAATCAAATTAACAGATAATAACAATTCACTCCCCGGAAGCGGCGCCAAAAACTTGATGCGCGTGCGTGTCGTTGCGGTTTAGCAGTTTTAATGCCTAATCAAGTTTTAAATTTATATTTAGCCGACTTATCAATAACACACACACTTAACGAGCAGTGTACCCGGTCAGTATGAATATAATGGTAAGTAGAGTGTCGATCACTAAGAGTGGAACGTATTATCTAGTTATTCTAATCAGTATTTTAATATATTAAGTTAGCTATACAACCTATTCTAACGCAAGGGGGGGTTCAGCCTGAGAGACTGGTACGATTTGGTTGCAATTAAATAATAAACTAAACCAATAGGCACGAATCAGCAAGTAGCACACACGTACACAGATAAATACTCGAGATAATAAGAGGGCTGTCCTTATGATAAGTAGTTTGTCACTTGTTTTATTGCTAGTGTTATATGAAGTGTATAGTTCGATGCAACGCACCGAGATTAAGTCCTTTCTCGTTGGTTCTAATCTTATCGGCGAGTAAACCCTTAATGATTACTTATGACTATCCCGTTTATCTTTCTCCTACTTTTCTACAGACCATAGAATGCATAGGCATCTAATAAACAGGCGAGGGCAGAGGCATGGCGACCCGATCAACGCTCAGCTAGCCACAGAGGTTATCAATGCACTAATAAAAGTCACCAAAGACACTAACATATAAACTTTAATTGATGAGAAAGCAGTTTTAAGGGAGTGCAACCTTTCCGTTGTCACATTACACAAGCCACCAATCTTGATGAATTAAAGTTTACTAACACAATAAAACAAAACTACTTAATGAATTAAACACATGCAGCACCTTCTTACAGTTCTTGTATCTTTGATTTGGGTGTGTCTTGTGCTGCTGCCTTGACTGAATTCGTCCTAGGGTTTCTGGTCTTCGGTTCGTATATAATATATATGTCACATCGAATTCGTCTGGTCTTGGGGTATTTATAGTTTCTGTCTGAGGGTGAGATGCGGCGCATCTAGTAAGTAGATGCGGCGCATGTACTTAACTTCGCGTGGGGTCCAAGATTATAATATTCAGGAATATTCGTACATCGCCAGAAGATGCGGCGTATCTTCATCTTTGGATGCGGCGCATGTCCTCTTGTATCTTGGATCGTATCTGGTGAAATATTGATAGTGATGCGGTGCATGTAACGAGTGAGATGCGGCGCATCTGGAGCAGAACAAGTTGGTTATTCTTCGTTGACCAAAGTTTCATATGCGGCGCATGGGATAAATCCATGCGGCGCATTCTTCAAAGTCAGGCAGTGGTCTTCATTCTCTTCATTCCAACAACAAATTCCAATCTTGATCATTTTACTCCGTTTTTAGTCCATAATCGCTAAGTTTCACCAAATGCTTGTTTTTACCTGAGAATTACAAAAGTAAACGATTAAGTATCAATCCTCATACATAATATAGTAAAACAAGTCAAATTAATAGGATAAATGATAGTAATAAAATGTACTTATTTAAGTTCATCACCCCTCACTTACCTTTAGACATATACATATAAGCAGCTTCGTTCAGTGAGGCTGAAAAGCAAGTACGGGACTACGGGAGGTATCGGGTCAAACCGGGTAGTTTCACCCATTTAACATATGAATAAAATAGGTAGAACGCTAAGAAAATATGTTACCTCCATGTCCTTGACCATTGCATTATTACCAAATGCCTGCCTTTTTGGTGTTTTTGACGGTCACCGTTCATGTAAACATTGCATGTAAACAAAGAGTTCACTACTCTATGAAATTTCAAAAAGGGTACCTGGGAAACCCGCATATATTGCAGCCATTCTGCATTCTATTCCCCTTTGTGAAAAATGTCGCACACGACCACTTGCATGTAATCGACGCCTCTAATTCAGTGGTATCTGAATCCGAAGCATTAGCAACTGGACGCCTTTGTGGTCACACACCTGGTAAATCACAAAACCATGAAACACAAACACTTAATAAAATAAAAACATGTTTCAGCTGCACAGGTGTTGGAAACTTTTTAAAAAAAAATCAAAAGTCATTACCTTCGATTACAAAATTTATGTAAAATCTAGTGATACATAATTTATTAACACTAACGACTTGCTTGTGACTTGCGGATAAATGTATACTTAACTATGAGATGATGCAATTATTTTAGGGGGAATTTCATGTAGAAAATATACACACATGTAAGTACAACATGATAGGGATAAAATGAAGCTTACCCCTTCCAAGATCATCAGGATCAGCATGGACGACTACGGCCCTTCCAATGATGGATTGAGCTCCAATGAGTGGAATCTACATAAACTGATATTTGTTAGATTTGTACAATAAATTCTATATAAAGGTTTAGTTGAAACAAATTCTGCAAGGAACCCACCTGGTTGTCAACAATAGTGAATTTTGCAGTACCTGTGTTGATAAGAAACCAAAAAAGTTAGCATTAGAGTTTACAATAAGAAAAACATTATACTCAATGTTATGTGCTACCTACTGACTCCTGATTAAAGAGGATGGTGCCGCTAACACCTTCGCTGCTGTTAAGAACCACAACTGCCTCAGCAAAGGACCTACAACTTTTAGACCAGCGAGTATGCTAGATATTAACACTCAACAGTTGTATGATTGCAGAACTACTGATAAGTAGCCTGATAGTAAAATCAGTTACCGCCAATCAACAGAACTTTACACGTATTAGATATCTAAATGACTAAAGCACAAACCTGAACTATCAGTTTCATGTTTTTTTAATATATATAATCATTCCAAAAAGGGGTAACATTCTAATAACATTCACCATCTTCTTCTTTACTCTTTAGCATCGATCACTGGTACCTTGAACATCAATGTTTTCTTGCACAAAACTCGTCCACATCATCAAACAGTAGATCATCCACTACGGGTTGTTCAGGGAGAGCGGGTTGTGGATTGATTAGATTATCTAACTCGAGAAAAGCCTCATTCATAGCGAAATGGTGTTGCTCCTCCACAGATGGTTCATTTGCAACCCTCTGGTCAAACCTCTCACCGTTGACAGGAGCCATTGGTGGAACAATCGCTGGTTCAGCTGTGATAATACTTGCTGGGTTAGGCTCATTCACAAACGTGTTAGTGTTCTGCACCAAAAGCGCATCAACGTTTACATGTTCATCATCGTTAGCCTATTATTCTTCAACAAAGGGAGCACCATACTGCTCACCATTCTTTGGACCGGCCCCCCTTTTCTTAAAAAATTTGCACACATTGTAGTAATTTTTTACATAATTGCATCTCCTAAGCTCCTCCTCATCGAGAGTATACTCATGCATCACCCAATCCGTACGTTGACCAGAGGGTAAACGGCCTAGGTAATATATGAGATTTTTCTTTGACCCAACTGTGCGTGAGTTGCAAGTAATGATACGGTCTTTTCCAGTTGCTTTCCGGTAGCCATGCATAGTTGCCCTATTCGCTCTTGCTCCACTTGGATACCTTCTATCCCTGGGGCAAAAAAAGAACCATTGACTGTCACCAGTCTTCCATTTAGATTTACCTATAAACCAAATTTTAAGAAGACATTTGTTAGCATTGATTCACTTTTACTACAGAGCGATATAAACAGCTAATGCTCAAGTAAAGACGGCATATTTAATATCCAAACACACACAAACCAGCAAAATAAAGCTTAATTATGTTTGTGCATATATCAATTCTTAGTAAAGATTCGTAAAGGTGCTTTACTCTAATCATGTTTTGTGCAGGATGTTTCTTTAATAAATTTGGCAAGACGGTTTCTGATATCATAGTTAAAGTCAATAATCAAAACAACTAATCTGATACCAAGTAAAAATATCAAAAGTGATAAAATTAAAGTCTATAATTTGAAATGTTTAGGAAAGAAAAACAGTTAAAAGATTAAAAATCTATGAGCCACAATGTGCCTTGAAGAGTGACTTGTTAATAAAACGACTTACTACGTATTTTTCAATGGAGTAGTTTCAGAGTACCACCGTCGCTTGGATGCTTTTGTTTTCGACCTTCCCCTTCCTCCAGAGCTATTGAATGATGCGAGTGTCGGTGTCTTCCTTTGACTTTCCTAATTCCAGAACAATGTAAGAAGTCTTTAATTGACCATTAAATAAATTATAGAAGATATAGCGATGGACAGATTATGGGGTACCCTTTGTGCAGTTTCTATAACAGTTATCCATCTGAGGGGTTTGCTGCTCAACTCATCTGGTGACGTGTGTAGAATAAAAAATATATACAAATACCTACAGCAATACAATATATACAAATATTAAATTGTCTTATTATAAAAAATAATGTTTCATACAAAATTGAGTATGTCTAATTTACCTTCCGAAGTTGTTCCATTGGAGCAGTGATTCTTTATAATCACAGTTATATCAGTTTCCAATGCACCCCCAAGTTCAAACTTTTCAATAGAAAAGGGTATGCACAAATCTGCATACACCTTTTAACAATTATATCGGACCACTCAACTCCCCAGCCACTCTCAGCTCAGAAGTAGTAAAGATAGTTACTAAATCACCCTCCTGATCTTTATACTTAATAAGTACACCATTCAGGGTAATCTTTCAATGTTTAATCATAAGTTTGGTACCATGATATATATGTGCAATCAATTCGCAAGTGCAAAAAGAAACATGATTATCCATGTAAAAGGTATTTGACATCCCTAGATATTTGTTTCATGTGATGTTTTGACTGAAAATAACATCATGTAAGAACTTAAACGTACCAAAAGTTGAAGTTGCTTGGATAGATATGTCATGCCATTGTGAGCTGGTTGCGACTCTAACCATAATAAATCCTTCTTTTTCAACATGCTGGTCTTTAATGTTTCTCTTTTGGACAACTATCCCACCAGGCCTTAATTCCCATTTGATTTCCCCAACAATAGTTGCACGACCCACCTGTTGAAGCACCAAATTAAGTTTACAAATGGTGATATATTCTAGCCGTTTTCATTTGTATATTGTCATACATGTTACCTATATCAGAAACAATAGGCTGGCTCCCCAATGCAACATGATTCATTGTGTGTGTGTGTGGTGGTAAATTGCACTGGATTGATCCTGTTAGAACAAAATATAGCCCAAATCGACCCATTTCAGAGACAAATTTGGTGTAAATAAGATAAAGAACATGATTTTGGAAAATTAAAAAGATCATACCGCACCCGGCACCTCACCTGGCTGGTATGAGTTAACAATGAGTTGATTAAAGAGAGTCTCCCTGCGTAGCAGCTCTGACAGAAATATGCATTCTTCTTCATCCATTTCACAGGTATTAGTGTCTACTGATTCAGGGTCATAATCGCTATACTGAACAACCTCACGGTCACTTGTTGATAGCTCATTTGCCCATGATGGAAGATCACCAAACCTCATAGCCTGCAATGAGAGTAACAAAAACTGTAAAATCATGAAACTTAGAGCTCATTAGTATACCTTAAGTGAGCTCGTCTTCAAAGAATTTTGTGCCCACTGAATTTAATAGACATTAGAAATGTGTATAAATGAAGTGCACAGATATTTTCTATGTCCTGCATAAAATTCCAGCCCTAGTACATCACCTTAGAAATAAGTCGTACAACCTACAATTTACACCAGGAGGATACTATTGATAAACGTGGCAAATTGGGTGAAATGTGGCCGGTTCAAAATGCCTAATTTTAGTGTGGTCAGCACAGTCCACCCAAAAAGAAACACTTTACTCACGATTGGATGTCCAAATAGCTACCCAAAGTTGCAGACATTCTCTCGCAGCAACGCATACAGGGATAGATTAAAAGCAAGATTATAGAATGCAAAAGATTAAAAAAAAATAAAAATTAGGGACATTGGGGATTTCACAGTTAAAGAAAGACTAAAGACCAGTATACATGTGAATTTCGTATTTTACCTAATTGGTGGTATTGTAGCATTTTGTGGACTTATACTGCTTATGATATTCTGCACAGAAATTGGATACTTTCTGCCTTTCTGGTACAATCACTTGAGATACGAAAAGGGGGTGATGCAGGCGACCATGGTAGAAGATCGTTGGTGGGGTTTGCCCATGATGGAAGATCACCAAACCTCATAGCCTGCGATATATGTTCATACACCACTACATCAAGAAGGTTTATTATAAGATCAGTTAATGAAAGATTCAATCATAATAATTGTTAAAACCGAATAAAAAACGATGTCATGGGGTTTACCCTGATCATAATACATCATTGAAAATAAAAGGTATTAAGATGCTGATCAGTTGGCGCAAAAAAAATAAACATAGATGTTCCTGCAAAGTTCAAATATTTATTAAGATCACTTTGAATAGATTAGGGATAGTTAGAATGTTGGATGAGAATAAAACTGTTTTTTTTTTGTTCTGAATGAAGAGGCCGTATGTTTATGTTTATAAGTTTTATTAGGGTTGGATAATAATAACAATTTAACTTTATGCATAATCTATTCATTAAATATAGCTTAACAATATCAATTATTTAAGCATGACATATTTAGTTTGTATTGTAAATCACAAAAACTGGGTTGGTCTAGTGGTTGAAGCATTAGTATGTGGATAAAATGACCCAGGTTCAATTCTTGCCAATGTCAAATTTTTAATTAATCTGAATTTTAATTGACTAAAATAATGCTTAGGTGGCACAATTTATGATTATGTGGCATTTGTATGATTATGTGGCATTGAGGTGGCATTTATGTGACATTATCTACGTGTAACGCCTCCTGTTATATATAATGTAGATATATATATATATATACTAGCTTTCAAAGCCCGCCCGATGGGCGGGCATGACTTATAAATATCGTTGAATTATTTTTCTTTAGCGAAAGAAGGGTAGTAAATTACATTTTAAAACATAGGTAATATCAAAGGAACTTTAATATGAATTTAATCAATTCAATATTATTTAATATAGTAAAATTACATTTTAAAACATATGTGGTTTTCAAAGGAGCAGCGGACTTATGAATATCATTGAGAAAAATAAGTTAACAATAAATAAGCTATAAACATACCTAATTTTTTGTTGAATGCATTAAGAACGAAAAGAAATAAAGGGTTATAGAATATGAGAGGGAAAAAAGTTTCAAAGTGGTATCAAAGCATAGCCCGCCCGATGGGGGAGCAAGTCTTAAGAATATCGTTAAAAAACTTAAGTTAACGAAAAATAAGCTATAAACATACCAAATTTTTTATTGAATGCTTTATGAACGAAAAGAAATAAACGGTTATTGAATATGAGAGGGAAAGAAGTTTCAAAGTGGTAAGCAAGAACAAAGTATCAAATAAAAGCCCGCCCGATGGGTGAGGAAGCCTTATGAATATCGAAAAAACTTAAGTTAACGAAAATAAGTTATAAACATACCAAATTATTTATTGATTGCATTAAGAACGAAGAAAAGCAAACGTTTATAAAATATGAGGATAAAAAAGGTTACAAAGTGGTATGCAATAACAAAGTTACAACCAAATAGTAGGAGGTCGAGTTATCAGGTTTAGGATATATGAATAACACATTTAAAAGAAGTGCAACACACTTAAAGAAAAAAAGAAATATCAGTAAGCCTATTTTTTTTTACTAACATAGTAAAAAAATAATACAGAAACTAATATTGTGCAAGAAGTTAACCTTATCATCACAACTTAAGCTTGTGTCGATGCAAACTATGAAATAAACCCAACGTACATCGGCTTTGGTTGAAAATTTTCCATAACATAACCTTATATGTCTTTTAATACCTTTAAAAATAAAATTTGTGAATATAAACTTTTTCACCTGCCATGACCCGAATCTGTTTTGACCAGCTACCCGACCCACCCATTTTTATAGGCAACTAAAGTTGGCCACATGTGTTGACATAAATGGATTAAAATGCATTTACTATTTCTTGATATGTGATGTACCAATTTTGATCAAGGAAAAGAATTGTGTCTGTAATGTACCAAATTTGATTACATTCGTCACTCTGATAATCCTGGGATAAACATCATTCTTTTTCCTCTTCGCTTTGAGGGATGCAATTATTTTTGAACCCTTAACCTCAAATCGAAGCTCAACTATTGCTCTTCAAACTTCAAAGAAACAATATAAAAACATACTCATAAAAACTTCATGGGTAAAAATCAATCAATCATATATAAAGAAAATGATTTGGAACATTTACATGAGATATTTATAATCGTCTCTTCACCGCCTCTCATGTTAGTAGTGTCTGCTTGTACTCGTGATTCGGCAGGCTTGTACTCTTGATTCAGCAGCCTATGTTACCTGAGTGAGAGAGAGAACATATTGGTGCTAATAATGATTTCTGAAGTATAGCGTATGAATATACTTATACCCAAACGAAATCAGAAACTTACCCGTTGTGAGCCGATATCCTATCCACCATACTTACCCATTTTACCTTGTCTAATAACGATTACACACACGAAACTTAAAGTTCACCTGTTCTGTGACCCATTGGTATGTTATTAAGCATTACTAAGTTACTTGTAACACCCCCAATTTCGTGATACGCAGCGGAATTCAAACTAGGTGTTATTCGACGGCACAACAGTTATAACAATACAAAACGAACTCTAATGGAGTCGTTTTTAAAAGATTTATCATTCGAATTATATAAATATCAGAGTTTACAAAATGAGGTCCCAGATGGTTCCATGTTTACATAATACATCAAATGAGTTTTCAAATGATAATAAAATTTATAGCCCTCTTGAATATCCGTGCTCCTCCGTGCCAGCCACGATCATTATGGACCTGAGATAAACAGGCTAAAGTGTCAACACAAAGGTTGGTGAGTTCATAGAGTTTGTAGGAAATAATGTGAAAACCTTATACAAATCATCGATACTAGTATAAATAAATACTAAATGAAGGTTTCTAGGATTCCAAATGTATGACTATTGTACTAAATACAATATCACATGTAGGTAGTGTTTCTGTTACTCTTAATTGGATCAAGTCCTGTTTGTTCTGTACGACTGCCCAAGTATATTGCTACATGGGTCCGCAATAACGGCTGCCCATGCATATTGCTACTTGGCCCCGCAATGAGTTCTGTACGACTGCCCAAGTATATTGCTACATGGGTCCGCAATAACGGCTGCCCATGCATATTGCTACTTGGCCCCGCAATGAGTTCTGTACGAATGCCCAAGTATATTGCTACATGGGTACGCAATAACGGCTGCCCATGCATATTGCTACTTGGCCCCGTAATGAGTTCTGTGTATGGGTTACGTTGTTATACACCCCAAAGCATTTGAACATTGTTTTGTTTGCCCTACCCGGGTCAACACAAAGGATGTGACGCTTTTTTGCTATAACTGAGTCAACTTAAAGGTTACATTAATCCTGATAGATCTAACCATAATATTCGTGTTCACTACGCATAGTGCTTAATGGTCTATGATAAAGAAACTCTAAGTATGGCAATCACTGTTACATAGTGTGAATAAACATTCGGTTCAGATAAACATATAGTTGCAAATAATCGTGATTGAAATTAAAAGTAGTTGAGCATGTATCTCCCCCAAAGAGTTTGTAAAACAATTAAGTAATGGAAAGTGGGGCTAAGAACTCACCTCAGAGTACATGATGTTAAGGATATAATGAAATCGCTGGATAAGCCGGGAGAATCTCTACGAGCAACCTAGAAATATGATATCGTGTCTTAGTTTCTAAAACAAAGAAGGGAATATTTAAACATGCCATATATAGTTTATATATCTCATACTACCGTTCGTGCCATCATAATTCAGAAGTCATGTAGTAAACGTTCGAGGAGCTAGGACACTTTAATTCGTAAATCCAGCAACTCGTCGATCCGTTTACCCAAATGAAACCCCTCACATGAAGTTCCCTAGTGTTGTAGTATTTGATAGAAAAAATATATTTTTCTTACTTGATTACATGACACATTAAGAGTTTATAAATACAATAAATAAACTAACAAAGTTTATAAGTATTTAAAGTATATAAATACTTACCTTAATATAGAATTCTTAAGTATTATAGAAAAAAGGGAAT
Organism: Artemisia tridentata subsp. tridentata; assembly: GCA_021014915.2. NCBI lineage: Eukaryota > Viridiplantae > Streptophyta > Magnoliopsida > Asterales > Asteraceae > Artemisia > Artemisia tridentata. Next base: position 232,670,239 of record CP139508.1, on the reverse strand, counting down.
ATAAGCGGAGCTTCGACGTAGAATTTGTAATCTTCGTAAACTCGAGGCTACTTGAAGATTATAACAACGCCTTCTTGAAAACCCGAAGCTATTTGAAGATAATAACAAAGTCTTTTTGGAGACTTGAAGTTATTTGAAGATTATAACGACTCTTTCTTAAAAACTCGGAGAAAATAAGATCAAATGCTAGCTTTTCTCAAGAACACATGAACTTTATTACAAAATATAAGAGAAGTGCCTTTGGTTTGAGGACTTTAAGGTTATAAGAAGGTGTGGTGCAAGTTTTTCTATGTGTTTAGCTTAGTATTTATAGGCTAGAAAATCTAGTTAACTATATATCGGGTTAAAAACTAACCATGGTTAAGTTTACACTTGTAAACATCTAAAGAATGAATGGTCAAGATCATGCCACCATACATGATGACTCCTCAAAAATGCCACGTATGGCTAAAATGAGGAGGTTAAGAGTTTTGAGTTTTTATCTTGCCTTTACGGAGTGAGTTTTGGTCTCGTTAATCGCTAAGTTTAAGTATTTAAATCACGAAATGTAAAACCGGGTATCGTGAAAATACGAAACTTGTAAGAATGATTAAACTTGTCAATATACTCGTTATTATCTTATAAAAATGAGTGATAAGTTTAATGGGTCGCGAAAACGCTGATAACGCTGGAAACGTAGGTTTAAAACGTGTTAAATGTAAAACGTACGAAAGTTGCGTAAAACTGAGAAAAGTAAAATGTAACTTTTATAATATGATTATAATGAACTTAAAAGACTTAAAATGTCTAGGCTAGGCTTAGTCTAGTGTCGGTTGGTGTTAAATGTTCTTTAGACCTAAAACCGTAAGTGTTAAAAATCAAGGAATGATTTATATAATCAAGAAATGATTTTTGGTCAAAGGAGGAGGGAAAAATATGTTGACTTTTCCAATAATATGAAAAATTATAAATGCCTTAGAAAATATGGTGCAGGTATAGGCTAAGGTTGCGGATAAGTAAAAGTGCTTAAAACGCAAGTTTAGTTCTGTAAGACACATGGTCTATTTGGTAATATTTTGACTTAGTATCAAAAATTCCCTAATTGATTGTGAGTGTTCTAAACATTAATATGATTCGAGGAAAATTGGCGCAGTTGGTTTTCGTTATGCGCAGGATGTTTAAACGACGTTTAAACCAAACATATAGATTCTTAATAACTTTTGCGAAAATGATCCGATGAGCGTCAAACTTTTATTTTATCATGGAAATAATTTATCTTACGAGAATATGAAATAAAAATTTCGGGAATGAATAGTGTAAGTGAATAGTAAAAATAAATAGTAAAATTTCGGGAATAGAATTTAACCTAAAAATGCGAATTGTTACATTACTCATTTTCAAAAAACTTAATGGTGGGTTAGGTGGATAAGATAATGGTTCAAGATGTGTAACTTTTTCCATGATTAGGATTTAAGACAAATGCGAGGACAAATTCCAATTTTTCCATCAGACTCCTTTGCTTGTGCTATTGAAAACTAAAATGAAATTAGTATACACAATTATAAACTTAATAGCAAAGTCACGAGCAAATTCAAATTTCAAAACATAAAAATTGCATAACTTTTTCTCAAAATACACTCCTACGTATCCATACATGTTGTTAGTTGTTGTACTGCCATTTGGGATATAGATTTAGTCTTTCATATTACCAAATCTTTTTGGGTAGCCAACCCGACCAACCCATTTTGACACGCACTAAAAACTTACCAATATGACCCATTACCCAACACATTTGATCTGTCTATTTTGACACTTTATCGGAAGTTCAAAGTAGTAGGCTCCCGGTGGTGGTTTTTACATGTGCCAAAAACTAAATGATTAACCCCTCTTCCATGTTATAACCATTAAAGTTACAAAATATAGATTCTTATCTTCTCGTGAATTTCTCAATTGCTTAAGATTACTTAAGATTTATACTTGACTTGTATTAAAGTTGTCCTATTGATACATATGCTCAAAATTTCTAATGTAAACATTATCCTAAGTATGTCATACTTACTTGACCGATAGCTCTCAATAATATCATATCTAACTGTGGCTCCACATGCTCTAGCTGAAGGGCTGACATTAGATGTGGCTGCGCCAAAAGTTTACGCGTTCAGTTGATACATGGTCCTTTTAGCTTCTCTTCACGGCTTCGCGGGAATTCCGTTGCAAGCTGCACAAAGAAAGCCATTAATGTAATAATGTAATTTTTTCTTAGTATGCAACATTATGTTGAGTATGTACATTCTCTAAAGAATTCAAAAGAAAATAAATTGGACATACTTTTTAGATGTCGCCATTTCATGTTGGCGTGAAAACGGAGAATTATTTCTAACTGAAGTCATTTGCACATCGATGTTGCAATATTCCTATACTCATTAATGGAAATAAACTCATTAACGGGTTTCAAAATAAAGTATGTGAAATAAAGAATAACATAATTGCAAACCACCTAATACGTTACCTTGAAACGTGGTTAAAGATGATGTTGATGCATATACTGGAATGACTGAGTTGAGATTAGTCCTCGTAGAAGTAGCTACATGTTTGATTATATCATAGTGATGTTAATGAATATGGTAAGCAAAAGAGCACAGTAGTAATAAAAGAGTGATGTTAATTAATATTAAACTTACTATTAGTAATAAATGAGAGCGGCGACCCTGTTGGTTTCGTTGGATTGAAAGTTGCATGTGTGTTGAAGTTTCTCTGATATAGCACTTGTGTTCCATCATCTTGCATATAAAAACCACATTTCTTGATATGTTTAGCCTATTTAGAAGTGTTCTTGTGCTTTAGTGTCAAATGCCCCTGAAAAATAGAAAAGTAATACCTTAGCTCTCCTAAACTCCTTTATCTCAGCAAGTTCTTTAGCAACATCACAGTTTTTTTCAACCTCGTTGTATGTCGCATTAAATTTATCTTTCCCAAACACTCCTTTAGAGGAAGTGACCTGCACATTGTGTTTATATGTATTCACTGTTCTCATGCCCATGATGTTCTATAAGCTGAAAAGTTAACACTCACTTTGAGGGATTAGTAATTGTCATGATATAGGCAAGCGAGCCTATAGTGACTTCATTCATTTATTTAAGACAGTTATGGTTTCTTTGGCAACCTGGATTCTTTTCTTAATTATGAACACTACGTATAAAAGATTTCTATAATGGGAAGGGACACATGTATTAGAAGATTGTGGATAAATAACTTCCTGGTATTATCTAATTGTCATAGGTACTCACAAAATACAATTCGTGAAATTTCGAAATAGGCTTATACATGTATAAAGATCAAAGGTATATACCTATTAATGTTATGGGAATTGGCTCCACTTTCAGTCAGATCACCAATCACGATTTCTGAACTTTGCTTTTTTGATTTCCCCAACGTTCTTTATAGTTGCTTTAAATCCACAATGTCTTACAAATACTGTACTCATGGAGTTAGTGTCCTGCAAATTATTACTGTAACTATTAAAGTCTATATAATAAAAGAAAATAATAATTTCCTTTTTGTAATTATTAAAGCATAAATAAATAGAATCAACTGGGGTCAATGCATACTTACATGGACAACTGCAATCTCATCTGCTGTTACTCCTTTAAATAAGTTATTTAGAGCAACTTCTTCGGAAGACATGCTAGGAGACCCAATGCCAATACCTTTCACTTATAATTAGTGTGTCGGAAATTAGGGTCCTGTTATGCCTGGGTTCATTAGAGGGAGTAGACATATGTGGTCCTCCATGCAGACTATAACTACTTAAAGGTCAATGAATCAAAAGAAAATAAATTGGAAATACTTTTTAGACGTCCCCATTAACACCTGGAAGCCAACGACATGCATAAACATACAATGCTTCACCTATAAGTTGTGATGGCATTATGTTTGTCAATCTCAAAGTAATGATGATGCATCTGAATAGGCCTGTATTCAGGTCTGCTATGTCTTCTGTCCACCAGTCCTTAGGGGCGGACTTGTGGTGCTTCCTATGTGCATATCCTGGTCTTGTATAAGTGTAAGTCCAACAAACCTGAGTCTCTTCCTTATAGTTCAAAGTTCATATCTTGAATTTTCGATTAATCCTGTTGTTGCAAACTTGTATCCTTTGCAGAAATTGGAAACACCAAGAGCTCCCAACTATGCTTCTAGAATGGCAATTCCATGACATCCACTACAAAACGGATACAAACATATATAAATAAGTGAGAAAAGATAACTAATTCAAGCAATCTACTATAAGGAGACTATCACAAAACCTACCTGAATGTGGAAAAAATATATCGAAGTGGCAGTTACACGAGAATATTGCTACCTATGATTGTTCAGCTACAGAATATATATATATATCTTGGCAAGTCAAAAGCAGAAACAAGGCAATTTTTCTTAATTTTACTTAAATCAGCCTGTAATAATGTGATAAATACGATTGCAGAAACTATTTTATTACCAAACTGAATTCAACTCCATGTTCAAAGTCGCATTCATTACAAAAACATCCCTTGTCTCAGACTAAATCAAACTGAAATGGCCAAAACTAATCAACTTTTTTCTAGTATGCAAGCATCAGCTACACGTATCAAGATGAAAATGAAAGAAGAGTCTGATGAAAAGTTAAAACGAAGAGTCGAAGATTATAAAGGTGAAAATAGAGGATGCACCTTAATTTTCAAACCTGTAGCTATGAAATATAATATATATTATCCAGGAAATTAATGACAATCATGTGTGAGGAAAAAAATTGTCATGCAATAATACCTGTATGCCCAACTGATCACATATCTTCATTATCCCATTGTCATTAATCTTAATGAAAGCATGGAGTTTAATCTCTCAAACCTTAAAATTTTTATCTTATCTCGGTGACATATGCCAATGAGGCATGTGTTAAACCAATACATAATATTTGTTCTTAATGGGAGTGAGAAATGAAAAAATGTGTGATCACAACGTATCTGCATTCAAAGTGTAGTGGGATAAAAATAGCCACAGTATAACCCAAATGCTCACCTGCTATTATTCGTCTTATATAGGTAGTGCTACAACTTTTGACCCAATGGAATAATCAGGAGTTAGATGTTCGCCACGATTTTTCCAAATTAGTAGAAATGAAACAGATTTACATTTGTGCCTTTTTTGTTTGGGGAATGATCTAATTCTAAAACAGAATGTGTTAGAAAAAGAATGCAAACAGCAGAATCAACCAATAATCCATTATCAACAAATCCAACACCACTTTTATATCTCAAGGAATGTGAATCTTATTTGCTAAAACCCGCAATGAACATATTAGCAAGGAAGCGGCTGTGGTTAAGATTATGTAGTATAATGACAAAGTATATAAACGGGACACAATCAGTCTTCGCCTTTTATAAATAAAAAAGATAGAACTCAGAACAATATTAAGCAAACAATAATATCACTATTATAACCTGAGTCATTGGTTGTTGGACTACTTCTCTGTCAGCCTCCTCATGCTCTTCTTGGTAAGCTGTAATATTCGTTCGTAAAACTTCAGTCTGCAGAGAATTATCTATCACGTTTTGCTTGCTGTCAGTTGGAGGAGTGTCATCCTCCAATGAGTTATTTGACTCTAACCCTTTTTGATACTCAAACAATCTAATCCCCAAGGATATTTGGCCATCGTTCAAACTCGGCTTCTTAATTTTAGTTGGCACACTCCTTCTAGCTAAGAGCGTTATTAGAGGTATCTGCTACTTTCTTTTTCTTCAAGGGTTCTGGCACAGATGTAGTTGCTGCTCTATTCTTAGAAGAGCTTTCCAGGTTAATAGCTGAAGATTTTTGAACACTTCAATGTGGATTTAAAACAAGCTTCTTCTTAGATGAGAATCCTGAAACTACAACTTTCTTCTTGTTCTTAGTTGTTTCAGATGGTTGATCTACGTTCTTGCAGGCGTACCAAGTCCCTTAATGATCTTATATTTTCTGTCAAGTATCAGAAAATAAGTTAGATCTATAATTAGTTAATATAACATCTGTGGAAACTGATCAATTGCAACATTTGATTGGTGTAACACCCCGACCCGACAAGGGTAGAGATGTCACAACAATGGTGACATATCAGAAACATACATAAGCATACATCTTCAATAATACAAAGAAGTACAAAGGTTACAAGAAATTCCAAGGAAATACAGAATTACAGAGGAATACATACTAAGTCTGAAAATAAAAATTCTTCTAGTCATCTCTATAACAAAATATCTATCACAGTGTAGTCTTCTAAGTCCAATGATACTCTCCACTCATACCCAGCTTCCTACTAAAACCTGCCGCAGGAAAAGAAATGCGGCTGAGCTACGAGAGCTCAGTGAACAGATATAACGGTAACAAGCAGTAATACAGAATAATGAACAGTAAATGAAATACGAATCAATAAGAGTTATGGCATAAGAAAAGGTAACAGTAATGAGAAGTACAAGGGTATAAGGTGTAGGAAACAGTAATCCTCTACGAGCCCAGTAACAGTAACAGTAACAGTATCATCATGTAGCCATATAGAGGGGAGACCTCTCAGTAATCAGTAAATATGAGGGGAGTCCTCAATCAGTAAGTGGAGTAGCTAGCTCCCAGAGTGTGAAAGATGTATATCGCACACACCATCAGTCACCAGTAATAACAGTATATATATCAGTAACAGTAACAGTAACAGTAACAGTAACAGTAACAGCTAGGATGCATCCATGCGCCCCAAGTGGCCAGAAACTCCTCATACACCAAATCAGATAAAATCAGGGACGGGACAGGTCATCACTCTCCTGCCCTAGAGTCATGCCATCGGTGCATCAATGACATGGACATGAAACCCTCATGCCTAGTGGGTGGCTCGTAGTCTCAAACTGTGGGTCAAGGTCAAGTATCAAAAGTCCAAGTATCCAGTTCAGTTATATCAGAAAGTCCATATCCGAAGTTCATATCAGAGGGTTCAATATCAGCAGGTCAATATCAGAAAGTTTATAGGTTCATAGAAAAGATTTTAATTCAAAGGTTTCATATTAAACTTACATTTAAAATAATCTTTCAGTGACTTTTATAAAATGATGTTTATTAAAGCCTTTTTATAAAGATAGTCTTTAAAAGAGATTTTCATAAAACCTTTAATGCAATTTCAATTCAAAATTGGTATAACATCGTATTCAAAAACCTTTCTCAAAAACATTTTCATATCATCAAGGAAAGTTTCCAATTTCAGTTATAATGTCAAAATGAATCTTCAGGGTATTTCAGAGGTTTGCATATTCAGGTCTCAAGGTGAAGAACGAATCATGTCAAGTATCAAAGGAATAAAACAGGGTTCAGTTTATCAAGGGAACTCAGAATCAGATACCATATCAAAAAGGTTCATAATCAAATTCTTATAACAAGGTTCTAATCAGGGATTTATAAACTCGGGAATCATATGAAAGGTTCAAGTAAAAAGGGATCATAGCAATGGCATCAATACAGAAACTGACAGATCAGAAAAATGAAAGAGATCATGAGAAACCTGTGAGAAGGTCAGAATATCAGTACCTTGTACCGCAAATGAAAACACAATAGAACAACAAGGTCGGAAACAACTCCGTCTTCAGCGGATCTACATGAATTCATGATCGTCTTATTAATAGTTTGCTTAATTCGGATTACTTATTTTAGTTGGCTTTCCATTTTTAGCAACTTTTCCTTTTTAGGTAACTTTCCAGAAATAGCAACTTTCCTTATATAACAGGTTTCCAGAATTAACAGATTTCCATATTTATCAAGATACTATTATTACATAGTAGGTTAAGTCCTTATTTATAGATTATTATGGGATTAAGGTATATTTTATCAAGATGCAAAACTTTAGGGTTAATTATGACAGATTTTCATATTTTAGGGTTTTAAATGCAAATATTCTAAATTTAAAGGTCTAACATGAAAATACTTTAAGTTACTGATTTAAATACTCATTTTATTCAGAATGACATCCTAATCCCTTTAGTTTCACAGATTACAGTTTATACCCCTCTAGTTTCAATATTTACAAAACAAACCCTAGATTTACATAATTCACGATTTAATCCCTGTAATATCCATATTTACCAAACAAGCAAATTATTTTACAAAATTACAGAATGTAGCCTCAAAATTAAGTATAGTACGAATCAGACCCTCAGATTTCAAAAATTACACATTTGGTCCCTTAACTTTACAAAACTTATAATTCAAATCATAATTTAATAACAATTTCATATTAAGCTCATAAATACTAAAATGTACACATTACACCTTTTATGACATTATTTACACCGAATACCTTTAAGTTTCTATAAATTTCACTTTTAGTCCCTCCTTTTTATTTAATTTCAAATCGACACAATAATTATCAAATAAATCCTTTTCTCGCCAAATTTACATATAGGACCCTCATGTTATAATTTTTATACATTATCCCAGATCTATATAACATTACAAAAATATCCCACAAGTTTCAAGAATTACAAAACATCCCCTTATATTTTCAAAATCAAATCGGTAAACCTTTTACACTAACAAAACTCAACCCTAATTATCCCAATCATTTTCCCATCATTATTCCATCATTATATCATTAATTTGTCCAGATCTAACCCAAATATAAAACCCTAGGTCGCTTGTTAGATTTTTAATCCATTTACACGTTTTCATTAAAACCCGATTAGAACAAGAATTTCGACAAGGCCATATTAGGTTATAATAATTCGAATGAACATTTTTCCCAGATCATATATATAATATAGAGTCCAAATAAAATATGATTCACACCCAAAAAATTAGTATTATATATTTTAGGATTTATGTATGTTTTGACCCTTTTAATTTAGAACGATCGATCTAAGCTTCCATAAATCGTACAACCATTTTTCCCAGGCCTTATGATTCATATAATGTTCGAATAAAATAAACACATTACTCAAAAAAATTGTATAACTCGTTTTGGGAATTTATACCCGTTTTATACATTTATTATTTGAACGACCAACAAACCCTTGCATGATTCGAATTGGGCATTTTATCTGAGTCTTATATAATGAAATAAACATAAGAAAAATACCAGATCAAATCTTGAACGTGTGGATGAGTCGTGAAGATTTTAAAACCCTCGGATGCAATTTACGACCAATCAAAATTCTTAGCGACCAAACGAGCGACCTACAAACCCCAAGGCTATTTTTCCTAGCCTCCTTGGATGAAGATTAACACCAGAAAATTATGCCATAGTCTCCAGAAATTCGGATGACCAAGAGAGAGTTTTGTTTGTGTGTTTAGGGTTTCGGTAAAGGATAAATGGGAAAATAAATGGAAAGAAAATGAATAGGTGAATATGGCCGAGTATAGGGGAGGGCATGGGCTGTATAATCGGCCAAGTTATTTGATAAAATCAGATCTTGAATTATCTTGATAATTTCCTTTTTTATTTGTAGTTATCTTAATCTTTTAATGGTTTTTAAATATAATTAATTAGATATAAGTAATTTTCGGTTCATGTATATAAAATTTTAAGGTGTCACAAATATTTTTGGACATGTAAAAATGTTGAAATGTTGCCTCATAATTATTTTATCTCATATGTAGCTCATTACCAAAATTTAGAATTTATTTGGTACTTTACATCAAATTTAAGATTATAAGGGCATTTTGGTCTTTTTACATGTTTCAGATTTTTAGGGTTTTACAACTCTTCCCCTCTAACAGAAAAATTTCGTCCTCAAAATTTGAAGTCGCAAGGTTAGAGAACGTCGTAGCAAATCGTAAAAGGTCGTCGCGAACAATTCTCACGCCCGGGGAGATTCTTCCAGAAGGATCTTCAAAACAAATGGTTTCTCATGACTCGATCAAAACAAGATGGGTTTAGATTCCTCAGAAGGAGACAAATTAGGTTGATTCAGAACAAAAGGTCCATGCAACATAAAATGGACGATAGGTGAATCTTCAGAAAGCTCACATGGAATACGAGCAAGATTTCAAATCAAATTGACTGTGTCAACAGTATAGAGCTCTTCAAAGAGTTTTCAAGATTCATAACTGAGGTCGACAGAATGCAGAACGAGAGTCCAAACTCATCCAGATATCTAGTGAATGGAAACAGAGTATACGCATAGGTAGAATGAACCTAATGTCTCACTAATCACGGATAAACCAACGGAGATCAGATTCTAAACTTCTTAGGTACTCCCCCCCAAGATATCCTATGGCCACAATGAGTGCATGTTATATGGTGTAAGTATTATCACGCTGATCAGGCGTCATAATACTAGCACCACATAAATATGCCTTCATGATGATCATACTTTATCTCGAGTCGTGAGTATAACAACCTATCTTAATCCACCTAGTACTTCTACAGTCTCAGAGTCAACCAGATCAAAGTCATAGTCAAGAGAGAAATAAGACTATTCGCAAGAGTATCGGAATTTCCAGATTGCCTAGCAGAGTAAGGCACGCTGCCACAAGCATCAGATTTTCCACAATTCGCCAAAATTCCTCAGAACTAAACCATCATCGAACATACGAAAATAAGCACGGGGCTGAAATGCTTCTAGGAAACTTAAATCATTAGCGGATCTTATCATGATATAACGAAGCTTAAGGGAGTCAACGGAAGTGAAAACTAATCGTCAATAACTTCGGTCTTCACAGAATCAATTCTTCCAAACATAAAAGGTCTGTTTCAGAAATTCGTTCATTCAAAACATTCAATCTCTTCAAGTCCGGTTAATATGTCTTCGTTTTTCCATCAACCTGGAAGTGAAGCAAAATCGTGATCTTATGTCTGGTTCATCAAGCCTCCTGCAGTTCTTCTGGGAATGTGATGGAGTAATGTGAATTTCTGGCATGATCTTTAAGTTCCTTCATCATCCAGTCTGCTTCCGCTCTCAATTCATCTTAGTACAACCAAGATGAATAGGGAAGTGATACTGTACGTCTTCGTCAGCTCAAGGGTCGCCATCTTCCTTCTGTATCGCCAACACTTCTGCCTTGAAAGGAATGTCTTCACTCTTCAGGGTAGTCACCGCTGTTGTCAACTCCAGGTCAGGTAGCGAAGTAATTCTTCTGATGTGTTTCTAGTTGTCTTGATGCATACGCAAAACCTTCTGTGTTTCAAGGGAGTATAACCGAGTCTCTTTCTGAAATGTCCCAAAATTTGTTCCGTCTGAAGGTATGGAAGCAATTTCTATTTCAGCTTTTCCAAAACTCCGTTCTCAATCAAACTAAGCTGTTTCTCTCCGGTCACGAAATTTATCAAGGGTAACGCAAGTTGTAAACGTCTTTAAAAATTCTGATGCAAGGTTCAAAAGATTTCAGTTTACCATTTTGTTATCGGTCTTGACCATTCGGTGATAGTTTCAAAATTTGCGGGATTTAAAGGAAGATTCTCAATCAAGAAAAAACCGTTGTCTCAACAGATATCAATCTCCCAGAATGCACAAGTGATCGTCAATTTCTTACAAGTGCAAGAATGATTCTCAGGTTCTTCTTCGTCTCCGAATGTACTATTAAGTCATACAATGACCATTTGCCCAAGTACTCACGAGAAAACATTCATTTATCAAATTTACAGAATAGTCAGAGTTTTAGCTAATACTATTAGCGTCACAAACCGTCATATCAGTTGTTACAAATGCGGACAGCGATCTCAAGAATAACCTCAATTCATATTTCCATCTGAAGGAAACTTCGCGCTCTGAAATTGAATAGATACAAAGTCGTTTCAGGGTGGAGAAATAAGGGTTCCAAATAGCAATACGGTTCAGCTTCCAGATTCAATACATGTCTCCTATCATCATTCTTCTTTATCGCGAACAAAACTGAAATACGCCAAGAAAATACACTTAAGCGAACTTACTTCTCACTCCGGTGGAAAATTTGGTGGTTCAATCAGAAATCGTGTTTTAGAAAATTCCGGGTGCCAAGTATTTCTCAAGGTGAGGTTCATTCATGGGTGTACGAAATGGGTTTAAGGAAAACTTCATAACCGCGAAAGTAACACACGAGTCTCCAGAGTAATAGCGATAGCAGAAAGTTTAACAATCGGTAGTCGTGGTAGGGAGTTCAAAATTGTTTTAAACGCCAAAGGTGAGACATAGGAGGATAGTTGTCAATCAACCAATCTCTTATCAGAATAAGATCGGAGTTAACAGTCCAAAGAAAGACATATCAACAAAGCAAATCTTATCGTTCAAAATGAGAGGAAAATATTCTTATACTCGTGGTTAAACGCCACAAGGCTTTTCATAGGGACAGAGATGGTTAAGACGAAATCAAATGGTGTCAGAAATTTATAGATGCTTATCAAGAGACAAGAGACAATTAACAGAAGGTATCAAATGCTTATCAAAAGCAGGAGACAAATAACAGAAGGTGTCAAGTACGTCATCGCCAAGGAGACTTTCAGAATGCCCGAAGAGGCATCAAAATGATTAACAGAAGGATCAGAGGTCATAGTCGGACTCTGCAGAAAAGGATCAAATAGTGTCAGGCCTTATTATGCAGTTCTCAATGCCTTCCAGATTTATTTAATTCTCAAATCTTGGGTAGTGCAAAGCATAAGCTTTCAATTTCTAAAAGTGATCTTAACAGACTTAAATCAAAAGCAGGGCACGAATCAGAGTGATGCGGAAGCAAAATACTTAAACAAACGCCTTATAGTCTACCCATTCCTCACTGGTCAAAACTTAAGTTCATATCAAGAAATCCTAAAGCAAGTTCTCAGGGTGTTCTCCTATGTTCTTACAGTGGAAGACTAATGGTCCAGAACTCACAGGTCAAGGGTAAATGTATTACGAGTCGCAGCCTGTCTCTGATACCATAAATTGTAACACCCCGACCCGACAAGGGTAGAGATGTCACAACAATGGTGACATATCAGAAACATACATAAGCATACATCTCCAATAATACAAAGAAGTACAAAGGTTACAAGAAATTCCAAGGAAATACAGAATTACAGAGGAATACATACTAAGTCTGAAAATAAAAATTCTTCTAGTCATCTCTATAACAAAATATCTATCACAGTGTAGTCTTCTAAGTCCAATGATACTCTCCACTCATACCCAGCTTCCTACTAAAACCTGCCGCAGGAAAAGAAATGCGGCTGAGCTACGAGAGCTCAGTTAACAGATATAACGGTAACAAGCAGTAATACAGAATAATGAACAGTAAATGAAATACGAATCAATCAGAGTTATGGCATAAGAAAAGGTAACAGTAATGAGAAGTACAAGGGTATAAGGTGTAGGAAACAGTAATCCTCTACGAACCCAGTAACAGTAACAGTAACAGTAACAGTATCATCATGTAGCCATATAGAGGGGAGACCTCTCAGTAATCAGTAAATATGAGGGGAGTCCTCAATCAGTAAGTGGAGTAGCTAGCTCCCAGAGTGTGAAAGACGTATATCACACACACCATCAGTCACCAGTAATAACAGTATATATATCAGTAACAGTAACAGTAACAGTAACAGTAACAGTAACAGCTAGGATGCATCCATGCGCCCCAAGTGGCCAGAAACTCCTCATACACCAAATCAGATAAAATCAGGGACGAGACAGGTCATCACTCTCCTGCCCTAGAGTCATGCCATCGGTACATCAATGACATGGACATGAAACCCTCATGCCTAATGGGTGGCTCGTAGTCTCAAACTGTGGGTCAAGGTCAAGTATCAAAAGTCCAAGTATCTAGTTCAGTTATATCAGAAAGTCCATATCCGAAGTTCATATCAGAGGGTTCAATATCAGCAGGTCAATATCAGAAAGTTTATAGGTTTATAAAAAAAAAATTAATTCAAAGGTTTCATATTAAACTTACATTTAAAATAATCTTTCAGTGACTTGTATAAAATGATGTTTATTAAAGCCTTTTTATAAAGATAGTCTTTAAAAGAGATTTTCATAAAACCTTTAATGCAATTTCAATTCAAAATTGGTATAACATCGTATTCAAAAACCTTTCTCAAAAACATTTTCATATCATCAAGGAAAGTTTCCAATTTCAGTTATAATGTCAAATGAATCTTCAGGGTATTTCAGAGGTTTGCATATTCAAGTCTCAAGGTGAAGAACGAATCATGTCAAGTATCAAAGGAATAAAACAGGGTTCAGTTTATCAAGGGAACTCAGAATCAGATACCATATCAGAAAGGTTCATAATCAAATTCTTATAACAAGGTTCTAATCAGGGATTTATAAACACGGGAATCATATGAAAGGTTCAAGTAAAAGGGGATCATAGAAATGGCATCAATACAGAAACTGACAGATCAGAAAAATGAAAGAGATCATGAGAAACCTGTGAGAAGGTCAGAATATCTGTACCTTATACCGCAAATGAAAACACAACAGAACAACAAGGTCGGAAGCAACTCCGTCTTCAGCGGATCTACATGAATTCATGATCGTCTTATTAATAGTTTGTTTAATTCAGATTACTTATTTTAGTCGGCTTTCCATTTTTAGCAACTTTTCCTTTTTAGGTAACTTTCCAGAAATAGCAACTTTCCTTATTTAGCAGGTTTCCAGAATTAACAGATTTCCATATTTAACAAAATACTATTATTACATAGTAGGTTAAGTCCTTATTTACAGATTATTATGGGATTAAGGTATATTTTATCAAGTTGCAAAACTTTAGGGTTAATTATGACAGATTTTCATATTTTAGGGTTTTAAATGCAAATATTCTAAATTCAAAGGTCTAACATGAAAATACTTTAAGTTACTGATTTAAATACTCACTTTATTCAAAATGACAACCTAATCCCTTTAGTTTCACAGATTACAGTTTATACCCCTCTAGTTTCAATATTTACAAAACAAACCCTAGATTTACATAATTCATGATTTAATCCCTGTAATATCCATATTTACCAAACAAGCAAATTATTTTACAAAATTACAGAATGTAGCCTCAGAATTAAGTAGAGTACGAATCAGACCCTCAAATTTTAGAAATTACACATTTGGTCCCTTAACTTTACAAAACTTATAATTCAAATCATAATTTAATAACAATTTCATATTACGCCCATAAATACTCAAATTTACACATTACACCTTTTATGACATTATTTACACCGAATACCTTTAAGTTTCCAGAAATTTCACTTTTAGTCCCTCCTTTTTATTTAATTTCAAATCGACACAATAATTATCAAATAAATCCTTTTCTCGCCAAATTTACATATAGGACCCTCATGTTATAATTTTTATACATTATCCCAGATCTATATAACATTACAAAAATATCCCACAAGTTTCAAGAATTACAAAACATCCCCTTATATTTTCAAAATCAAATCGGTAAACCTTTTACACTAACAAAACTCAACCCTAATTATCCCAATCATTTTCCCATCATTATTCTATCATTATATAATTAATTTGTCCAGATCTAACCCAAATATAAAACCCTAGGTCGCTTGTTAGATTTTTAATCCATTTACACGTTTTCATTAAAACCCGATTAGAACAAGAATTTCGACAAGGCCATATTAGGTTATAATAATTCGAATGAACATTTTTACCAGATCATATATATATAATATAGAGTCCAAATAAAATATAATTCACACCCAAAAAATTTGTATTATATATTTTAGGATTTATGTATGTTTTAACCCTTTTAATTTAGAACGATCGATCTAAGCTTCCATAAATCGTACAACCATTTTTCCCAGGCCTTATGATTCATATAATGTTCAAATAAAATAAACACATCACTCATAAAAATCGTATAACTCGTTTTGGGAATTTATACCCGTTTTACACATTTATTATTCGAACGACCAACAAACCCTTGCATGATTCGAATTGGGCATTTTATCTGAGTCTTATATAATGAAATAAACATAAGAAAAATACCAGATCAAATCTTGAACATGTGGATGAGTCGTGAAGATTTTAAAACCCTCGGATGCAATTTACGACCAATCAAAATTCTTAGCGACCAAACGAGCGACCTACAAACCCCAAGGCTATTTTTCCTAGCCTCCTTGGATGAAGATTAACACCAAAAAATTATGCCACAGCCTCCAGAAATTCGGATGACCAAGTGAGAGTTTTGTTTGTGTGTTTAGGGTTTCGGTAAAGGATAAGTGGGAAAATAAATGGAAAGAAAATGAATAGGTGAATATGGCCAAGTATAGGGGAGGGCATGGGCTGTATAATTAGCCAAGTTATTTGATAAAATCAGATCTTGAATTATCTTGATAATTTCCTATTTTATTTGTAGTTATCTTAATCTTTTAATGGTTTTTAAATATAATTAATTAGATATAAGTAATTTTCGGTTTATGTATATAAAATTTTAAGGTGTCACAAATATTTTTGGACATGTAAAAATGTTGAAATGTTGCCTCATAATTATTTTATCTCATATGTAGCTCATTACCAAAATTTAGAATTTATTTGGTACTTTACATCAAATTTAAGATTATAAGGGCATTTTGGTCTTTTTACATGTTTCAGATTTTTAGGGTTTTACAATTGGTCTATGAAAAAACACATTGCAGCTCATGTGGAGTTCAGTTGAACTACTTAACAAGAGCAGCAATATTCCATTGTATTACCTTCATAGACACACCTCCTTCATTTATTCCTTTCGAATGGGCTAACAGAAGGTTGTCCAGCTACCTGTCCTGCAATTCGGCCAAAATATAATCTCTATGTCACTTAAATCCAAATCATAGCAACGCCCGTCAGGTTCACGAACGACCCCCGTCGCAAAATCCAATATCATTGAATCAAGGTGCGGGGCTGAACGGACACATTAACTTTAAGTTTTGTTTAACACAAATAAACTTATTTTCATTTGATATCGAAATTTTCAATACTGTCGTGGCTGCAAACACTATTCTGGTTGGGCAGTTTTTTTTTTGTAAAAACAACTATTCAAAACCAAATGCCAAATTAAAGGATCACTTCTCACGCAGATAATTGGTTTTTTCAATTATCTACCGTTTAGAAACGCCATAATCTACCAATCAGCCATCTGGCGCATATGTCCAACCTATCAAATTGTTTGACTACGATTCGGCCACAATCACTTCCTCTTCTTACATTCGCAAAACTCAACAGTCCCGTCATCTTCATTCTTACTTGCAAAACTACAAAATAACAACAACAAAAAAACATAAAATTCAAATTAACAATTAATTCGCTCATAAAGAATCATACGTGGTTTTAAGAACTTACTTGGCAAGAGAGTGAGCTAAAGCACGTAAAGACTGAGAAAGCAGCCACACCACTTGAGGTTTTTAGCCTTTCAAAAACACTACGGATTTTGACAGTAGTGGCACGAAATGCAGTATATTCAGATGCCCTACGATCGGTTGTTTTTGATAAATGAACTTCTAAAAGGGCTGTTTGGGAATGCTTATTATATGTCCATTTGTTATCTTTCTCAAAGGTTAACCACCTCTATTGGAGGCACAAGCTTCTTTACTTTTCCAATCTAGCTCTAGATATGGTGTTTTAGGATTGAGAACATCATTAGGATGAATCTGTAAAAAAGAAATAAATGGTTGAGAATATTGTTAGGCCCAGCTGGAAAGTGGCATTAAGCAATGTCCGCACGGAATCCATATAACGATTAAAGTGGACATTTTTTTCAATTTCAACCAAATATTACAACATAATTTAAAAAGCCCATCTTTTTGGTAAGCTTAAGGCTGAACACGGGTCGAGTTAGTACATGTCGAAAAGGGTTGGGTTGACCCGAAAACACTTTTTTGTCCTTCTTTTAGTCTATGTATGGCTAATTTGTTAAGTAAACGGGTCTAAATTGTCAATAATATGTAGCAAACTTACTAATTTTTTGGCACAATGTGAATACGCGCGTATCTTCTTGGTGCCCATGAAGCGAGTAGATAGAACCTTTGCCCCCATTAACCAATGCCAAAGAAGCGCACTGGTAAGAAACAAAGATAATCCCATTCGTGTTATGATCTTTAGAAGCATTTGACCTCAGAAGTCAAAGTCAAACTATAGATATGAACCAATATTAGTCTACATTAGGCTCAAAGGTAGTAGTATTAAGTAAGCCATAGTTTCCTCCTATCAAAGTTTGTCTACAATATTTTTTTGTGTCATAAACAGACGATACTCCCAACTGATTCAAGTACCTGCATTAGTGCGGTATGCATTAAAAGTTGTAGCGTATGCATTAATAGTTCTACTTTCTAGGGTTCGCCGTTTGATCAAAACAGGGAATGGGTAAAAGGAAGGTTTCACGTACCCTAGGCAGGTCCAAAAGTTCAGCAATGTTCCTTGGGGTTGTGCATACCTATCAAGTATTAATAACATTATGTTAGAATAGATTAACATACTGATAGTAATACATATTTTATAGTAATAAATTAGCATCCCATGTCTTCTTTCGATCGGGCTGAATCACAACAATCCAAAGTCCAACATCTTCATAGGAGTTTTAGAAGTCAGAAAATTAATCCGCGAAGGTACCCAAATAGATACATTTCAGTTCAGTTCCCCTAGGTACATAAAATTTAAACAAAAAATGCGATCAATCGTTGACACATCAAAAACCATCACTGAAACATACAAACAGGATGGCACAGAAAGTATAGACTTACTCGAGGTCCATTAGCTTTAATTAAAGGTTTCTTCTTCCCTGGTTTATCGCTTGTAGCATCGTTGTCATAGCTTCAGTATCTAAAAAACTTTTCTATTCACATCTAAGAGAAACAATATCTATATAAATATACGTAATGACATATAAACCATGCAAAATATATTTAAAGCAGGAAATATAACTCACCGAACTGACAAATGCTTCATTTCACATGTCAAAATCTCACTAAATGTGTTTCGCATCCAAGCCGTGGACTGAACCTTTGATATCATCTATCTAATTGACCATCGTTTTGTTATTAAATTTAATATATGTAATGACATATAACCATACAAAATATATTGAGCCATCCTTACAGTTGCTTGCATCTTGTTTAACTGAAACATGCCATTTAAACACATATGAACATGTGTAACAAAAAAATCTGGACATGAGATACAAACATGCATACAACTATACAAGTTACATAATTATATATACTATCAAAGCAATCAAACCTGTGCGATGTGCATGCGTCCAGAAGGTTCAAAGCTATAATAGCAAATGGGATGTGGCTTATTTTTAGAAAGATTCCTTAGTTCTTCCTCATGAATGCATTCCTCTGCAATATTTCTTATAATAGTGAACTTCTCTTCATCACCACTCCGACATACATAACACCAAATTCGATCAATTCAATAACCTTAATCCCAACACGTATATGCATTTGAACAAATAAATCGCATTCCACATACAGCGGT
Organism: Artemisia tridentata subsp. tridentata; assembly: GCA_021014915.2. Classification (NCBI taxonomy): domain Eukaryota; kingdom Viridiplantae; phylum Streptophyta; class Magnoliopsida; order Asterales; family Asteraceae; genus Artemisia; species Artemisia tridentata. The sequence goes on along the minus strand of CP139508.1, from coordinate 232,650,857 downwards.
GGTAATTTGTTTTGATTCATAGTTGCTTTTTGAGCATTGGACTTCCTAGAAAGCAAATCCTTCAAAATCTTCTTCAGTGCATCAAGACTCATCCTACATATACATATTAAATCAGTTACATGATCACATGCATGCATTTGATAGCATTATATTAAATCCAATTAATTAAGTTTAGGCTTACCATTGTGAGTTTGGGATGGATTCGGGTGACATCGTTATACTCACTGGCTTTGATATATTAATAGCAAAAATATTGTCATGTAATTTTCATATATAGACATTACGATTCATTTACAGAGAAATAGATTAAGTTAAGGTTATTGTGTACAAACCAAACGCAGGGACCATATCAGGGTTTTGAGATTATCGTCAACTGATTATATGCATAATCTATTCCTTAAATATAGCTTAACAATATCAATTATTTAAGCATGACTTAATTATTTTGTATAGTAAATCACAAAAAATGGCTTGGTCTAGTGGTTGATGGTTGAATCATTTTTATGTGGATTAAATAACTCAAGTTCGAATCTTGCAAAGGATAATTTTTTTAACTAATTAATCCGAATTTTAATTACTTTAATCCATGTTTAGGTGGACTAAATGTGATGACATGGCTTTTAATGACAATTACATGGCAATGAGGTGGACATATCTTGAATAATCTACGTGTAACGCCTCCTGTTATATATAAAGTAGACATATATATATATAATATATATATATATATATATATATATATATATATATATATATATATATATATATATATATATATTGAATCATAACTATAACAAAAATAAATAATATCACCCCCCCCCTCACTTGAGATGAATCATATATGAGAAAATATGGGGGGTCTTCAATGATCTTCAAATATATGTCTCCGACGTAGGCGTGATTCCTGAATCTCTCTACTCGAACCTCAAACTTACGCAAACGGTGACTTCCCAATCATGAGCTATGTAGCAACTTGTAAAATTCCCTAGTACTTTGTAAATGCTAATCAAGTATTAAATTACCATTACAGTACAATTAACCATTTTTACGAGCAAAATTTAAAAAATTTTGTTCATTACATTTCAATAATTGAAACACGTTGATACGTGATTCACAATACATTGGAACGAGCTCACACACAGACTACGACGAATCCAATACATGAATAATCAACCAAACGGATCCACATTACTATTCCTGGCCCATTTTTGAGAATGACAAATCGCACTTCCTAATTCGAATATTTGATCACTAAACGAGACGCAAAGTAAACCTCACTCGACACTATTACAAGTTCATCCAAGTTCCACCAAATTCGACACAACTTGTTTTCACCTATACAATTCATGTTTCTCAGTCGAATACAAGTTTACAAGATCATTCCTCATCATTTCTAATTCATTAGTCACACTAAATATGTTGTTTGGACCATTTCATGTGTCGAACATATACATAAATCGTGCAACTTGACCCTTAGCCAAATCAAGCACACAAGCTCCTTCCTATTTTTATGATACTCGAATACCTAGTCTACTCTATTCCCTAATCCTATCCAATCCTCTGCTACTACTCACATCAACCTCAACTTGCACATTATAAAACTATATACACTCCATATACATGCATGCATATATACGGTTACATACATGTTGGGAATTAAATATTCTGAAGTTAGAGTATTAGAAATTACTCTAAGTCAAAGGTACTGCTAGTACATCAAGGTACTGCTAGTTCAAGTTGAAGGTACTGCTGATCAGTGACTCATTGGATAAGATCGAAAAGATATTTATTGTATTTTGGTCAAACATATACGGTAGATAATATCTTACTCCATGTGCTTAGTTAACAAGTTGTATACATAGATACATGTTGTATCTTATGTACTGACACCAATATGAATAAGTTAAACAAGTAAGTCGGTCAAGACTTTTAAGCAATTTGTAAAGATCTTTTGCAACTATAAAAGAGATCTTAGTCTAGTGAATATGTGTGTGAATATCTGTTAAGACATAGAACAAAAAAAAAAAAAAAAACATATCACAAATCTAGAAGTATAAGATTCAAGGTTTTGTAACCCTAGTGAAAAACACAAGATCACTCGTATTATTTGGAATAATATTGAATCGTTTAGTGAAATACTTTCTTTGTTCATTGTTAAGTAACAAATATAATTCTTCCATTTCCATAACATACATAACCTTCTAAGTGTGGTTAAGTAAATTCCGCGTACTTAATCATATTAACTCAATATATCTTATACACAAAGACACAAGGTTTAACCACCTTAACCGTGTATCAAACAAGAGGACCTCTGATGAAGCGAAAAGTGTACCGCTTTTAAGGGGTCATTTAAGCCCTAAATCGTATTTATTTGATCAAATATTGCCCTAAATCGTTCCTTTTGTCATTTTAGGTACTTTTGAGGAGAAATCTGGAAAAGGAGGCATTTTGGACGTTTTTGGAGCATAAAAGTGAAGAAAACGGCAAAGTCTCAAAAATCGGCTGAAAGTTACCTTTGACGGCGTCACATTTAACCCCAGACGGCGTCATGCCTTGGCAAGAAAAAGTGGACGTGAAATTTACTCATGATAAGCCAGTGAAAATAGCATGTGAATTCTGACGGCGTCACGCTTTAACTTGATCAAGGGCGTCACGGCTTAAATCAAAAGGGGACGGCGTCACGTTCAAGATTCGACGGCGTCAAGCCTTGATAAGCCAGAATGGATTTTTGAAGAGCTAAAGAGGGACGGCGTCAAGAAGGTCATCCGGGAACCCTAGAAGCGGCTAGGTGACGGCGTCACACTCCATAAGGTGACGCCGTCAGATGCAAAAGTCTATATATAGTTTTCTAATTTTTTGTCATAAAAGAGAGCTTAGTGTGTGGAATTTTGGGAGAAAACCCTAAGACGATTTTAGCTTCTTTTTCAAGGCTTTTTGCCTTGAGATCTTCCATGTTACATTGAAAGATAAGTTATCAATTAATCATTCAATATGTCTATGTGTTGTTTGATTCTATCTTATTCTTGTCTTTTGTTTAACATGTTAGGCTAATTTTATCTTGTGTTTGCTTAGATCTAATGAAACCTAGCTATTGATTATTGGTTATTAGTGTGTTGTTAGTTGTATTGGATGATTGTTTATCTATGTTAGGCTTAAGAAAACTGGCTAACTTCCTATTCGGTAACTTGCTTGAACGTCTTAAGAAACATGAACCAAATGCGTACTAAAGGTTTTTATGGTTGTATTTAATGCACAAGCGAATTCTAGTGATCCCATGTTAGGAGCTTCCTAGCCGGCTCGACATAGGAGTGAAGTAGGAGCTTGTAGAGTTGGGGAAGTAAGTACGCCACCCCACGAATGGTATTAAGGAATACACCCGTCATCCACGCGACTAATACACACTAATTAACCGGTAAAAGATAGTTAGGGAGTAAGGAAATCTAAGTAAACACATTTCTCTACACATAAGTTTCTCACCACATTTTCATTTCAGTTATTTATTTTATTGCATTCGTAGTAATTTGGGTTAGTTGACTAGCAACTAATTCCGCCCACTCTTTCAAACCCGAGATTTTACTTGCTTTCATAAAAACTATAAAAACATAAAAAGAATCTTCCTCAACCCTTAGACCTAATTAGAGTAGCCTTTCACACCTAACGAACACTATTCCCTGTGGAGAACGATCAATCCCCCGTACTTACCACTACACTATACTACATCGGTCAGGTACACTGCCTGGTGGGGTTGTAAGCCTCTTGAGATCCCTCGAGAGGTAAAACCTGTTGTAAGGTTACAAAACCACGCATCAAGTTTTTGGCGCCGCTGCCGGGGAATAGTTATTGTTTAGGTTGAATTTTTATTTCTATTAGGTCTACTCACTAGATTCCTTTCTAGTGAGATTTTTATTTTATTTTTCTAGATTTTCTTTAGTCTATCTATTTTCTTCGTGTCTTTGTTCGTAACCATACCATCCGACATCATGGAAGATGGTAATATCCTTAACCCCCACAACCCACCACCACAACAACCACCACCACCTCCTAGAGCCCGTACTTTAGGAGAGTATTCCCGTCCTAGCCACCATGGCTATCGAAACACCATTGAGCTCACTCATGGAGCCAATATCACACCCTTGCGATCCGACACCATCCGGTTGGTGCAAAGCGGATGCGCATTCCATGGACTTCGTTCTGAAGATCCTAATCAACATCTCAAGGACTTTCTCAAAATCGTTGATTCTATAGACCTTGATGTTTCCACTCGAGAGACGAACCGATTGCGTCTCTTCCAATTCTCTTTGCGGGACCAAGCTAGTCAGTGGCTAGAACGTCAACCCGCAGGATCCATTACCTCTTGGGATGATCTCACCACTCGTTTCCTTGCTCAGTTTTTCCCACCGGGAAGAACTACCAAGCTAAGGAATGATATCTTGATGTTCCAACAACGTCAAGGCGAAACTCTCTACGAGGCATGGACTCGATTCAAGGACTTACTCCAAAAAGTCCCTCACCATGGCATAGAACTTTGGCTCCAAGTCCAAATCTTCTATGACCATATCAATCTCTACACAAGGCAAACCATTGACCAATCGGCCGGTGGCAAGCTACGTGATCTAAGTGCGGAACAATCATGGGCTCTCCTAGAGGATCTTGCTCTTTATGACAACGAAAGTTGGAGTGATCCCCGTGATTTGAATAAAACGGTCAAGGCAATATCTTTGCCTTCGAACAATTCAAGCACTTCCGACCGTAGGATCATAGAACTTGAAGACCAAGTCAAGTTTCTCATGAAATCCTACGAGGCTCCTAAACCTTCAAGCCAAGTGAACAAAATCACTTCTTCATGTGAATTATGTAGTGGTCCCCACGACACTCGTGATTGCATGGAACTCCCCGAACAAGCTTTTGTGGACTACGCATCCTCGCGTACCGACGGAGCGGGAGACAAGTGGTACACTTTCAAACACGAGCCAAACCATTACGGTGATACATACAACCCCTCATGGAAAAATCACCCGACCCTTAGGTGGAAACAAAACCAAAACGCACAACAACCCAATTCTTCCAACCCACCTAATCGTTTCCAATCAAGCGGTTCCAACTCGAACCGTACTTTCAACAACAATCCTTCCGGCAATGGTAGTACCAATAACTTTGAAGGATTGATGTCTCAATTTATGGCATCTCAAGAAGCTCGGATAGCTAGATTCGAATCCGAATTCAATCAGCAACAAACTGAGATGACCAATAAAATTGACAACTTGTTGAAAGCCCTCAATAACCAAATGCTATCACCTCCACATAAGGACGCTAGGAACTCAAATAGCGGACCCCAAGTCAAAGACCCTTCTTCATCCAAACATGTCCGCTTCGTCAACGTTGTCACTATTAAACCAATCGATAGGAGCATGGAAGAAAGTGACAAGAATGAGGGTAGGATAGAAATGGAACCTAAGGATGAGGTTAAGAAAGTCGAGGTTGATAAGGAAGTTAAGAAAAATGAAGTAGAGGAAGTAGATAACGATGAGGACTACTTCAATAGGCTGCCCACTAAGGAAGAGCGCGCATATCATACAAACTTATTCGATGACCCCGAGACACCATACTTCCTAGGTAGACCAATCATAGAAATAGGCGACCCTTCTAATCTCAACATACCATGCAACATTAGACATCTACATGTGTGGAAAGCTTACATCGACCTTAGATCGCCCATAAACATCATGACTAGAGCCCACTACAACTTGATAATGAAGAATCAACTTGGGTATAGGATGTTCCCTGACAAGGGTTGGATGAGTAACTTCACGGGAAGAGTTAAGGGATTACCGGTTTATGTAGGAAACTTCACCTATGTCACCGACTTTGTAATTGTAGAAGATATCCGCCCAACAGTCGATGCATCCTTGACTCAAGTGGTTTTTGGAAAACCATTTGTTGAGGTCTCTAGAATGACTTATGAACCTTCCTTAGGGATAGTTAGATTTAAGGATGAGACCGATGAAGTAAGCTACCAAATGCCATATAAGATAGAACAATTCCAACACTTGTCAAATGTTGAGAAGGAGCTCAAGCAAGCGGTCTACTATAGGAATGATGAGGATAGAAGTAAAGGAGTAGACTATGTTATGGAAAGGATATTCGGTTTCTACAAGGATTGTTTGAAATTAGGACCGGAATATAAAACCGGGAAGGAGAATGGCCTAGGAACCGTGACCGATGATGGAGTCACGTAATGTACGTGACTTTGAGTCTAGCTACAAGACTCGTTAATAAAGAAAAGCGCTTCTTGGGAGGCAACCCAATCTTTATTTGCTTTGTGTGTTTATTTGTTTTATTTGCTTTGTGTGTTTATTTATTTGTTTGTTTGATTTTATTTGTTTCCGTATGTGTGTTTAATTTTTATTAGTATTGATTCATGTTCAAAAGTAATTTGTGAAAATGCTTTATTTTGTTTTTAACTTCGTCTTAACTACATATAAAGGTATTTTGCAAAAGATAAGTGTAAGGGAAATCTAAATCGGTTTATTAGAACACAAATGAACATGAATCGTAATAATACTAAATTAGCATACATATTAGTATTTGTTTGAGTCAAATGCTTGTATCGAGTCATAATGATGTTTTGCAGGATTTCCAGGAAGTAAGGTAAAGGTTTTTCCAGAAATTTTCCGGAAACTTAAAATGAAAATTTTTGTCAGGTCATTTCTGACTGCGTCAGGGTTTATAACCTGACGGCGTCAGATTTAATTTTCAGAAATTTTTGAAAGTTTTGTTTTTAAAAAAAGGTTTTTATTAAAATCTCCAACTTATAATCTCCAGGAATCTGCAAAGTTATCATTCCACAAGCATTATATCCTTATATATAGATTTATCCCGCCGATGTTATGCAGGTTTTCGTGTTTGTTTTCTCAGGTTTATCAGGTTATTTTGGACAAGGAAATGTTTTTGGATCAAGCTTTTGGCGATGCATTAGTCATGGAGCTTCAACATTACTTTGGAAGAAGATTTAACCGTGTTACTTCATTATCCACCGAGCGAATCAGGGGAGTATTTGATTTCATTCTTTTACCTTATTTACTTTTACATCTTGTTATTTGAACATTGGGGACAATGTTCATCTTAAGTGTAAGGGGGGGGGGGGTAAAAGTACGATTTTAGAGAATGCCATTGCGCTTGATTTTTGTTTGTTTAATAGTAGATGTGTAATAAAACTAAGAGAAATACTTGTTAAGGTAATTTTAGTGCCAAATTTAAAATTTTTTACAACATGTAGGAGTGAAACTTTGATCTTAATGAGCGTCTCACGGATAGGAGTTATATGACTAGCACAAAAACCGTACCACTAAAAAATTTTCCACCCCCAAATATGTGAGGTTCGCCCCTAGAATTGGTAGGAAAAGCATTTATGCTATGATGTGTGTACCGGTAGCACTTAGATTCTAGAACTTGCGTTAGGACCATTCCGAGGCCACAAGTGAGACTACATTCGTGTAGTTAGATTTACTACATGATAAGAGGCATTAGGATTAACCCATTGTTTTACACCTGTGTTTTTGTTATAATTACATTTGCTACATTGGTCAAGTAATTCTCCCACACCCTTTGCGTTGTACTCATTTTTAGTACACGATACCCCTAGTACACCCCTCAGAGCCTATCTTTTCGTTTCGACCTTTAAGCATTTTACTTAAAGGAAGAATTTGTTACACCCCACTTAAATGTACACCCAAATCGCCTTAGCCTACCTTGTATGCACTCATTTTTAGTGCATTATTATTACAACATTTGTTTAAACCCAAGTTAATTATCTAGTTGATTACATGGTTGCTAAGTCGAGTCATATCCTTGTACATATTATTTTGGGACGATTGGGACTCATGGGTAAAGTACTAGTGTAATGGAGTAATGGGGAAGAACATCATTTATTACCCCCATATGTGCTAAATGTTTTAAAAGTACTCCAAGTTTTTCAATTATCTTAATTCGAGTCGTTAGATTAGTATTTGTAAAGTTATGTAAAAGTTCAAGTGTAAGGGGGATGCAATGCCCCTATGATGTATTATTTTGGATGGTAGGGCAAAAGTGTATGCAAAAAAAAAAAAAAAAAAAAAAAAAAAAAAAAAAAGAAAAAAAAAAATCAAGAAAAACAAAAAAAAAAAAAAAAAAAAAAGAGAAAAAGAAAAAGTAGAAAAAACATACGGACTACCATCCCGTTTCATTTTATGTTTATTTTTATGTTTTTGTTATTTTGTTATTTTGTTTCTAGCTTAAGATCGAGTCGAGTCTTGGCTTAGCAACATTGTATAGTACATGTAATTGATCAAGATTTTTAACTCGCCACCAGTAAAATATCCTTTATCCAACCAAACCGTGTTTTCCTTTTCCCTACACCTAACGTTATAACCCATGAAAAAGCCCTCTTTGATAGTTTATCTTAGGTGCTTACGCCTAGTGGAGGAGGTTTTCGATCCTTTCCCAAGCCTATGGTAATCTATTTGCTATGACAGGTAGTGAGAGATATTATCCGTTTTCATTTATGAGATTTATTTTGATGACACTTGAGAGATGTGAGTATCTAAACACTACTTGTGAGGTGCTAGTATGTAATCTCCGTGCTTATTATGATTGAAGTGGAACGATTATTTGTTGTAATTACTTTTATGTTAGCATTAAATGACCCCTAACTTGTATTTTGATTAGAATAAAAGCGCATTTGCTTGAGGACAAGCAAATCTCAAGTGTAAGGGTATTTGATGAAGCGAAAAGTGTACCGCTTTTAAGGGGTCATTTAAGCCCTAAATCGTATTTATTTGATCAAATATTGCCCTAAATCGTTCCTTTTGTCATTTTAGGTACTTTTGAGGAGAAATCTGGAAAAGGAGGCATTTTGGACGTTTTTGGAGCATAAAAGTGAAGAAAACGGCAAAGTCTCAAAAATCGGCTGAAAGTTACCTTTGACGGCGTCACATTTAACCCCAGACGGCATCATGCCTTGGCAAGAAAAAGTGGACGTGAAATTTACTCATGATAAGCCAGTGAAAATAGCATGTGAATTCTGACGGCGTCACGCTTTAACTTGATCAAGGGCGTCACGGCTTAAATCAAAAGGGGACGGCGTCACGTTCAAGGTTCGACGGCGTCAAGCCTTGATAAGCCAGAATGGATTTTTGAAGAGCTAAAGAGGGACGGCGTCAAGAAGGTCATCCGGGAACCCTAGAAGCGGCTAGGTGACGGCGTCACACTCCATAAGGTGACGCCGTCAGATGCAAAAGTCTATATATAGTTTTCTAATTTTTTGTCATAAAAGAGAGCTTAGTGTGTGGAATTTTGGGAGAAAACCCTAAGACGATTTTAGCTTCTTTTTCAAGGCTTTTTGCCTTGAGATCTTCCATGTTACATTGAAAGATAAGTTATCAATTAATCATTCAATATGTCTATGTGTTGTTTGATTCTATCTTATTCTTGTCTTTTGTTTAACATGTTAGGCTAATTTTATCTTGTGTTTGCTTAGATCTAATGAAACCTAGCTATTGATTATTGGTTATTAGTGTGTTGTTAGTTGTATTGGATGATTGTTTATCTATGTTAGGCTTAAGAAAACTGGCTAACTTCCTATTCGGTAACTTGCTTGAACGTCTTAAGAAACATGAACCAAATGCGTACTAAAGGTTTTTATGGTTGTATTTAATGCACAAGCGAATTCTAGTGATCCCATGTTAGGAGCTTCCTAGCCGGCTCGACATAGGAGTGAAGTAGGAGCTTGTAGAGTTGGGGAAGTAAGTACGCCACCCCACGAATGGTATTAAGGAATACACCCATCATCCACGCGACTAATACACACTAATTAACCGGTAAAAGATAGTTAGGGAGTAAGGAAATCTAAGTAAACACATTTCTCTACACATAAGTTTCTCACCACATTTTCATTTCGGTTATTTATTTTATTGCATTCGTAGTAATTTGGGTTAGTTGACTAGCAACTAATTCCGCCCACTCTTTCAAACCCGAGATTTTACTTGCTTTCATAAAAACTATAAAAACATAAAAAGAATCTTCCTCAACCCTTAGACCTAATTAGAGTAGCCTTTCACACCTAACGAACACTATTCCCTGTGGAGAACGATCAATCCCCCGTACTTACCACTACACTATACTACATCGGTCAGGTACACTGCCTGGTGGGGTTGTAAGCCTCTTGAGATCCCTCGAGAGGTAAAACCTGTTGTAAGGTTACAAAACCACGCATCAACCTCACAGTTGGTATCAGAGTTACAGGTTGATATATTTGATTTAGAAGAAACAGAAATGGAAGCTCAGGATGTTCAAACAAATGTTGCTGCAAAGTTGCCCATGATCAAACCCAATGAGTTTGAGTTATGGAGGATGAGAATTGAGCAATATTTCATGGTCCAAGATTATACCCTTTGGGATATAATTATATATGGTGATTCCTTTTCACCAAGCTACTCAGAAGTTGTCCTAGAAGGTAAAACAAGTAGGAAAAGAAATACTGGACCAGTGTCAAATGAAGAGAAGATACTGAAGAGAAATGATCAGAAAGCAAGAAATTTGCTGCTTATGACCATTCCTGGTGAGCAGATGCTATCATTTAACAAGTATCTTGATGCAAAAACTCTTTTTGAAGAGATTTGTGCATATTTTGGTGGTAATGAAACTACCAAAAAGACACAGAAGACACTACTAAAGCAACAATTTGAAAACTTCACTGCTTTTAGTAATGAGTCTCTTGATAAGCTATTCTCTAGATTACATAAGCTTGTCAGTCAGTTAGCTGTGTTGGGTGTTGAGACAGAGAAGAAAGATCTCAACATGAAGTTTTTAAGAAGTCTACCTGATGAGTTCCACACTCATGTCATTGTCTGGATGAACAAACCAGACATTGAAACAATGAAGCTCAATGATTTGTACAACAACTTCAAAATTGTTGAACAAAGTCTTAGAAAGTCTGGAACTTATGGTACTAGTTCTGGGAACGTGGCACTCTTGTCATCTCCTAGTATTGGTAAGAGTGAAGAGGTAGATGAAGGTGAAAGTGCTCCTTCTACAAGTTCTCACAAGGATGTTGCTGGTCTTGGAGATTCAACATTCTATGCCTTTATTACCAGTTAATCTAATGGCTCTCCTCTCAACCATGAAGACCTTGAACAGGTAGATGGTGATGATTTGGAAGCTATGGATATTAAATGGCAGGTTGCTTTGCTTAGCATGAGGGCTAAGAAGTATTGGCAAAGAACTGGGAAGCAGATTACCATAAATGGTAATGACACTGCTGGGTTTGATAAGAAGAAAGTAGAGTGTTTCAACTGTCATAGGTTAGGACACTTTGCTAAGGAGTGTAGAAGCCCAAGAAAGCAGGAGAATAGAAACACATGGTATAAGCAAGATAGGAGAAAGGAAGTTACTGTTGAAGAGCTAAAGGCTATGTTGGCTATTGATGGTATTGGTTATGATTGGAGCTCTATGGCTATTGAAGAGGATGCACCACCAAATGCTGCTCTTTTGGCCAATGAATTTGCTCTAATGGCTCATTCTGATTCAGAGGTAAACAATATTACATCTTGTACTGAATCATGTCCTAATCTTAAAGCTTATGAAGACCTTAATAAGAGATTTGAAGCTCATAAACAAGAGCTACTTGATTCTTTGTTTAATTTGGCTAATCACAAAAGAGGTCTAGGTGTTTTAGAAAAACAAGTCTTACATTTTAAAAATAATGAAATTCATTTTGCTGATGACATCAATATACTAAAAAATGACATTAAGATCAGAGATGAGTGTATTGTTGAGTTGAATGATTCATTAGCTAAACACAAAAATGAAAGAGAAAATGTAAAGGTTTCTGTGGATGTTTTAGCACATTCCTCAGAAAAATTCAATAGACTTTGGGAAGCCCAAGTTATTGATAAAGTTAATTATGGTGTTGGATTTAAGTCTGTACCCCCACCATACAGAGGTGTTCATTCACCTCCAGGTATTGATTTAGCTCACACAGGGTTACCTGAGTTTCAAGAACCAATCATGGAATATGGTTCTAAGGTCACTAAATCTCCTAAGATAGAAAAGGTAAGTAAAAGTTTAGATAAAACTTTATCTTATCAGGACAAGGTGTCCTTTGTTAAGAAAGGAGATGCTATAGTTGTTGAAGATTGCACAACTGATAGTGATAGTGAAGAAGAACAGGTTATGTCTAAACCTGTCTTGGTTAAGAAAGTAGGATCAAATATTCCTAAGCTAGTCAATCACAACACTAACAGGCCTAAGTCAAATGTTAAGACTGTTAGGAAACCAGTTAGATTTTGTGAACAATATAGAACTACAAACAAGCCCAGAGGTAACCAAAGGAATTGGAACAACCTCAAGTCTAACCAAATAGGTGATGACTTTGCTTTTTATAATAAAGCTTGTTATACATGTGGTAGTTTTGACCATCTTGCAGCTTTCTGCAACCAAAGGGTTACTGGGTATGAAAACCATAGAGTGAATCACAAAAGGCAAACTCCTCAAACTCTCTTTCACTCTAATACTCATAGAACTAAACCCAGAACAGTCTCAAACAAGTCTGGACTCAAAGGTCCTGACAGACAAAAAGGTCCTGTTAACAAAGTACTGCCAGTTCAAATTAAAGGTACTGGTAAATCTAAAGGTACTGTTAGACCTTTGATGACTGTTAACCCAAAATCAACAGCTAAGGATGCAAAAACAACTTTCATACATGCATCTAAAACTGTTCTAAGACCCATTCAAACAAAAGCAATGGTTCACAAACAAATTTGGAGACCAAAGGGTGTGACTTCAAAGTTAGCAGACTCTGCTAAGCATGTTACTCACTCTGCTACTAAGGGTAATAGGGCAAATGCTATTAAGGCCTCAGCATGTTGGATTCAAAAATCCAATGTTGCATCAACAGTCCTTAAAAGATTAAATTACATTGATGCAAGAGGCAGATCCAAGTCAGTAATGGCTTGGATCCCCAAAGAAAACTAACACTCTTATTTGTGTGCAGGAACATTCTATTGATCATCAAGATCAAGGATACTCAGATAGTGGATGTTCCAATCACATGACAGGCAACATGTCTTATCTTTCAGACTTTCAAGAATTCAATGGAGGATATGTTACCTTTGGAGGTGGTTTTCGTGGCAAAATTTCTGGTAAAGGTACTATTAAAACCGGAAATTTAGATTTTGAAAATGTGTACTATGTACAAGAGTTAAAGTATAATCTTTTTAGTGTTTCACAAATGTGTGACAAAAAGAATAATGTCCTTTTTACTGACACTGAATGTCTTGTTCTATCTAAGGATTTTAAGATGCCTGATGAAAATCAAGTACTTCTTAGAATTCCTAGAAAGGCCAACATGTATAGTGTTGATATGAAGAACATCATTCCTAAAAAGGATTTAACTTGTCTTGTATCAAAGGCCACATTGGATGAATCAATGTTATGGCATAGAAGGCTTGGTCATATTAACTTTAAAACCATAAATAAAATTGTTAAGAATGGTTTGGTAAGAGGTTTACCTCACAAAAGATTTGAAAATGATCAAACATGCATTGCTTGTCTAAAAGGCAAACAACACAAAGCCACTTGTAAGCCCAAAATTTTTAACTCTATCAATCAGTCATTGTTTATGCTGCATATGGACTTATTTGGACCAGTTTCAGTAAGGAGTATACAACATAAAAAATATTGTCTTGTTATAACTGATGACTATAGCAGATTTACATGGGTTTTCTTTTTAGCCTCTAAGGATGAGACATCAAGCATCCTTAAGGAATTCATTACACTGATAGAAAACCAAGTAAGCAAGAAAGTAAAAGTCATTAGGAGTGATAATGGGACAGAGTCTAGAAATAGAGTTATGGATGAATTCTGCAAAGAAAAAGGTATTAGGAGAGAATATAGTGTTGCTAGAACACCACAACAGAATGGAGTGGTTGAAAGAAAGAATAGAACACTAATTGAAGCTGCTAGAACAATGTTAGCTGATTCCAAGCTACCTATAATCTTTTGGGCAGAGGCAATTAACACTGCTTGCTATGTTCAAAATAGAGTTTTAGTTGTGCAGCCTCACAATAAGACATCATATGAACTCTTTAATGGTAGAACTCCTGCAATAGGATTTCTTAGACCTTTTGGATGTCATGTGACCATTCTCAATACCTTAGACCATTTAGGAAAATTCGATGGTAAAGCAGATGAAGGTTTCTTAGTTGGATATTCTCTTGTTAGCAAAGCTTTTAGAGTTTACAACTTAAGAACTGAGAAAGTTCAAGAAGAACTACATGTGGAGTTTCAGGAAAACAAATCCAATGTAGTAGGTCAAGGACCCAAATGGATATTTGATCTTGATTATCTAACAAACTCTATGAATTTTTTACCTGTTGTTGCAGAAACTAATAATTTTTCAGGTTCACAAGCAACAAATGAGGTGGAGTTAGATAAAGATCAAACTGATGTCATTATGCCATTGTGGTCAAGTACCAGTGTGGATTTAGCTTCAAACAATGATGAATCTTCTTCTGGTAAAGCAAAAGAAGATGTTGAGGCTCAAAGAAGAGATGTTGGAACAGAGGAACAACTCAATATGTTAAATATTGATGGTACTGCTGAGTCAGAGCAAGGTACTGTTAGTACTTCTCAAGGTACTGGTAGTTTATTTGAAGGAACTGTTAGTTTAGCTGAAGGTCCTGCTGGTCCTTCACACTCAAAAGATGCAGAGTTCCAAGAAGATGAAGTGGATGTGACTAATCTTACACCATCTTATCATGTTCCTACAACACCACACACAAGGATTCACAAAGTTCCCTCCCTGGATAATGTGATTGGAGATATACAATCTGGTGTGAAGACAAGAAGACAATTGGTTTCTTCAGACCAAAAAGGGATTCTTGATGCCCTTTATGCTTCAAAACAACATGAACTTTCAAACTCATGTTTATTTGTATGTTTTCTCTCTCAAAAGGAACCAAAGAATATTCTTACAGCCCTAGATGATTCAAGCTGGGTAGAGGCTATGCAAGAAGAGCTTCTTCAGTTCAAGATTCAAAAGGTTTGGGTGCTAGCAGATTTACCTAGGAATGAAAAGGTAATTGGCACTAGATGGGTTTTTAAGAACAAAAGGGATGAAAGAGGAATTGTGATCAAGAATAAGGCTAGACTAGTAGCACAAGGGTACACACAAGAAGAAGGAATAGATTATGATGAAGTTTATGCTCCAGTAGCAAGGATTGAGGCAATTAGGCTGTTTCTAGCTTATGCTTCATTTTTCGGCTTCACAGTCTATCAAATGGATGTCAAAAGTGCATTTTTATATGGTGAAATTGGAAGAGAGGTGTATGTTTCACAACCTCCTGGTTTCATTGATCCATTACATCTAAACAAAGTGTACAGAGTAGTGAAAGCTCTCTATGGCCTTCATCAGGCACCAAGAGCTTGGTATGCAACACTTGCTTCCTACTTATTAGAAAATGGATTTCAAAGAGGGAAGATTGATCAGACACTTTTCATCAAACAGCACAAGAAGGATCTTCTGTTAGTGCAGGTGTATGTGGATGACATTATCTTTGGATCTACAAGGAAGGAAATGTGTTTAGAATTTGAGAAACTTATGAAAGATAAGTTTCAGATGAGTTCTATGGGAGAACTTACATTCTTTTTGGGTTTGCAAGTTAAGCAATCATCTGAAGGCATATTTATTAGTCAAGACAAATATGTTGCAGAGATACTTAGAAAATTTCAATTTGCTGATTCAAAAATTGCAAGCACACCAATGGACCTAGAGAAGCACCTTCTGAAAGATGAAGATGGAGAAAATGTAGATGTACACAGTTACAGATCTATGATAGGCTCCTTGATGTATCTTACATCATCTAGACCTGATATCATGTTTCCTGTTTGTGTATGTGCAAGATTTCAAGTTACTCCAAAGGTTTCTCATTTAACTGCAGTCAAGAGAATTTTTAGATATCTCAAAGGTCAACCAAGGTTGGGTATATGGTATTCTAGAGAATCTCCTTTTGACTTGGTAGCGTATTCGGATAGTGATTATGCTGGTGCTAGCTTAGACAGAAAGTCAACAACTGGAGGATGTCAATTCCTTGGGTGTAGACTTGTCTCATGGCAGTGTAAGAAGCAAACAAGTGTGGCAAATTCAACAACTGAAGCTGAATATATAGCTGCTGCAAGTTGCTCTAGTCAAGTTCTATGGCTTCAAAACCAACTTCTTGATTATGGGTACAATTTCTTAAACACTGTTATTTATATTGATAATAGTAGTACAATTTGTATTATTAAAAATCCTGTACAACACTCTAAAACAAAACACATTGAAATTAGACATCACTTTATAAGAGACTGCAATGAGAAAAGATTAATTCAGGTTCTTAAAATTGCTTCAGAGCATAATTTTGTAGATCTGCTAACAAAAGCTTTTGATGTTTCAAGGTTTCAGTACTTGGTAGCAAGTATTGGAATGCTTAATCTTTAAATTTTCAATATGATGTGTTTTTGTACATAAAATTTTGAAAGTACTGCTGGATTTATAAGGTACTGCTATATCAAAATTTGAATTGTGTTATTCATACAGTTGGTTTTATGATTATTCTAATGCAAGACAAGTACTTTGTACATTGTTCTTTTGGTTTTAGACTAACTATTTCAGGTATGAATATGTGAACACAAAGGATATTTCAAGTGAAATGGGAACAGCAGAATTCTTATCAAATTGCTGACCATAGTAGATTTATGATGGACTGAGTTTAGGAATTTAACCTCCTTAAAACTTCTTTCTTGAAATCTAGTTATGATAGTTCACATTGAATTGATAACTTAGTTGATCAGATAGTAACTGATACAACTCACTTTCTATCATTTTATACTTTCAAGTATAATGAGTTAGTCTAAGGACATCTGATAGAAATAACAGCTAGTGAAAGTGAATCTAATTCTTGTGTTGGAGGTAACAATTACTATGAGCTGGAAACCCTGTCAAGAAAATCTTTTGAATAGATTTATCTTTTCACAGGCAGTTAGTGATAACTGAAATACATTGGTTCTCACACAACCAGAGGTTATTTTAAACCGAAATTTTGATTAGGTGACTGTTATTCACTTGATTTCTTCAAAATGGTTACAAGTAGTATGATTTTTCAATTCTAAAATCATGAACATACTACTAAGTTAAATGATTTCTTAAAAGGATTTTCAAGAGATTCACAAAAACCATTCATTGATGGACTATGAATCAAAATGTCCACTGATTCACCTCTCATAGGAGTTAACACACCTAGAAGTGATGAGGACAGAAACTTAAACTCTTAAGGAATTGATGGCTTCATGTACAATATTGTCTGAAAACAAGTTCAAACTGATAGATCAGGTGATATGAAGAGAAGTTCTTTAGTACATAGTGAGATCTTCCAAACAAGGGGAGGAAACTAAAGTTATTTACTTCAGGGGAGGTTATAATCTCAGAGAAGGAAATAATTGCCCAGAAAAGGAAGAATAAACCAATATATGGAAGGAAAAGACAAGAGCATACAAGATGATGATGTAGAGGTTGAAAATGATTAGAACAGATCAAATATCTAGAAGGGATGAAGCATTTCTAAAGGAGAAAGTTCTATCTAGATCAAACGAAGGAAAGATTCAATTTCAGTTCATTATGTTTGTTTATCACTTGCAAAGGCATGCTGATAGATGATTTCACTTGTTGAAATCATTGCCTCTTACAATTCCTCCATCCAAGGAAATTGCACCATCTTTTGGTACAATGTTTTGATATTGCTGAAGTCAAAGAAGAACAAAGCAGATGAGTTCAGAATAGAAGAATAGTTCAGATTCATGAAGTGTTTGAAAGATCTTCACAAGTCCTCATTTAATTCAGAAAAACATGTTTGAATTAATTCACATGTTTAGGGGAGGATTGTTGGGAATTAAATATTCTGAAGTTAGAGTATTAGAAATTACTCTAAGTCAAAGGTACTGCTAGTACATCAAGGTACTGCTAGCTCAAGTTGAAGGTACTGCTGATCAGTGACTCATAGGATAAGATCGAAAAGATATTTATTGTATTTTGGTCAAACATATACGGTAGATAATATCTTACTCCATGTGCTTAGTTAACAAGTTGTATACATAGATACATGTTGTATCTTATGTACTGACACCAATATGAATAAGTTAAACAAGTAAGTCGGTCAAGACTTTTAAGCAATTTGTAAAGATCTTTTGCAACTATAAAAGAGATCTTAGTCTAGTGAATATGTGTGTGAATATCTGTTAAGACATAGAACAAAAAAAAAAATAACATATCACAAATCTAGAAGTATAAGATTCAAGGTTTTGTAACCCTAGTGAAAAACACAAGATCACTCGTATTATTTGGAATAATATTGAATCGTTTAGTGAAATACTTTCTCTGTTCATTGTTAAGTAACAAATATAATTCTTCCATTTCCATAACATACATAACCTTCTAAGTGTGGTTAAGTAAATTCCGCGTACTTAATCATATTAACTCAATATATCTTATACACAAAGACACAAGGTTTAACCACCTTAACCGTGTATCAAACAAGAGGACCTCACAATACACATACTCCCTTTCACACTTAAAACTCACCTCACAACATTTCTCTAGTGATTTCATTCCTGCCGAGACACTTCAAGAAAAAGGAGCAAGCTCTAGCCCTTTTCGAATCCATTACCAAACGTTCAAGCTTCATTCGATCCTTCCGTGATCATTCTTACAAGTGACGTACTACTCGTTCCATTTCTAGATCATATCCACGTATTTCTCACCACCTTATTCGGTGTAGTAAGCAATCAAACTCATTTCTATACATTATTATAATTTTCAATGTTTCATGCATCGTATATATATATATATATATATATATATATATATATATATATATATATATATATATATGTATATGTATATATATTTATATTCATATTCATATTCATTCGATCATGTAAGCTTTCTATTTATTATTACGTTTTCTCGTTAATTATTTCGTATATACATTTGACCTCCTATTCATGGATGGCTAGAAAATACAAGTTATACATTCGTTCGACACTCATATCTTCATTTTTATGCATATCGAGACTTGATTTGATCATGTGTTGCTTATCGTACAATACTTATATCATTTATCGCTTTGGACCATTTATTATGTCGACTAGGAACGACCTCATAGAACCCATTTTTTTACGTACAACATATCAATTTTATTGCTCAATCTAATTCTCAACAAGCTCATCTAACAAGTTGTTAATTAAGTTCACATTATAAGCTCTAAAAAGAGCTTTTCTAACCCCCAAACTATCGCTACTCGATAACAGTTTTCAAAACTTATATAATTATCGATTGGGTTTTTAGCCCAACAAGCCAAAAATAAGCACTTATCGATAAGCAGTTGGTATAAGCTGTTTGGATATGTTTTTAAGACCCTAAAATAAGCCCAAAGAAAAGCCCAACTTGTTTTAAAACCCAATGATTCATTATCTCTTATTGGGCTTTGTTTTAAACTCGTTAAAGCCCAATAAGCGGTTAATAAGTTTTTTTTTGCAAATAAGCAGTTTAATAAGACTCAAATAAGCTTTTCAAAGATAATACAACTTTCGAAAAACTTATCACATCTATTTTGTGATTTTTGGACTAAATTTGCAAAATATATTTCATTTCGGGTTAAATGTGTCAACTTCACATAAATATGTTCCAAACTGTTATTTCAGTAACCTAAGGATAGAAATTGTCCAAACAGTAAACATAAAGCTAAATATGTAATATATGACCTTTTTGGACTAAAAATGTAATTAGTAACTAACCAAGGACTAACGGTGCAAAAGTTAACCCGTTAGGGTAGAAAGTGTAAATTTTGTATAAGTTCAGGGACTAAACAGTAACTTTATTTCTTGCATATTCCAACTCATGTTTTTATACTTTTTTTTTTTCATTCAAACACGAGCATTTTTACGATTCGTACAACATATTCAAATACGTTACGTTTATGTATTCATATAACGAATTTTGACGAATAACTAAACGTATCATTCAAACCACTTTCGAGGAAACGATATTATGAATTCAATAACATAAAAACAAGATAATATTATATATAATATTATTTTTTAACTTTAAGCATTTTAAGCATATCATTCACTCTCATCACGAACCAATTCGTTATCCGATGCACTTTTCACAATCATTATTCGTATTAAACCAAAAATGTCAAAAATCTTAGACTTCCCTATTATCCAGGTCGTGTGTTGGAGCCATTCCCATAATACATTTGATTTCACATTCCACCTTTGCCAGTTACATTCAAGGTGAGTTCATAGTCACACTTTTATCTTTTACATTCTTTCAAATACGTGGGGAGATACATGCTACAAAACAGAACACAAGTATTTTCTGTATGCTATACCTGATTGATATTGCCTAAGTTACCTTTACTATTGCCATTATTACAAGTCCCTCCCATCATGAGCCATTAACCACTGCGAGTGGACGCGAATATAGTGAACAGATCTGTGAAGGCTGACTGCCTGTTTGAACTATCCAGAAGATGGTCTTAGTTGCTAGCTGGATAGGTCAAATACACTTTATTTGAATTTCAAAATAGGAAGACGGCAATCTCCTATAGAGGGCCATAACTCATGCCATTAATTTGGATTGTTCATGCCGTTTGAGCGGTACTGTTAAGGTTTGAGTGTCATGAGAATTAGGATAATATATCGAACTGCAATATTATTATTTCAAAATAATTGTATTTTATGCAATTATAGACTTGTGTTAAAATTGATTACAATTACAAATGCTATGATTTCATTCAACAATTTTGTTGACTTTTAGCATGTTTATATCAGGTAATTAACGGAGCATTCAAGGCACGGAGTGGATATTAAACTGGTGGTTTTGGTGTCAAATAAATTCTGTCTTTCATATCAAACTTACCTTATCTTTAGTGGAATATTAAACGTTGAAATTTTCTTTTTGTATATGAATTTCTAAATGAATGACAATAACTTTCAAAACGTCTCTTTTGAGTCATTTTCTATGATTATGACTATGATCCATCCGGTAATACCCCTATTAAGTCTTCCGCTGTTAACCCAAAATTTAGGGGGTGTTACAAGCTAAGACTACATGGTAGGCTAAGGCGAATAGGTGTATAGAAACAATATTGATAAGGGTATGAAACGAAAAGAATGGTTCGGAAGGGTGTATCTAGGGGCATCTTGCACTAAAGGTGAGTGCAACAAAAGGGTTTTAACACGAGGGTCGAAGAATCGAGTTGACTAATCAATAAACGCACACAATTATATACACATATGGCTATTTGGGTGTTAATCCTAAAATATTGCCTTCTCGAATTGTCTCTTCCAAATGTATCAAGCTAACTCGACACACTACTCGTCTATGGTCTCGAAATGATGTAAAAGCCAAGTTCTAAAGTTTACATACTACCGGAACACTCACTATTTGGTGGATTTGAGGTAAATAAGGGGGAAATGGAAAGACTAAATCTCACCATGGAAATCAAGGGTTATAGTGTGCTCGGCTAAGGTCTATTCTAGTTAGGTTGAGAAAAACATGTCAAAAATTTTAAAATGTCACAATTTTTCAAAATAAACTAGAAAAATGAGGGCAAACAAGTTCAAGTTATAATTCTACTCCCACCCCCCACTTGAAATGTACAAAGTCCCTTTTATACTAAACATGAAATAAAGATGAGGTAAAAGTAGAATTGGAACGAGAACTTCCCTGAAATTTGTTCCAAAATGAAAGAAGGATCACGTAGAACATGCGTGCCTTCGTATTTTGTGACAAATCGTAATTCCAGGTCATTTTTCCCAACTTTGAAATTTAATATTCATGGATTACTATTCATCTTTCACTATTCATCATTTCACTATTCATCATTTTTGAAGTCAGTTTGCGACTTTAAGATGTTTTCAAAAATTTTACTATTTACAAAACACTATTCATCCCCGGAGGGAAATCACTATTCATAGTCATCATTCATCATTTCGTAAACTAGGTTTACGGGTATTCAAAATTCGCATAACCATTAAGGTTTAGCTGCGTAGTCATGAAACATCATTAAGGACATATCATATAGACTAGTGTAGTTTACATATCATCAGTAACATCATCATCATGTTAGGTCATTCACGGGTTTACATAATTTCTATTCATGTATATTTATTTATTAAATAAACGCCATTACTCGATCATTTATTTTGAACAATATACCCGACACTCCCGAATATGATCCTAACATATTTTCATACTCATTATAATGACATAAAAATTATATTATTAGTTTACCCGGTGTTTTGAAATTATTTACTATATATACCGTTAAAAGCTTATAACTACGACGGTTTACGAAATTTCAACCCGATAATTATTTTAACACTCGATACTTGCAAGAAATGTGATTTTATAATTTTTACAACTTCGTCATACTTTACTTTGTTCCGTTAAAATCTATTTTTAGCTAACTCGATACCCGATAACACTATATTCTAGCCAAATCTACCTAAAACCACACCTAAAGTCAAGTTTACTTATTCTTTCCCCCTCCATGCCTTTGCCGCCCCCGCCCCCCCCCCCCCCAATGCCTTCCCCTTTACCACTTTAAATTTTTTTTACCAACTCATTAATACTTGTACTTCATGTCCCTAAATATCTACATCTAATATATATGTATACTAACACATTACACATACATTTCAAGACCAAGAAAAAAAATAAAAACTCTCACATACTCACACTAGTGATCGGCCAAAGGAAAAAGAGGAAGAAAAGAGAAGAAATTTGGTGCTATCTAGTGCATATTAAGGTCTATTTAGTTAATAAATACATACTAACTAAGCTTGGAGTATTCTTGGGTTCCCATTTTCTTGCAACTTCTACTAATCCATCATAATCAAGTAAGCTTAAAAACTATTTTTATAACTTTCTTATGCATTTTTATACTTGATCTATACTTAGTCTGATGCTATTATGTTTAAAATTTCATTTAAATTATATATATAGCAAGATCACCCTATATATGTTTGTACATTTTTATGTTTCAAACAAGTTAAAAATATACTTGACATAAGTATTTTCTTGGGAAAAATGTGAATATTCAGGTCCTAGCTCATATCTAATTTTCATGTACAAGTTAAGGTTCAAAAATGAACAACTTATGATTTATAATTTTTGCTATCACTAGATTATTTATTCTTGATGTTTTGGAGCATTTATTTGATTGTTATATTATTATGACACTATAAATATTGTGGAAGAATTGGTGGATATGTAGGATAGCCTTTGGGAAGTTGTTTTGAGTAGGATCTAGTAGTTGTAAGTGTTAAAACAATAAGTTTTGAAACATATACTTGCGGGCTGTCCAGAAATCGTTCCCACAGAAAAATGAGTTTTTCAAATATAATATTTGGCTAAACATATAGAAACTAGACGTTATAATGGAAATGTGAGCGTTGGAATGGTTGAAAATGGAGTTATAACGAATAAGATACGATGAATCTAAGATTTGCGGCAAAATCTAATTTTTCTGAAAATACTAGTTGCTGTCCAGAATTTTGAGACATAAAAACTAAGGTTAAGTGATGTCTAGACGAGCCGAGACCTTGAAAATCCTAAACTATACTTAAATACCTTCGCGGGGATAGGTAGAATAGAGAAAACGGACATAAAACGAGCTAGTTGTGGCCTTTTGAAAATCTGGACGAAACAAAAATAATTGACAGCTTTGGTTGATTTAATAAAAGCTGATGGAATTTTAAAAATGGAATTTGGGCACTTTAGAAGTGGAATTAGCTAAAATGGCGAACACAAAAATGGTAGGATATCATATATACTTGATTAGGCAAGTAAGAGGTTTATAAGAAAACGTTTAACGAAATGCTTTACAATTAGGACTTGAATACTCATGAGCATATAGTGTATTAAAGTGAATTGTATTACCAATAATACGTTTCGACAATATTACATTTTCACTACTAAACTACCTTACCAACATATATGGGTGATCAAACATTTTATAAAATGCATTCAATATACATCGCACTATCTTAAGACATATGCATTGTTTAGGTCGCGGTTAGGATATCGGACCTATTTTTTCAGTTTATCCATTTACCAATCGAGATTTGCTTTGCTAAGGTGAGTCTTCATAGCCCCGTTTTTAATTTATATTTTTATTTCTAAACTTGCGGGGGAGAATACATTGCACCATTTTTCATGCGGACCAAAGTATCAAACTCATTTACATTGCTTAAGTTACATCATTGCCTAGATTAAAGTCCCCTTTTTATTTATCATGAACCGTTAATTACGGAGTAAGCGAGAGTGAGTGAATAGATCTATTGAGGGTGACGCCTCCGTTCGGGTTGGTAGCGCCAACTAGTCATACGAACGCATTTCATTTGTATCATATCAGAGTGTCTGGCAAAACACTCAGTTTGGGGCATTCATTTCAGTCTAGCTTCGGGGTCATGAGCTTAAGAGCCAATGTATTATTTTTATGTGGCATTTATGTCATTTCACTTTATACTTGTGGTTACCGTAGAGACTTATCATTTACATAAACCTATGATTCTCACCAACATTATTGTTGACCATTTTTAGCCATGTATTTTCAGGTAATTAAGGTATTCGCATCATGGCCTGCATGTGGACATATTTTGGAGTCGCGGTGACGACGCGTCTCACTTATATTTTATGCACTTAATTATCGTTTGTTTTGTAACAAACTTATTTCCGCAAACATGAATCACCTTTCGGGACCTAGCTTTTGTAAACTCTGAAAGTTTTATATAATCAAACGATGTATTTTTAAAACGGCACTTTAGGTCGTTCAATATAACTGCAACTGTGATGCTATGACAGTCATGCCCCCAAGTGTTCCATTCCGCTGCAAATCAGATATTTAGGGGTGTGACATCTTTTCTTCATGAGAAAACTTGAATTCCCTAAAATTACGACACTACCAACAAGCATAATTCTAAAATAAAAAGGAAAAATAAAAAAAATTAAAAACCTAACTCACTTTCGTAGGAATTACGATTGCATTTGGCGTATGCAACAAGCCTTTTAAACCACTCGGTATCCCGAGTGGATGAGTGAAGTCTCGTGAGGGTTTACAGGGAACACACCCACAAAGTTCATTTAAAACTAATACAAGGTTATGGTGTGTAAAATTAAATATTAAATTTGAATACAGGAAAGGTTACGGCGTAAACTCATTCATGAGTTACGCCGTTATTGTTCAAACCTAGGAGTCATCCGATAACGGAGGAATGGTTACGGCGTAACCATAGAATTTGGTTACGCCGTAAATTTTACACAGAATGAATTCTTCATACTGGTTTCATGTATAGTGAACTTCACGCTATCCTCCTTGCTCCAATTCCTGCAAAATATGAACACAAACATACCAAACCTATCTATTCTAATAAAATGGAAAAGAAAAAGGATAATTCGGGTTGTCTCCCGAAAGAGCACTTTTGTTTATTTAATGAGTCTTTAAGTTAGACTCAAAGCCATGGCTGCTACGTTGGTGCGAAGAAGATGGTATCTGATAGCTCATTATTGTTATCCCTATAGTAAACTTTTGCTCTGTGCCCATTTATCTTGACACATTCACCCTCTTTACCAACAACTTCAATTGTTCCGTACGGAAATACCCGACTCACCGTATAAGGCCCAATCCATATGGATCTTAACTTCCCTGGAAAAAGTTTAAGTCTCGAATTGAATATGAGCACTTGCTGTCCCCCGTAAACTTTTTTCTTTTAATTCTAACATCATGCGATCTTTTGGTCATATCCTTATAAGCTCTAGAATGATCATAGGCCTCATCTCTCAATTCGGCAAGTTGATTAATTTGCGAGAATCCATGATTTTTTTTATCTCATTTATATCCAAATTAGCATTTTTAAGGGCCCAGAATGCTTTATGTTCCAACTCAACCGGAAGATGACAAGCTTTTCCGTATACAATCCGAAATAGTATGCTACCTATAGGTGTTTTATAGGAAGTCCTAAATGCCCACAAGGCATCATCTAACTTATCCGCCCAGTCTTTCCGGTTATTACAGATGGATTTCTCCAAAATGCGTTTTATTGCCCGGTTGGTATTTTCGGTTTGCCCTTTTTTTGGGGGTGGTATGATGTCGATAACTTATGGACCACCGAATATTTCCTAAGCGCCTTTTCCATTATAGCATTGAAAAAGTGTGTCCCTCGGTCGCTTATAATAGAGTTAGAAACCCCAAATCCTGAAAATAGTTTTTTAGGAATCTGATTACGCTCCTAGCATCACATGTTGGTAGAGCCTCGACTTCAACCCATTTTGATACGTAATCAACAACGACTAAGATATAACACTTTTTTCCCAAAGGGGTGAAAGGTCCCATAAAGTCGATTCCCCAGACGTCAAACACCTCACAAACTATGATGTTATTCAAAGGCATTTGATTCCGCGAAGAAATGTTACCTGATTGTTTGCATGCATCACATTTCCGTACATAATTCATAGCATCTTTAAAAATGCTTGGCCAATAGAACCCTGCTTCAAACACTTTTCTTGATGTCGAATCGGCTCCATAATGTCCTACAGTTGGTCCTGAATGACAATGTTCCAAGATTCATTGTTGTTCTTCTCCGAACACACATCTTCTAATGATCCCATCGGCACATGATCTGAACAAGAATGGATCATCCCAAAAATAATATTTTAAATCCGAAAAGAATTTCTTCCTTTGATCGTACGTCTTATTACTAGGTAGGACTCTTGCGGCTAGATAATTTGCATAATCAGCATACCACGGATCCGGGTCCGGATACTTAATTCAGACTAACATTAACTGTTCATCAGGAAACGAATCACGAATGGCTTGCTCGTTAAGTTCACCTAGTTCAGGATTTTCAAGTCTGGACAAATGGTCCGCTGCCAAATTTTCAGCACCCTTTTTGTCTTTGATTTTGATCTTGAATTCAAAAACCGAGAAATTGTCCATGAAAACTTCCATGAAATCCTGACACATATCAGAGAAGATTGCTGTCATGCATCTCTGAAAGGTGGTTGGGGCATTGCATAATCCAAAAGGCATTCTTCGATATGCGAATGTCCCGTATGGGCAGGTAAAAGTTATCTTCTCTTGATCTTCAGGAGCTATTGGTTTTTGAAAGTACCCAGAAAATCCATCGAGAAAACAATAGAATTCATGCCCTGAAAGCCTTTCCAACATTTGATCGACGAATGGAAGTAGGAAATGGTCCTTCCGAGTTGCGTCGTTGAGCTTCCTGTAGTCGATCCAAACTCTCCAACCTGTTACAGTTCTGGTAGGAACCATTTCGTTATCTTCGTTAACAACCACCGTTATTCCTCCTTTCTTAGGTACAACATGAATTGGGCTGACCTATGGGCTGTCGGAGATGGCATAGATCAATCCTGCATCTAAGAGTTTAATGATTTCATCCTTTACCACATCTTGAACTTTCGGGTTCAATCTTCTTTGAGGTTGTACTACAGGCTTGAAATCATCTTCCATTAAAATTTTATGGGAGCAGAACGAAGGGCTAATCCCTTTAATGTCTTAAACTTTCCATACCATTGCGCCCTTATGCTCGATCAAAACTTGCAATAAAAGCATTTTTTCATTGTCAGATAATGATGATTAAATAATAACAAGAAATTCAGGATTCCCATCTAGAAATGCATATTCTAAATGGGAAGGAAGCTCCTTGAGTTTTGGAGCATTGGTGACTCTTTCTGTAGTACTGGCGGAACATAAGGTCAAGGTTTCTCCACTACATCTTTCATCGTTATTATTTACTTGAACGATTATGTCATCTTCGGGTTTTAGTTCGTCAATGGTTGAGGGAAGATCTGAATCCAATGGTTCTTGTAGCTTCTGCACATAATCTTGCACTGTCACCTCAACCAAGTCAAGGTCTTAAAGGTCGTCATCAGTGAACGTGGCATATTTCATAGATTTCTCTAAATCGAAGGTTATCTTTTCATTTCCAATTTCCAAGGAGATTTTTCTATTAAACACGTCTATCATAGCGTGTGCAGTAGCTAGGAATGGTCTCCCAAGAAAAATTGGAAATTTCGCATCTTCTTCCATATCAAGGACTACGAAATCAACCGGGAATACGAATTTATCAATATTTACCAGAACATTTTTAGCAATTCCTTTAGGGTATTGGGTTGATTTGTTTGCCAGCTCAATGTACATACTAGTAGGTTTCAACTCTTCTAGTTCTAATCTTGAATATAGTGAATAAGGCATAAGGCTGATGCTTGCTCCGAGATCAGCCAACGCTTTCTCAAAGGTAATCCCTCCTATTGTGCATGGTAGGGTAAAGCTCCCAGGGTCTTTTTCTTTGAAGGGTGTTTCATTGAGGAGTTCAGCAGAACATCTTTCGTTCAAGGTAATCCGTGTTGGGTCTGAAAGCCTTCTGCGAGTAAGAAGGTCTTTCATGAATTTAGCATACTTAGGCATTTGCTCTAATGCCTCTACCAGAGGTATATTAATGCTAAGCTAATGTAGCTTTTCCATGAATTGCTTAAACTGTTGTTGCTCATACTTCCTGGAAATGGAATGGGAGGTGTATATGGCCGAAGTTTCTCTTTATGTGTGGCTGGCTCATTTTTTTCATCCGCCTCCTTTTTGTTTTTGTTTTGTGGGGTATCACTCTCGCGGTTCTCGGAGTTCGGAGGATAGGCTGGCTCTTTATAGTTTAACCCACTCCTCGTGGTGATAGCGTGTGCCAGATCTCTAGAATTGGTTTCAGTGGTACTTGGTAGTTCTCCTTTATCTCTATTTCTGACAGATTCGGCTAACTTTCCGACTTGGCTCTCCAACTTTCGTATTGCTGCCGCTTGAATTGTCAATGCTTGATCGTATTCCATCTTAATTTCCCAAACCATTTATTCACTCTCATTATATCTTCTGCTGGATTCCTTCATAAGTATTTTTATTGTCTTTTCAAGGCTGGTTAGTCTTCCTTTAATAGGGCTGTTGAAATTATGTTGAACCATTTTAACTTCTTCCGTCAGTGAGTTCATATCAGACTCAAATTCTTCTAAGTTTTTCAACATCGATCGAACTTCAATAGTGTTGTTCGCAATTGGTGTTTGTTCTTCATGCCATGATGCAGAATGTTGGGCTATCTCTTCAATTTTCTTCAATCCTTCATCAGCAGTCATCTTTGGAATAGGCTCCTTGAAGTCCAATATTCTTCTGGTCTCAACATTTAACCCATTGTAGAAAATTTGAAGTTGCTCGTGTTTATTGAGTTTATGCTCCGGGCACTTTAAGAGTGCCTCCTCAAATCTTTCCCAGGCTAAAAACAATGATTCTCTATTGTTTTGTTGAAATCATCTAATGATTTCCACTTATTGTATTATCATAGCTGGAGTACGATATTCTTTCAAGAAGGCCCTTTTTAGCGAACTCCATGTTGCAACAGATCCGGAAGGCAACCCTTTTATCTAGTCCCTAGCTTTTCCTTTCAAGGAAAAGGGAAATGCCATCATCATAACATGGTCTCTGGATACTCCTGGGGCGTGAAATAGATCGATGATTTCACAGACTTTATAGATGTGTTCGTGCGCTTCTTCGTCTTTGTTCCCGAAAAAACTGCAACTCTTTAACTCGTCCATACATATACCCCAAAATTCGAATTTAATGTTACCTTCAAGAATGGGTCTTTCAATCCCACGTTCCACTCTAGTAAGGGTCAAATAATCGTTCATGGTTAGAGCCATAATAAAAATAGAAAGAATAAACAATTTATCAGCAAAGCACATATGAGATAATTTGAGCTCATTATATCCATAATGGTACTTGAAGACGAGGACTGCTGTATATTCTTTGCCATTATCAATGTGAATACTTCCATAACAAGTGTGAAGAGGTATGAGGAGATAGGATCACCTTACCTTAAACCTCTCCCCCCTTTAAAATACCCATTAACTTCTCCATTTACACAAATTGATAAGGCAATAGATGTCACACAAGTCATAATCTAATGCACCCTTTTTTGTATAAATCCAAACTTAATCAGTACATTTCTAAGGAAATCCCAATTTACTGTATCATATGCCTTTTGTATATCTATCTTTAATGCACACCTTTTTGCCCCATAAGCTCTATTATACCCTTTAAGCAGCTCTTGTGTAATAAGGATATTATCCTGTATGTGCCTTCCAGGAATAAAAGCACTTTGGTTCATATTCACCACCTTGTCCAGACCACACTTGATCTTGTTTGTTAAAATCTTACTGATACACTTGTATGTTACATTACAACATGCAATTGGTCTAAATCAGATACCTTATTAGGAGTTTCAATCTTAGAAACCAATGCAATGATTATAGCGTTCACATCCCCCAATAACTTTCCATTTTTGAAAAATTCCTTAACTGCCAAACACACCTCATCACCAACAATAATCCATGCCTTCTTAAAGAAACAAGAAGTGTACCCATTTGTTCCAAAGGCTTTATTACTATCAATATCAAAAATTGATTTTTTGACTTCCTTATAAGTAACATCAGCAATCATATGAGCAACTTCATCAATAGTCAAAGTATTAGTGAAGACATCTCCAATAGATTCCAACTCTTGAACTACATTTTTTGTCCCCAAAAATTGCTTAAAATGCTCAATGAACTTCTCAGCAACCTTATGATGCAGGTTTTCTGACCAGGTTTTAATATTTATAATAGTCTCGTCTACCTATGGTCTACCTTATGCACTCACGAGCAGTGTACCCGGTCGTGTGTAGTGTAGTAATCGGTAAAGCCGAGGTCGTCGCAAGAGCTATGCGTTTGGATCCTAATTTAAGTCTATGTCACGTTTTATTAGGGGTTTTGAGTTGAATGATTAATTAAACTAATTAATAGAAATGAAATGCTGAAAGTAAATTGAGTTGAATGCAGTAGGGAGAAAATGTACTAACCTAGTTATTCATCCTATCATGCAATGACTATGTTTTCTAATTAAACTTCCTATCGCTTCAAGTGGGGAATAAGATTCACTAGACTCCTTTGGTCAATTCGTCTAGCCTATATCCCTAGAATCCTACTTAGATATCATAGGTCTGAATCCTAAGTGATTATAAGAGCTTGCAGGTAGACTAGTTCAAGTCATTAAGTGCCGCTACATACTAGATTTATTCTTTGTGTGATCCGGCCTCTCGGATCTTAGACCACACATCTAACTTCTTAAGTTCATCCAACACGGAAGGTGATCCTTTGGTCAACTCGCACACAAAGATTTGGTAGTCATTTGGTCAATTCTTACCAATCTTTGCAACCTACTACTCTAGGGTCCTTTGGTCAATTCTCCTAGTGTAATAAGTACAACCGTTCTTCAAAACTACCGAAACTAGAGGATCTTACAAAAAACTAAGAATGCACACACTAGAAGAAATAATAAAAGCACGAAAACATAATCAAAGCAATAACGGAATCATAACTAGGCTAGCACCAAAGGTGCTTAGCCGATCATATTAAAAGTATAGAAGATTCAATGTTTTGCATGGTAATGAAAGACATGGAATCGTAAATGTAAAATGAATATGAATCGCTAAAACTTATTGACGTTATGTCGTGATCTCTCCCTTGGAAAATGCTCCGTATGCTGCTGGAGATCGTCCTTGTGGAACCCTACTTCATTATCTGACTTTTTGTGGTGTGAAAGATGTGTAAAATGCAGGAAATATGGTTTGTATTTATAGGCCCGACCAAGCTACGTCATAACCTCTAGGTATGGTTACGCCGTAACTAGTGTATCTTCAAATGATCCTTATCCGATTAATAGTAATTACGGCGTAACTTGATGGATAGTTACGCCATAATCTTTGACGGTGACAATTACGTCGTAATCTTCTTGCTAGTTACGCCGTAGTCTCTTCAATCACTTCAATCAACATTATGTGTAAAATTTACGCCGTAACCTATTACATTAGTTACGGCATAACCTTCATGGTCACGAAATTCTTCTAAGTCTTTAAAATGTTACGGCGTAATCTCAGAGGTAATTACGCCGTAATCCTTGATTCGCGTTGACTTAGTCTTCGTGTATAAATCCTTAGCTACGGCGTAAGTGGAGAGTGGAGTTACGCCGTAACTTCTTCAAAGCTAGCATACTAAAGTGAGTATCATTTTAAGTACTTCTCAAATTCCACCTCTCTTTTGCTCCTATGCTCATATACAACCTGGAAACGAAATATAAAGAAATCAGAGTATATATCCATACAAAACGATACAATAATTA
Organism: Artemisia tridentata subsp. tridentata; assembly: GCA_021014915.2. NCBI lineage: Eukaryota > Viridiplantae > Streptophyta > Magnoliopsida > Asterales > Asteraceae > Artemisia > Artemisia tridentata. The sequence goes on along the minus strand of CP139508.1, from coordinate 232,618,509 downwards.
GCATATTAGGGGGAAATTGACATTAAAATATCAAGATTATTTGATGTCATCAGCTTACTTCCCTCCACTCTAATACCATTTTCATCACGAATGCTTTCAAACCTAACTTTATGTCTCCTAGATCTCAGCATTCCATGGAAAAAACAATGTTTTTATCCCCTCACTTAACCAAGTGACTTTAGCTTTCTAGTAAAGTAACTTAAGCTCATCTTGACTCACATCCACATACTGTTGAAGAACTTTTACATCCTCTTCTCTTTTAACACGATTGCTTAAATCTTTATCAACAGCCTCTAGTGTACTTTTAATTGGTCTCTAAGCTGTTTTGCTTTCTCAAACAAGTTACCATTACTCCAGTTCAGTTTGCTCATAGGCTTTTTCAACTGCTTAAGTATTTTTTTTACTAACTTGAACATATGGCACCCCTGCACATTAAATTCCTACTATTTTTTAATACATCCTAAGAACTTGTTGATAGTTAACTTAAACTTTGGGTTAAATATATCAAATTAAAAAGTATGTATGTATTATGTAAACAAATAAAAGGGCATGACTCTTGGCAAGAGACACAACCAAAGTGAAGGGGTACAACTATTCATCAAGGGGTGGTTATTGTTAGTTAGTTATTGTCAGTTAGTTAGTTAGTTATTATGATACGATACCTTTTAGTGAAACAACATATTGTTTCATGATGACTTTTCAGTGTTTATAAATAGGGTCAATGTATTTGTAAATTGTATGAACAAAAATTGCAAGTATCAATCAATAGAAAGTATATTCATATATTACCTGTGATTTTGTTGATCATTAGCAAGTGTTGTTCCAACAATTGGTATCAGAGCAAGATCGATTCCGGGAAAGAAGAAAGCAGCGACTACTGTTCATCGATTAAATAAAGAGAGATTGAAAGCAACACTTCTGATCATACCAGCAATTGATTAAAAAGGGAAGAAAGAAGACAACAAGAAGTTTTGTGATATGTAACACCCCCAATTTCGTGATACGCAACGGAATTCAAACTGGGTGTTACTTGACGGCACAACAGTCATAATAATAGAAAACGAACTCTAATGAAGTCGTTTTAAAAGATTTATCATTCGAATTATATAAATATCAGAGTTTACAAAATGAGGTCCCAGATGGTTCCGTGTTTACAAAATACATCAAATGAGTTTTCAAATGATAATAAAATTTATAGCCCTCTTGAATATCCGTGCTCCTCCGTGCCAGCCTCGTTCATTATGGACCTGAAATACATGCTTAAAACTGTCAACACAAAGGTTGAGTGATATTCATAGAGTTTGTTATGTAGTTGAACACAATATGTTGGTAGTGTGAGCTATAGACTCACACTCATGGTTGGAAAACAAAACGGTTATTATTATTCACTAATCTCATGTAACCAATACGTTAACGTGTGCCAATATCGATCGGCTGATTGCCCCGGTAGGTACTTTGCCAACATACCTAAGACTCAAATATAGTGCGTTTGATTACTGGACCCAGTCAATACAAACGGGATTCGTCAATCCCAATAGGCCAATTCACTAATATTCGCGCTCACTATCCTAGTGATTAAATGGTTCATGATATGGGGACTTTGAGTGGCAATGATGGTACTTAGTGATAATAAAACAATCAGATAGCATACAATTTCAAAGCATTGTATTCGGTTAAAATAGCATGTATTCCTCCCAAGGGTTTGTAAAACAATTAAGTTATAGAAAGTGGGGCTATGAACTCACCGTGAGTTGGATGGTGTTTTAGTGCTTCAATGAGTTCGATGGAGAAGTCGGGAAACCTCTAAGTGCAACCTACAATAGAACGTTGCGACTTAGGTTTGGAATAAAGTCTAAGAATACAAAGACGTACATGTATATGTCTTGCATATGGTTTATGAAACATGTTTTGTTTGTATATCTCGTACTATAGTTCGAGCCATCATAATTCAGAGGTCATGCAGTAAACGTTCGAGGAGCTAGGACACTTTAATTCGTAAATCCAGCAACTCGTCGGTCCGTTTACCCAAATGAATCCCCTCACATGAAGCTCCCTGGTGTTGTAGTATTCGATAGAAAATATATTTTGCTTATTTAATTATATGACACATTAAGAGTTTATAAATACAATAAATAAACTAACAAAATTTATAAGTATTTAAAGTATATAAATACTTACCTTAATATAGAATGCTTGAGTATTATAGAAAAAGGGAATATAATCAAAGCTTCGACGTAGAATTTGTATTCTTCAAAAACCCGAGGCTACTTGAAGATTATAACAACGCCTTCTTGAAAACCCGAAGCTATTTGAAGATAATAACAAAGTCTTTTTGGAAACTTGAAGTTATTTGAAGATTATAACGACGCCTTTCTTGAAAACTCGGAGCAAAGTAGATCAAACTTTAGCTTTTGCTCAAGAACGCTTGCACATTCTTGAAAGAAACTTGCTAAAATAGCTAAGAATCGCCTTGGGTTTAAGGACTTTAGAGATAAAGAGAGGGTGGTGCAAGAAATTGTGAAGGCTTAAGCCTTGTATTTATAGGAGAATTTCCACCGAGGACTAATTGTGTAACTTCTCTGCTTTTCGTGTTCGGGACTTGTTTAGGCTAGCAAACGTTTGATTCAAGTTACGAAAATTGCGCCGTTGCGTTTAGAATAGTTTTTCCAACAAATGAGTATATAAAACGAGAAATACTTTTACAGGGGTCATTATTGTAACTTTTGTGTTATTATGGTTCGGGACTTATTTAGGCTCGATAACGATCGATTTAGGACACGAAATTAGTACCATTGTATTTAGAATAATTGATGAAGCGAAAAGTGTACCGCTTTTAAGGGGTCATTTAAGCCTTAAATCGTATTTATTTGATCAAATATTGCCCTAAATCGTTCCTTTTGTCATTTTAGGTACTTTTGAGGAGAAATCTGGAAAAGGAGGCATTTTGGACGTTTTTGGAGCATTAAAGTGAAGAAAACGGCAAAGTCTCAAAAATCGGCTAAAAGTTACTCTTGACGGCGTCAAGATTTACTCTAGACGGCGTCATGCCTTGGCAAGAAAAGTTGGACGTGAAATTTACTCATGACGGGCCAGTGAAAATAGCATGTGAATTCTGACGGCGTCACGCTTTAACTTGATCAAGGGCGTCACGGCTTAAATCATAAGGGGACGGCGTCACGTTCATTGTTAGACGGCGTCAAGCCTTGATAAGCCAGAATGGATTTTTGAAGAGCTAAAGAGGGACGGCGTCAAGATGGTCATCCGGGAACCCTAAAAGCGGCGAGGTGACGGCGTCACACTCCATAAGGTGACGCCGTCAGATCCAAAAATCTATATGTAGTTTTCTAATTTTTTGTCATGAAGGAGAGCTTAGTGTGTGGAGTTTTGGGAGAAAACCCTAAGACGAATTCAGCTACTTTTTCAGGGCTTTTTGCCTTGAGATCTTCCATGTTTCATTGAAAGATAAGTTATCAATTAATCATTCAATATGTCTATGTGTTGTTTGATTCTATCTTATTCTTGTATTTTGTTTAACATGTTAGGCTAAATTTATCTTGTGTTTGCTTAGATCTAATGAAACCTAGCTATTGATTATTGGTTGTTAGTGTGTTATTAGTTGTATTGGATGATTGTTTATCTATGTTAGGCTTAAGAAAACTGGCTAACTTCCTATTCGGTAACTTGCTTGAACGTCTTAAGAAACATGAACCAAATGCGTACTAAAGGTTTTTATGGTTGTATTTAATGCACAAGCGAATTCTAGTGATCCCATGTTAGGAGCTTCCTAGCCGGCTCGACATAGGAGTGAAGTAGGAGCTTGTAGAGTTGGGGAAGTAAGTACGCCACCCCACGAATGGTATTAAGGAATACACCCGTCATCCACGCGACTAATACACACTAATTAACCGGTAAAAGATAGTTAGGGAGTAAGGAAATCTAAGTAAACACATTTCTCTACACATAAGTTTCTCACCACATTTTCATTTTTGTTATTTTATTTTATTTGCATTCGTAGTAAATTGGGTTAGTTGACTAGCAACTAATTCCGCCCACTCTATCAAAACCGAGATTTTACATGCTTTCATAAAAACTATAAAAATACAAAAAAGAATCTTCCTCAACCCTTAGACCTAATTAGAGTAGCCTTTCACACCTAACGAACACTATTCCCTGTGGAGAACGATCAATCCCCCGTACTTACCACTACACTATACTACATCGGTCAGGTACACTGCCTGGTGGGGTTGTAAGCCTCTTGAGATCCCTCGAGAGGTAAAACCTGTTGTAAGGTTACAAAACCACGCAATCAAGTTTTTGGCGCCGCTGCCGGGGAATAGTTATTGTTTAGGTTGAATTTTTATTTCTATTAGGTCTACTCACTAGATTCCTTTCTAGTGAGATTTTTATTTTATTTTTCTAGGATTTCTTTAGTCTATCTATTTTCTTCGTGTCTTTGTTCGTAACCATACCATCCGACATCATGGAAGATGGTAATATCCTTAACCCCCACAACCCACCACCACAACAACCACAACCACCTCCTAGAGCCCGTACTTTAGGAGAGTATTCCCGTCCTAGCCACCATGGCTATCGAAACACCATTGAGCTCACTCAAGGAGCCAATATCACACCCTTGCGATCCGACACCATCCGGTTGGTACAAAGCGGATGCGCATTCCATGGACTTCGTTCTGAAGATCCTAATCAACATCTCAAGGACTTTCTTAAAATCGTTGATTCTATAGACCTTGATGTTGCCACTCGAGAGACGACCCGATTGCATCTCTTTCAATTCTCTCTGCGGGACCAAGCTAGTCAGTGGCTAGAACGTCAACCCGCAGGATCCATCACCTCTTGGGATGATCTCACCACTCGTTTCCTTGCTCAGTTTTTCCCACCGGGAAGAACTACCAAGCTAAGGAATGATATCTTGATGTTCCAACAACGTCAAGGCGAAACTCTCTACGAGGCATGGACTCGATTCAAGGACTTACTCCAAAAAGTCCCCCACCATGGCATAGAACTTTGGCTCCAAGTCCAAATCTTCTATGACCATATCAATCTCTCCACGAGGCAAACCATTGACCAATCGGCCGGTGGCAAGCTACGTGATCTAAGTGCGGAACAATCATGGGCTCTCCTAGAGGATCTTGCTCTTTATGACAACGAAAGTTGGAGTGATCCCCGTGATTTGAATAAAACGGTCAAGGCAATATCTTTGCCTTCGAACAATTCAAGCACTTCCGACCGTAGGATCATAGAACTTGAAGACCAAGTCAAGTTTCTCATGAAATCCTACGAGGCTCCTAAACCTTCAAGCCAAGTGAACAAAATCACTTCTTCATGTGAATTATGTAGTGGTCCCCACGACACTCGTGATTGCATGGAACTCCCCGAACAAGCTTTTGTGGACTACGCATCCTCGCGTACCGACGGAGCGGGAGACAAGTGGTACACTTTCAAACCCGAGCCAAACCATTACGGTGATACATACAACCCCTCATGGAAAAATCACCCGAACCTTAGGTGGAAACAAAACCAAAACTCACAACAAACCAATTCTTACAACCCACCTAATCGTTTCCAATCAAGCGGTTCCAACTCGAACCGTACTTTCAACAACAATCCTTCCGGCAATGGTAGTACCAATAACTTTGAAGGATTGATGTCCCAATTCATGGCATCTCAAGAAGCTCGTTTAGCCAAGTTTGAAGCCGATTTCAAACAAAAACAAAGCGAGATGACCGATAAGATTGACACCTTGTTGAAAGCCCTCAATGACCGAGAAATGGGAGCACTCCCTAGCAACACGGTCAAGAACCCGAAACTAAATGTCAACGCTATTTCTTCGGTTTCGTCCCCTAGTTCTTGTCCACAATATTATTCGGTCAATTCCATGAGCACGTGTTTCAAACAAACCCAAGTCGTTCCAAATGACCAAGAAGTTATGACATCCAAATTGGTCAACAACATAGTTGAAACACCTCCCACTCAAAACCTTGACGAAGAATTCAAGGAGCTCCACCTTGAAAGTCCGGTTGTTGATGAGTTGGATGAGAAGAAGCTCAAGTTAGGCCAAAAAGGGACCGCCTTTGTTCAAAACAAGCTACCTAAGAAGTTAGATGATCCGGGCTTATTTGTTCTACCTTGCAAGATCGGTAATTCGGAGGCTTATGACACATTAGCCGATCTTGGATCAAGCCTTAACCTACTTCCGTTACCTCTCTACACCTCTCTAAAACTTGGAATACTTGAAGAAACCGAGGTGATAATAGGCTTAGCGGATGGAAGTGTTGCTTACCCGGTTGGAGTAGTTAAGGACGTGTTAGTGCACATTGGAAAACTAACCATTTTAGCCGATTTCCACGTCCTTGATATGGTTAGCGACCCTACATGCCCCTTGTTGATAGGTAGAGGATTTTTGGCGACCGCTAGTGCTATGATTGATTGTAAGGAATCCAAGATAGCGGTAGGAGAAGGAGATACTTGGTCAGTCTATGATGTTAAGAAACATGCCTATGATACTAGTGAGGAACCAACACCACATTGGCTAGAATCAAATAGGAGACCATCTAGATATGGACCTTGGATTGATAGAGACTTCATAGGACCCCAACGCCCATTTTACCTAGAAGAGGACTTTGTTAACCGAACGCATTCGGTGGAGCAACTCTTGGCTAGGGACACCGAATTGGATCCATTTGAAGACCCTCTAGTTTTTAGAAAGATGATTGATTTCCTAGGAGTTTTGCCAATTAACCTAGGAATGAATAAGTGGATTTGTGAGGAAGATGATCATAAGTGGAATTGGGATAAACCACCCAAAGATGGAGATGGGTCATGGCATATTAAGATGACGTTGTATGACCCGGATGGAGAGAAGTTTGAAAAGATATATCGTACTAAGCGAACCAATAGGAAACTTCAATCCAAGCTTAACCCTAAAGACGTCCTTGATGACGAGCTCACTTACATAGGGTAGCGTGACTTTGAGTCTAGCTACAAGACTCGTTAATAAAGAAAAGCGCTTCTTGGGAGGCAACCCAAGCTTTAATTGTTTTATTTGCTTTGTGTGTTTATTTATTTGTTTGTTTGATTTTGTTTCCGTATATGTGTTTAATTTTTATTCTTATTGATTCATGTTCAAAACTAAAATTGTGAAAATGCTTTATTTTGTTTTTAACTTCGTCTTAACTACATATAAAGGTATTTTGCAAAAGATAAGTGTAAGGGAAATCTAAATCGGTTTATTAGAACACAAATTAACATGAATCATAATAATATTAAATTAACATACATATTCGTATTTGTTTGAGTCAAATGCTTGTATCGAGTCATAATGATGTTTTGCAGGATTTCCAGGAAGTGAGGTAAAGGTTTTTCCAGAAATTTTCCGGAAACTTAAAATGAAAATTTTTGTCAGTTCATTTCTGACGGCGTCAGGGGTTATAACCTGACGGCGTCAGATTTAATTTCCAGAAATTTTTGAAAGTTTTGTTTTCATAAAAAGTTTTTATTAAAATCTCCAACTTATAATCTCCAGGAATCTGCAAAATTATCATTCCACAAGCATTATATCCTTATATATAGATTTTTCCCGCCGATGTTATGCAGGTTTTCGTGTCTGTTTTCTCAGGTTTAACAGGTTATTTTGGACAAGGAGATGTTTATGGAATCAAGCTTGTGGCGATGCATTAGTCATGGAGCTTCAACATTCTCTTTGGAGGAAGATCTAACCATGTAATTTCATTATCCACCGAGCGAACCAGGGGAGTATTTGATTTCATTCTTTTACTTTATGCTTTTACATCTTATTATTTGAACATTGGGGACAATGTTCATCTTAAGTGTAAGGGGAGGGTAAAAGTACGATTTTAGAGAATACAATTACGCTTGATTTTTGTTTGTTTAATAATAGATGTGTAATAAAACTGAGAGAAATACTTGTTAAGGTAATTTTAGTGCCAAATTTAAAATTTTTTACAACATATAGGAGTGAAACTTTGATCTTAATGAGCGTCTCACGGATAGGAGTTATATAACTAGCACAAAAACCGTACCACTAAAAAATTTTCCACCCCCAAATATGTGAGGTTCACCCCTAGAATTGGTAGGAAAAGCATTTATGCTATGATGTGTGTACCGGTAGCACTTAGATTCTAGAACTTGCGTTAGGACCATTCCAAGGCCACAAGTGAGACTACATTCGTGTAGTTAGATTTACTACATGATAAGAGGCATTAGGATTAACCCATGGTTTTACACCTGTGTTTTTGTTATAATTACTTTGGCTACATTGGTCAAGTAATTCTCCCACACCCTTTGCGTTGTACTCATTTTTAGTACACGATACCCCTAGTACACCCTCAGAGCCTATCTTTTCGTTTCGACCTTTAAGCATTTTACTTAAAGGAAGAATTTGTTACACCCCACTAAAATGTACACCCAAATCTCCTTAGCCTACCTTGTATGCACTCATCTTTAGTGCATTATTGTTACAACATTTGTTTAAACCCAAGTTAATTATCTAGTTGATTACATGGTTGCTAAGTCGAGTCATATCCTTGTACATATTGTTTTGGGACGATTGGGACTCATGGGTAAAGTACTAGTATAATGGAGTAATGGGGAAGAACATCATTTATTACCCCCATATGTGCTAAATATTTTAAAAGTACTCCAAGTTTTTCAATTATCTTAATTCGAGTCATTAGATTAGTATTTGTAAAGTTATGTAAAAATTCAAGTGTAAGGGGGATGCAATGCCCCTATGATGTATTATTTTGGATGGTAGGGTAAAAGTGTATGTGAAAAAAAAAAAAAAAAAAAAAAAAAAAAAAAAAAAAAAAATCAAGAAAAATACAAAAAAAAAAAAAAATGAGAAAATGAAAAATAGAAAAAACATACGGACTACCATCCCGTTTTATTTTATGTTTATTTTATATTTTTGTTATTTTGTTATTTTGTTTCTAGCTTAAGATCGAGTCTAGTCTTGGCTTAGCAACATTGTATAGTACATGTAATTGATCAAGATCTTTAACTCGCCACCAGTAAAATATCCCGTATCCAACAAAACCGTGTTTTCCTTTTCCCTACACCTAAAGTTATAACCCATTTAAAAGCCCTCTTTGATAGTTTATCTTTGGTGCTTACGCCTAGTGGAGGAGGTTTTCGATCCTTTCCCAAGCCTATGGTAATCTATTTGCTATGACAGGTAGTGAGAGATATTTTCCGTTTTCATTTATGAGATTTATTTTGATGACACTTGAGAGATGTGAGTATCTAAACACTACTTGTGAGGTGCTAGTATGTAATCTCCGTGCTTATTATGATTGAAGTGGAACGATTATTTGTTGTAATTACTTTTATGTTAGCATTAAATGACCCCTAACTTGTATTTTGATTAGAATAAAAACGCATTTGCTTGAGGACAAGCAAATCTCAAGTGTAAGGGTATTTGATGAAGCGAAAAGTGTACCGCTTTTAAGGGGTCATTTAAGCCTTAAATCGTATTTATTTGATCAAATATTGCCCTAAATCGTTCCTTTTGTCATTTTAGGTACTTTTGAGGAGAAATCTGGAAAAGGAGGCATTTTGGACGTTTTTGGAGCATTAAAGTGAAGAAAACGGCAAAGTCTCAAAAATCGGCTAAAAGTTACTCTTGACGGCGTCAAGATTTACTCTAGACGGCGTCATGCCTTGGCAAAAAAAGTTGGACGTGAAATTTACTCATGACGGGCCAGTGAAAATAGCATGTGAATTCTGACGGCGTCACGCTTTAACTTGATCAAGGGCGTCACGGCTTAAATCATAAGGGGACGGCGTCACGTTCATTGTTAGACGGCGTCAAGCCTTGATAAGCCAGAATGGATTTTTGAAGAGCTAAAGAGGGACGGCGTCAAGATGGTCATCCGGGAACCCTAAAAGCGGCGAGGTGACGGCGTCACACTCCATAAGGTGACGCCGTCAGATCCAAAAATCTATATATAGTTTTCTAATTTTTTGTCATGAAGGAGAGCTTAGTGTGTGGAGTTTTGGGAGAAAACCCTAAGACGAATTCAGCTACTTTTTCAAGGCTTTTTGCCTTGAGATCTTCCATGTTTCATTGAAAGATAAGTTATCAATTAATCATTCAATATGTCTATGTGTTGTTTGATTCTATCTTATTCTTGTCTTTTGTTTAACATGTTAGGCTAAATTTATCTTGTGTTTGCTTAGATCTAATGAAACCTAGCTATTGATTATTGGTTGTTAGTGTGTTATTAGTTGTATTGGATGATTGTTTATCTATGTTAGGCTTAAGAAAACTGGCTAACTTCCTATTCGGTAACTTGCTTGAACGTCTTAAGAAACATGAACCAAATGCGTACTAAAGGTTTTTATGGTTGTATTTAATGCACAAGCGAATTCTAGTGATCCCATGTTAGGAGCTTCCTAGCCGGCTCGACATAGGAGTGAAGTAGGAGCTTGTAGAGTTGGGGAAGTAAGTACGCCACCCCACGAATGGTATTAAGGAATACACCCGTCATCCACGCGACTAATACACACTAATTAACCGGTAAAAGATAGTTAGGGAGTAAGGAAATCTAAGTAAACACATTTCTCTACACATAAGTTTCTCACCACATTTTCATTTTTGTTATTTTATTTTATTTGCATTCGTAGTAAATTGGGTTAGTTGACTAGCAACTAATTCCGCCCACTCTATCAAAACCGAGATTTTACTTGCTTTCATAAAAACTATAAAAATACAAAAAAGAATCTTCCTCAACCCTTAGACCTAATTAGAGTAGCCTTTCACACCTAACGAACACTATTCCCTGTGGAGAACGATCAATCCCCCGTACTTACCACTACACTATACTACATCGGTCAGGTACACTGCCTGGTGGGGTTGTAAGCCTCTTGAGATCCCTCGAGAGGTAAAACCTGTTGTAAGGTTACAAAACCACGCAATCAATAATTTTTCCATGAGAAATGGGTATTTACACGACTAGTGAATTTCTGAAAATATCTAGATATTTTGGATGAATAGTGTTTAGATATTTATCTTGTGTTTCACGGAGTGAGTTTTTGTTCCGTTAATCGTTAACCGTAAGTTGTTAGGCCACGAAACGTAAAACCGGGTATCGTAAAAATACGAAACTTGTAGGAATGATTTAACTTATCATTATACTCCATAATAAAATATAAAATGTGTGGTAAGTTCCATCGGGTTGCTTAAACCCTGTTAAAACTGGAAACGCGGGTCTAAAACGCGTAATACGTAAAACGTACGAAAGTTGCGTAAAATTGAGAAAAGTAAAATGTAACTTTTCTAATATGACGATAATGAAATAAAATGGCCTATAATGTCTATAATGGGTTTAGTCTAGTGTCGGTTGGTGTTAAATGTCCTTTAAACATAAAACTGTAAGCCTAAAAATTCAAGGAATGATTTATAAAATCAATGAATGATTTTTGGTCAAAGGAGGGGGAAAAATATGTTGACTTTTTCAACAATATAAAAGCTTCTAAATGTCTTAGAAAATGTGGTGCAGGTGAAGGCTAAGGTTGCGGATAAGTAAAAGTGCTTAAAACGCAAGTTTAGTTCTGCAAGACACATGGTCTATTTGGTAACATTTTAACTTAATTATCAAAAATTCCCTACTTGATTGTGAGTGTACTAAACATTATTCTGATGCGAGGAAAATTGGCGCAGTTGGTTTTCGTTATGCGCAGGATGTTTAAACGACGTTTAAACCCAAACGTATAATTTCTTAATAACTTTTGCGAAAATGACCCGACAAGCGTCAAACTTTTATTTTGTCATGGAAATAATTTATCTCACGAGAATATGAAATAAAAATTTCGGAAATGAATAGTGCAAGTGAATAGTTAAAATGAATAGTGAAATGAATAGTAAAAATTTCGGGAATAGAAATCAACCTGAAATGCGAATTGTTACATGATATTCCCAAAGGAGTGTTGAAATAAAAAAAAAGAAAAAGAAAGAGAGATTGAAAGATCGTTTTACAAGAAAGGATCAATTATTTTGATCAAAGCAAGCAAGAACCTGATTAGCAAGTGGGTCAGGAGGCACAAACTAATTAGCAAGTAGGTCAGATACGTGCAGTAAGAGCCAGATTAGCAAGTGGGTCTGGAAAACACAATATTGATTAGCAAGTTGCTCAATATTGAGCAAGTTTAGCAAGAAAACCTGGTTAGCAAGTTGGCCAGTAGCAAGTAAGAGTTTTTATTTTTTGATCAAACACAAGAACAAGAAAAACAGAAACCATCTCGGTTCTGATTGTAAGTAAGTACGCAAGTGAGAAAGCAAGAAAGAACACAAGTAAGTAAGTAAGAAGCAACGTAAGTAAGAAAGCAACAAAGCATGAAGATAAGAGAAACATCTACACCAACTCATGAGCAAAATATATCACTTCAATGTCTGAAACTGAATGAATCAAACTACACCACATGGTCAATTATGATGCAAACAATCTTCAAAGCTTATGGTCTGTGGGAAATACTTGAAGCTACAGAAGTCGCAGATGAAAAAAAAAAGATGAATACAACAAAAGAAATGATCCTCACAACATTACCAGAAGATATTCTAATGCAAGTTGCACAATACTCGAAAGCGAATGAAGTATGGGAATCAATTAAGGTACGACATATAGGAGAGGATAGAGTTCAGAAAGCACGGCTACAAACTTTAAGGAGCGAATTGGAGACTTTGAAAATGAAAAACAACGAAACCGTAAGCGACTTTGCCGGAAAATTGGGAAGCATAAGAGGCAAATTTAAAAGTCTTGGTTCAACTCTTAAAGACAAAACACTCGTCAAAAAGTTACTGAACTCCGTTCCAAAGAAGTTTCTACCTATCGTGGCGTCTATCGAGCAATATTCCGAGATTGATAAAATGTCATTTGAAGAAGCAATGGGAAGAATAATAACTTTTGAAGAACGCATCAAAAGTCAAGATGAACCAGAAGAAAATTATCAAGACAAACTTCTGATGGCAAGTTCAAACAACCAAATTCGTGGTAAAGGACAAGGTAAAAATTACAACAAAGAAGCCAAGGAAAGCATGAAATGGAAGAATAGTCCAAATGCACGGGGGACAAGTACGAGTCAAGGAACTAAAGACAAGAGCACTTTCAGATGTTATGAATGTGGTGACTTCGGCCACTTTGTGAGGGAATGTACGAAGTGGAAATACAATAAAGACAAGAAAGAAGAGTCTTATCTCATTAATGATGACGAAGGACCAACGCTGTTGTGAAGAGCAAGATAAAAGCAAGTTGAAGACCTACCTTAAACCAAAGTTTAGTTTAAGAGGGAGTGTTGATAGTTAACCTAAACTTTGGGTTAAATATATCAAATTAGAAAGTATGTATGTATTATGTAAATAAATAAAAGGGCATGACTCTTGGCAAGAGACACAACCAAAGTGAAGGGGTACAACTATTCATCAAGGGGTGGTTATTGTTAGTTAGTTAGTTATTGTTAGTTAGTTAGTTATTGTCAGTTAGTTAGTTAGTTATTATGATAAGATACCTTTTAGTGAAACAACATATTGTTTCATGATGACTTTTCAGTGTTTATAAATAGGGTCAATGTATTTGTAAATTGTATGAACAAAAATTGCAAGTATCAATCAATAGAAAGTATATTCATATATTACCTGTGATTTTGTTGATCATTAGCAAGTCTTGTTCCAACAGAACTCAACTTTGTTTGCAATATAGTTTGCAAACCTAAAAGCGTTTTTCTTAAGTACAACCCCTTCAGGAATATTGACCACAACAGGGCTATGCTCAGATATCATAAAAGGGAGAAACACCCCATAAGCTTTTTGAAACTCCATTGAAAACCATCATTGATCATCATTCTTGTAGGTCACTAATATCTCAAACACACACACGATATGAAAGCTAAAATACGATCTACTACTATCTAATAAGCTACGATTAAGAAGATAAGTAAATAAGCAATAAGAGAAGAAAATAAGATGAGAATAAGAGAGAATGGAAGGCTTTCACTATTTGAATGATTCAGGAACAAAGCTTTCGCTACTTACATGAAAAACCAACATGAAATATGATGCCCCATGCCTTCTATTTATAGGCTTTGTGTTAGGGCAACATTTACTAAATAGATTCTAGAAGGATTAATGCTAAGATGGGCGGTCCATGGGCTTCTAATGGACCGCACCATTAATACAAATATAAAGCCCTATCGTGCAACATTTTAATTAAATGAACAAGACTTGTAAATGTAACAAAACGTGTTCCTAACAATTCTATCCAGCTTCTTTAGAATACTAGACTTAGGATTTTTCAGTGACTTAGTCTATGTGTAGTGGAAACCAGTACTACTAAGGTCTTCAATTTCCAATCCATTTGCAAAATCATAAAAGTCTTGCATATCATTTTTCATTGAGTGGCCATCAACTGAATGCTCTGAAGTCTTCATAGTCACATTAAAGTCTCCTGTAACAACACAAGGAAAATTCCTAGCAATACTTCTATCCATATGAAAATCCTTCCCTATTATTTATGTTAACTCTAGCTATGTAACTACATGAAAATAAAAGGGATATAATTAGAGGCATGCATGGTCATACAAAGAATATGATTGAAATCATGCTTTGTTATACTTATAAAAGAGAGTGACCATAAGGTTCATCAAATGTCTCTATAGATAAAGGTTAATGATTCATGTGTCTAAAGTGTTTGTCCAAATATATATAATACAAACAAATTGTGAATTGCAAAATCCAAATGCAAAAGATGAGAAATGAGAAGCTGCTGATTTATATAACAAAATTCATACCAAATTAAAAAGAATTAAATTCTGAAAATTATGGTGCAATTGGATTTTCATAAAAGTTTATCGTTTGAAAGTTATAATAATTTGAAGTTTGAGAGTGAAGTTAAAAAAACGAGTCAAATGATCATTGTTCATTTGACAAATAATATTGAAAAAAGAAAAGGAATTGACCATATCCAATCCAAGGGTTGTGATGACTTTTTAAGCTTTGCAATTTGTTGTCACTTTTTAATTGAGCGCAACAATATACCCTCATATTTTTCAAACTTTGAAAACAAATACATATTCAACAACGTAATCTTTTTATTGTTAGATAAAAGATCATTTGAGGACAAAACATTGCTTACATACAAAGGGACCAATCCCTACCTTCCATTCATTTTGATCTAAAGGCTGAGATTAAACTTATCATTTACACTACAGGGGTATTTTTGTCCATTTAAAAGCCCTAATTTAATAGCCCCTCCTTCAAAACACACACAGAGTAAGTGTGTGTTTCTCTGTTTTCTCTCAACTAAATCATCCTTCTTCATCTCGTACATCACGAAACCCTAATTTTGTTCCTCAACTCAATAAGCGACATCTACTATCCCAATACGTTATCATTAGAGTGATCAATTTCACGTTTTTTTATCCTTTTAATTCAGGTGATCGATCTTAATAAGCTAATTCGTTATCATCAAATTAAGTTATTGTGCTAAATTATAAGCTAAATGATTCATGTTTTTCATCTAATATTCAGGTTTGATAAGATGAACAAGGTTGCTGCCATCAGGTATTATTATATGCTTCATATCGTAATGTTATTACTTATTCTGATATAAATATAGTCCATTTGGTAATATTGTGTAGACGTGTTTTATTTACTTTGCTGCATTTGTTTTGAGTATTACATCGTATGCTGATAGTGATTAGTATTAAGTGAATAGTGTGATTTGTATCAATGAATGCAGATCGGTTTTTGTAACCACTCGTAAAATTTCTCATTTAAACTTATTTACTTTACAGAATTATTATCCTTTTTCCACGGATAAATTTTTTATTTATTTAATTGTATCTCCTATCTTATGTGACGTAGCTCACATCCTTGATAAACGTGCTCCCACACAGACCTGCCTAACAAACCTAATGTTTATTTCATAAACATCATTATATGAAAACATTACAATATACCATTTACCATTTTACGATAATTCCTTAACTAACGTATGAACAAAACATTCATTATTTATATAGAGTTTCTAGGAAACCCTAAAATTCATCACAACACCAAATATGAACAACTAAACCCTAGAACATAAAAATACAACTTATCTGAGCTAATGTATAAGTTACTAAAGCACCAAGAAACCCTAATTCTATTTCAGCTCCCGATAAAACCCTAATTTCACATAACTGTGATTTTATGTATACATTTCACAAACCCTAATTTATTTATACAATATTTTTACAAAATATTAATTGTAAAAGTTATTAAAGCTGAAGTACAAGTCCTTTATGCATAGAAACTATTTATTTATGAAATCCTTATAAAAATCCTATTTATATTATTTTTAAAGCACAAATTACAAACCATTCATGCATAACTTTTATAAATTATTTTTCCTAAACTCCTTAAACATTCTTACAAGTATCTAAAGCCAACGTACAAGTGCCTAATGCACAAAAACTATAAATTCCATTTAATTACCTTTTAATTTAATAAAATTTAACAAATAAATTTTATAAATTACTAAATTGTTAAAACTATATTTTCCTCATGTTCTAAATATTAGTACAACTCTATTAAGTATGTTTTACAACCCTCTTAAGCTCAACATATTTTTCTTTCCATTTCTTATATAATTCGAATTATATAAAATGTGAAACAACCTTAAATATTTTCTAAACAACTAAACTCCTAAACTAACTAAACTTGTCTTCCCCTAAACCTAAGATACTACTCACTAAAGCTCATTGTACAATCACCTAAAGCCCATTCGTCCCTCCTCTCCTGAAAACTGGTTCGATCCTAATGACATCCCAAAACTAGGTTTACTACTAGATAATATTTTCTCTAATACAATGAACCTAGCCATGAACACAACTCTTGTCATCTCCCTTCTCCTCTCCATTTTCTTCAATAAAACCCTCCACATGTCCCCCTTTTCCATCAAGAACACACACCATTGGTAGATAGAACCACTGGCTCTAGAACCGGCCACATCACCTCCTTCATTTCTTTTCCCTCCTCCTATCCAAGTGGCACTTTGTCTAAATTCTGTCAGCCCTTGTATCCATACCTTGTCTCCCTATCTCAACTCTAACAAACCCTAAATATTCACTTCTATAAATAACAGCCAAGTATCACCCTTTAACTCACACCATAATTTCGACTAAACCTATTCCCATATTACTCGAACCCTACCAAAACCGCAACACAACCACAATCCATTTTCATCACTGATCAAAGTCCAGTAATCACAGAAGAGGAGAACAAGATTCGAATACCATCAATAGCCATAAACCCTATTCGACCCTCAACCCTAAGTCAGTTCCATTGACCTTTTAAATTCCAGTATTATTTACTTTATATATGTCTAAAAATATTAATACACAACAACTAAAATAAAACATAATCAAAAACATCAAAGTTTTCTTTTTCTTGTTTCTTGCCTGTTCGAACAGAACCCTATCACACCCATAGTATTCGAGTTTTTGTTTAAACAAATCACTAATATGTTAAACATGTTAAAACATATCAAACAATATCAAACCATGCATAAAAAGTTAGTTCCAAAACGTTTAAAAACCAAAAACCCAATCGGGTTTGTTTATCAGGTTTATATCGAGCCACAATTCAACCCAGACACCCAAATTGTGAGCTATAAACCGACACCCAAATGACCATATTAAATTCTAATTCTTGGCACGTTTTAAGTTCACCCAGCTACCTTTGTTTAGGAAAAAGAATCACATAAAAAGGTAGATCGAGTCAAAAGTTATTTGCTTCCAAATTTCACTCTAAATCGCTAGGACTATAACCTAATATTTTTCAACTTTTTCATTCGACCTACCCAACTTTCAACCTAGTTATCGACCACCTAGAGGTCTTTATAAAATCTAATTTTTAGCATGTCTAAAGTTCACCTAGCAAATTAAAATTAGAAGAAAGAAGCTCGTAAAAATATCAATTGAGTCAAAAGATATTTAAGTCCAAAGTTTGTGTCATATCGCTAAAATAGAAGATTTCCAGTTATGATATTTCAATAATTGTCGACCTAATTGCCCAACTTTCAACCCAGTTTTCGATACCCATATGAACTCTAAAAATTCTACACTTTTGGCACATCAAAGTTCATATAACAAACTTATTTTAGAAAGAAAAATTATGAAAAATGATTAAGTGAGTAGAAAGATATGCGCGTCCAAAGTTTTCCCCATCACTAGTTTTTAGAACCCATTTCCAGATTTTAATAAAAACATTTTCACTCACTCGACTTTAGCACCCTATTTCGAGCACCAAACGATTTTTCTAAATAACGAAACTTAGTATAATCACAGACGACCTAGCTAGCTTTTTATAGAAACAAAGAGCTCGTAAAATGATCCCGTTTTCGTTAAGTTTTTTGCGTTCAAATCTCTACCCATATCATATTTCATGTGTTTGATTTTTAAGTTAATAAATAGGCTGATTTTGTGAATATTCTAACTCAAGGGTCATTTTTGCAAATAACAAATGAACAAGGTTGAAAATGTCATTTTTTGAAACTTAAGGGTAGAAACTGTCATTTTCCAAAAGTCCAGGGTATAAACTGTCATTTGACCAAACCTTAGGGATTAAAACGTAACTTTTCATAACCATTATTTTTATCATTTCTATTGTTATTTTTCCAACTTAATACTAATGTAATACGTTTATTTTCTTGACGAACGAAAGAACGAACAAAAGATATAACAAACAAACAAATAACAGAAACATAAGAACGAAAGATGTAAATAACGAAACGAAACAAATAAACATATAATCATCTGAAATGATTACTGAAATTTGACATAACCACCCAGGTTTCTTGTCCGGAGACGTTTATCAACTTTCTTTCATTTTGTTTTCCATCCAGATTGCTAAGGTGAGTTTCATAGCCCCTATTTTTGTACGTTTTGAAATACTTTTAGGGAGATACATGCTCAATTACTTGTTTTATATTCAAAATATTCATATTCTTATGACAAGCTTTACTTATGATACTTTTGGACATGAAATATAGTTACGATATGTGCCTTAATGTGTTACACTTATTCTATACTTTATTCTTAGCAACTGTTTAACTCCTGGATGGAGCCGTTGGAGAGGTATTGTTAGTACTATCGGGTTGACACCCCCACCCTTGGTCCCAGATTCATGGCCATTGGTGAATACAATCCGGTTTATTCATGATACTTATTTATTCTAGTCGTGAGGTTCAGTTGCTGTTAGGCTTTACATTAAGTGCTTACATATATCGTATACGTTCATGTCATACTTATTCAATATTTTAGCAATGGGTTGTAAACACACAGGTTGCAAGTTTTGAATGGGCAGAATTTGCAACTGAGTGGATTTACAAGGCCTTTGCTGTGAAATCTTTATTCAAATACATTACTCTTAAACTAAACTCTTTATGCCCTTGCTGGGAAATCTTTATTCAAATACTTTACATTTTATACTAAACTCTATGAACTCACCAACCATTGTGTTGACACTTTTTAGCATGTTTATCTCAGGTTAGAAAGGCGATAGTGGATGCATGGATCATTTGCATGCTTTGGAAGTCTAAGCTAATAACCTTTACCATTCAATCCATATTGAAAACTCTTATGTATTATTATACTTTGGGACCTCATGTAATAACTCTGATTTAAATAAATTGAATGGTAACTTTTCAAAACGTCTCATTTAGAGGTCATTTTCTATACCTTGTGCTTTATATTGAGAAGTAGCACCCCAGTGACACTATCGTTCCGCTGTGATATTTTGGGGGTGTTACAGTTTTGCGTATTTGGTTTGAGGTGTAGGATAGTTTATAATATATTTCTTAAATGCTGACGGTGATTATTACTCTGGTAGTAGTGTGATACTGTATCAGTGAATGCAGAGTGGATTAGAGTATTACATTTTGTGTTGAGTTGGTTTGAAGTTGAAGATAGTTGATTATAGATTAATTAAGTGCTAGTAATGATTAGTATTTGGTGAATGGTGGGATTTTGTACCGCACATGCTGATTAATTTTTAAGTAAAAGGTTTGAGGTGTATGATAGTCGATAATAGAAAAGTGAAATGCTAATAGTGATTAGTAATTAGTGATGAATGCAGATCGGTTCTGACTTCTGAGTAGTACAGTTTGCGCTGAATTGGTTTAAATCGTACGATAGTTGATTTTATACTTATCAAGTAATTGCTGATACGTGAATGTGTGATTCTGTATCGGAATATGCAGATCGGTTTTGATTATTGTAGTGAAAGATACTTGATATTATATTAGTTAAATGCTAGTAATGATTAGTAGTTTGTGGATTGTGTGATTTTGTATTCGTGAATATAGATCGGATTCGAATATTGCATTTTGTGTTGTATTGTCTATTTTTTGTTTTTTTTTTATAATTGTGTATAGACTATAAATTTGGCGGCTATTTGCACTCCAGCGGATTATAATACACGTCCTCTTGACAAGATCTACAACAATTTCATTGATGCTCTCCCTGTGGTATGTATTGCTGCATGCCTGCATCTTTTTGTTTATGCTGTTTTCACTTGACTGTTTGACTATCTATACAGTTCTAAGTCAATCCTGTCGTTATTGCTGCAAATTTGAGTGATGGAAGCAGGTATGATAATAATATAATTTTCCTGCTTTCATTTATAGGTTAAGTACTGCTCAGAGAACAACAAGAGGCTCATTCACTTCTCTACTTGTGAAGTATATGGGAAAACGATCGGTAGCTATCTTCCCAAAGATAGTTGTTAGGAACACGTTTTGTTACATTTACAAGTCTTGTTCATTTAATTAAAATGTTGCACGATAGGGCTTTATATTTGTATTAATGGTGCGGTCCATTAGAAGCCCATGGACCGCCCATCTTAGCATTAATCCTTCTAGAATCTATTTAGTAAATGTTGCCCTAACACAAAGCCTATAAATAGAAGGCATGGGGCATCATATTTCATGTTGGTTTTTCATGTAAGTAGCGAAAGCTTTGTTCCTGAATCATTCGAATAGTGAAAGCCTTCCATTCTCTCTTATTCTCATCCTATTCTCTTCTCTTATTGCTTATTTACTTATCTTCTTAATCGTAGCTTATTAGATAGTAGTAGATCGTATTTTAGCTTTCATATCGTGTGTGTGTTTGAGATATTAATGACCTACAAGTGGTATCAAACGCCTAGGGATAATTAGGATCGTGTTTTTTGAGTCATTAGTATTGTTTACTACGTTGGTTTTATAGATTTCATAAGGTTTTTTTGTTCAAACGTTAAACTATTGTTCGTGTTGAAAAGTAGCTTTGATCTCGTTGAAATTTCACAAATCTTCATCGAATTTCATTTGTTATACGTTAACGAGCTTAATCTTCATCAAATCTAGTGATTACTAATCGTTTAAAGTAAAAAACAATCGGGTTTTATTGGTTATTTGGACGATTTGGTGTAATCCGTGTTATTAGCGAATTGGAAAAGTTGATGAAAAGTGAAATTTTTGCTTTCTGAGTGAACTTCGACAACTAAGGGTTTTATCTCAGTTCGAATCAAGATAAGTTAGGGTTTTATCGCAGTTCGAATCAAGATAAGTTAGGGTTTCATCGCATTTGGCAGATCTTCAGTTATCGGCATTGGGACTCAGTATTGTACTTTCTTGTATAAGAAAGTGAAAATACTTCTACTTGGTTGCTTCTCTTCTCTTGTACAAGAGTTGAGAATTATCGAACTTGGAATTGAGATAAAACTATCGTAATTGCCTTAAATTATTGCAGTTTGCTATCTTATCTTATCGCAGTTTGATATTTTATCGCATTTTGCTATAACTTATCGCACTTTAAGATAACATATCAAAATTGTCATTGTTTATAGCACTTTCTAGTTTTATCGCATTTTCTACTATCGATATCGCTATTGAAGCTTATCGCACTTGGTGAACTGTACTTATCGCACTTGGTGAACTGTACTTATCGCATTTGGTGAACTGTCCTTATCGCACTTCAGTGAACAGTACTTATCGCAGTTGGACAAAATCTTCTGATTTCCAAACCAACTTAACATAACTCATCAACATATATCTTAATTATCTTTAAGATCCAGACATGTCTCAACCACCTCATTTCAATTACTACTATCAGCTACAGCAATATCCTCAACAACAGCAATTTCATCCTCAGTATCAACAACAACAACAACAAGCATTCGTGCAACAGCATCAATTTCTCTCTCCACCACAAGTATCCCCACAACAAATCATGCAACAGAATCAAATGCTTAACAATCCATCCTACTCCAGAGAGCCACATTGGTTTAACAAGATGTGTGAAGCAATCAGCAGTCAGCAATCCCGACATGAAGCTGGGAATCAGGACACTCCACCTATGCTGACACCTGGTAACTATGTGCAGTGGGCTAGTAGATTTCTCAGATTCATTGAACTCCGTAAACCCCATGGGAAATATCTTAAGCAAGCCATTGAAGAAGGACCCTTTCCACTTCCAGTAAATGTTGTTCCAGGAACTACAGAAAGAGAAGAAACATCAACTCCCATTGCTGTCGCTAACTACACAAATGAACAAACACTGCAACAAGAGGCAAATCAGTTGGCAATGTCTTACATACTTCAGGGGATTCCTAATCCTATTTACTGAAGTATTGATGCTCAAAAGACTGCCAAAGACATGTGGGAACATGTGCATCTTCTCATGGAAGGGACTGAGTTAAATCAAGAAGACCTTGAGTCAAAGCTTTACATGGAATACAACAATTTCATCATGGAACCAGGGAAGACAATTGAATCATACTACCACCGTTTCACAAATGTTGTAAATGACCTCGATCGTCATGACATCAAGTTACCTAAGATTGCTATCAATTCAAAATTTCTGGGTTGCCTTGGACCAGAATGGCAGAAATATGCAACATTTGTCAGGCAAACTAAGAAGATTGGTGAAGTCAAGTATGGACTAATGTATGACTTTCTGAAACAACATCAATCTGAGGTAGATAAGGAAGTTGCAGCACGAGGCGGTTTCATACCAGCACCAACACCTAACTCACTTGCTCTTGTTGCTCAATCCAACTTTCCACTACCAAACCAGGAATTTGGACAATCATCTTTTCAACCAAGTTTTCAACCACAACCTTCTAACCAAATCATCCCATATGAAGCACCATCACAATACTCTGACAACCAAATGGTTCCATATAACAACTCAGATTCCATGTTGTACTCAAACGCTGATTATGATGAAAAGGAGGATGCATTCAACTCTCTTAATGAAGCATTTGGATTAATTTCTAAGGCATTTGGCAAGTTCACCAAATCCAACAACTGTCTTCGTTCATCCTCCAATACCAGGAATCAAGCTGTTGTTAATGATGGCAGAGTGGAAATTCAGAATAGGTCTTCGGGCAGATATGGTTCAGGGAACAGTGGAAACTATGGGTCTCAAAGGTTTCAGTCAGGAGGGAACAGGTTTAATTCTACAGGGGGTAACAGGAACAATGTGGGTACTACACAGACCAGAAATCAGATGGCTGGGAATGTACAGAAAGGCATTGCAAATACTTCAATCACATGCTACAACTGTGGTGGGAATGGTCACATGGAAAATGCATGTCCAAAGCCTCGTACTATGGGCAGTGCATATCACAAGGAAGCTCTCTTGATGGCTCTTAAAGATGAAAAGGCAGCAGGAATGGTGACACAGAATGAGAAAAGCTTCATGGCAAATGCTGCATCTGATGATGAGATGGAAGATCTTGAGGGAAATGCTGCAGTAATGCTCATGGCAAACATGCAAGAGATGAATATGTCCAAGACAGGCCCGGTTTATGACACCGATGGTCTATCTCAGGTACCTGATCCACAATGTCTTATACATGAAATTGTTTCACCTTCTGCATCTTCATCTACAAATGACAATTCTGTTCAACATGATTCATCATTCTCATCTCCATCAGATGATCAAATAAACACTGTTGTATCATTTGATGATGATAAAACCGTCGTTTCATTTGATGATTCGATTGACGATGAAAATTTAGATCATCTTGAACAAAATGATCCTTTGACTGATCAAGATTCAGAGCTTCAGGCCTTGTTAATGACCACCCAATCACAAATTGAAAAATGCAATGAAATCAATAAAAATCTGAAAGAAAAGATTGCATTGTTAACGAAGGACAATGAGTGCTATAAACTACAACTTTCAGGATATCAAAAACAAGAAAAATGTGAAAAAGGTTTTGAGATTGCTTTCCAAAAAGAGTACGTCAAAGTTCAAAATTTAGAACATCAAGTTCGTGAGTTAACCGTTTCTAAGGCTGAGCTTCTCTCTCAACAAGAAAAGGATCAATTTGAATTCAAATTACAAATTAATGCTTTAAATTCTAAGTTGTTAAAAACTCAATCTGAGCTTTCAACATCTCAAAATAATCTTCTTGAAGAAAAGCAAGCCTCAAGTAAACGTGTCGACTCATATCTTGAAGAAATTGTCACTTTGGAATCCAAACTTAAAGAGTTTCAAACTATTGTCTACAAAAATGGTGAATCCATAACTCAAATTCAAAGGCTATCGGTAAAACCAGTTCCGAAAGGAGTTGGATTTGCTATTGGCAGTGATCAACCACGTTTTCTTTCTAAAGTACTCAACAAAAATCCCAAGTTATACAATGCAGATTTATTACTTGATGATACCTTTCAAAGAGTTGTTGTGCTTGGTAATGATGAAGAAATTGAAATTCTTGAACGTCAAAAAGAACTTGAGAGTCGACCAAAAACTGACAAAGATTTTTCCAGAGTTCATCATGATTATAATGCAAGACGTCAAATCAAATTTGTCCCCTCAAAGGACCAAACAGAACAAACGTTTGTTAACACAAACATACATGCTTCTCCTACAATACTTCCTGTTTCCAAAAATGTTGCACATTTCAAGGATTCTTTGACTGAGGACGATGATGTAGATCGAAAATTACCAGAAAGTAAATTATTTTGATACAATTATGGAAGACATATTTTTCTTGGAAAATGAAATTGAGTTTAATTCTCAAATTGAAGTCTCTACTTTTCTTTCCCCAGTCGCGAAAGAAAAGCGAGATATTCTTCAAAAGAAAATTCTGCCTCATGTCAAACATCTGAAGAAATATGCAACACAATGGGAACAAGAATTTTTCACGAAAGTTGAATCTATGAATGGCATTTTCAAAGAACAGGACGACAAAATTCAAAAACAAAACATCAAAAGAAAACTTTGAAAAATGAAAATGATCGACTCTTAGAAAAAGTTATGTGTTATGACGTTGTTTCTGTGATTATGAATTCGCTTTATGAGTCATGCAATGAATTACTTGTGAATGATCATGCTGTAAATATTGAGATGTTGCAAATGGAGATAGAAAACTTGGTCAAAGAGAATGAGGATCTTCGACAAATTAACAATGATGTGGAAAACAAAGTTTTTAATCTTCAAAAAAGGCTTGATTGGTGTCAAAATCAAAGTGCTGAATTTGAACTAAAATTTCAAAATCTCATAGGATCTTTATCATTTCAAAACAGTCATATTTCTGAAAATCACAAGGAAACAAAGGCTTTCTTAAGACTTAAACTGTTTGAAAATGAAAAAGAACTAGATGAAATTCTTCAAAACAGAAATGACACAGTCCGCCTCAACAGAAAATTAGATTCACAAAATCAAGAATTCCAACACATCATTGTTGATCTGAAGAAGAAAATCAGAGTTTTAGACACAGGCAAAGCAAATGTTCATAAGATTGCCCCAGGGATGTATGTAGTAGACAAAGCAATTACCTAAGCATCAGACTCAACCACTAATGCAAACACTTCTACTTCCATAGGACTAGATACTATCTCTAAGGCTAGCAGTTCCAAGACTCCCAAGAAACAACAGAAGAGTAGAGTCAGGAAGTCTAGGAATGGATCATCTAAGTCTTCAGAAGTTCAAGAAAGTAGTTTGAATAACACAGATGTAATGTCAGGAATAGAATCGACCTTAGCTAAGTCTAATTCTAGGAATGATGAAACAAATGTTGAATCTATGAATGATAATGTTGATGTTTTGGTTGATGCTAGTAGTATTGTTTGTCATGCTAGTATATTATCTGGTGATCATCAAAACTGCATTGCTAAAACTATGTTGAAACGTAAAAAGAAACGAACTAGTGGCTCTTCCTCTAGGCTCAAAACTGTTGCCAAGTCCATTTTAGGGAAACCACCACTAGTTGTTTCTGAGAAAACCGTTGAAACACCCATAGCCAAAACCAAGACAACTAAATCACCTAGTGCATTCATAAGGAAAAAGGCTGAGACTAGTTGGACATGTCAACGTTGGTTACAAAACACTGCAAGCTTTAAATGGGTTCCTAAAATAATTAAATCTTGTGTTTCTAACCCAACGGGTCCAACCGTTATCAAATCTCCACCTGTTTCCAATGTTTGTGATGCAGGTGATTCAAATTATCCTATGGATTGTTGATAGCGGGTGTTCCCGACACATGACTGGCAACCTCAAGCTTCTCACAAACTTTATCGCAAAGTTCATCGGAACGGTCAGGTTCGGGAATGATCACTTCGCAGCAATAATGGGCTATGGAGATTATGTTAATGGGAACATCAAGATCAGTCGTGTATACTATGTTGAAGGTCTTGGTAACAATTTATTCTCAGTAGGACAATTCTGTGATAGAGATTTAGAAGTAGCATTTAGGGAGAAGACTTGCTTCATTCGTGATCTTCAAGGAAATGATTTGATGAAAGGAAGACACGGAACCAGTCTATACACCATATCCTTTGAAGGCATGACAACTTCATCTCCTATCTGTTTACTCTCCAAAGCTAATCCCACAAAGGCTTGGTTATGGCATAAAAGATTGTCTCATCTCAATTTCAAAACCATGACTGACCTTGCATGACATAAATTGGTTGACGGGTTACCCAAATTCAGATATGCCAAAGATCATTTGTGTTCTGCATGTGAACAAGGGAAAAGTCACCGTGCCCATTTTCCTCCCAAAACAGAACACAGCACAGATCATGTCCTCCAGCTGCTACATATGGATTTGTGTGCTCCAATGCGGGTTTAAACTATTAACGGGAAAAGGTATATTTTGGTAATCGTTGATGACTACTCACGATGGACATGGGTCTACTTTCTTCGGACAAAAGATCATGTTCCCTCAATGGTCATCACGTTTCTCACGAAGATTCAAGTTCAAGTCCGTAACACCGTCAGGATTATTCGAACAGACAACGGAACTGAATTTAAGAATCAAACCCTTCGGGAATACACTGAGAAGCATGGGATTTTTCATCAATATTCAATTGCTCGCACTCCCGAACAGAATGGTGTAGTTGAAAGACGAAACCGTACACTTGTGGAAGCAGCTAGAACAATGTTGATCAATGCTCAATTACCAGACTATCTTTGGGCTGAAGCTGTTAATACTGCATGTTATACCCAGAACCGCGGCATGATCAACAGACGACACAACAAAACTCCATATGAGCTTATTCAAGGAAGAAAACCAAACATCAACTACTTTCACGTCTTTGGAGCACTGTGTTACCCGAAGAATGATAGAGATGATCTTGGTAAACTTAAGGCTAAAGCAGATATTGGGATATTCGTTGGCTACTGTGAAAATTCTAAGGGATATAGAATTTGGAATCGTCGGACTGGGGAAATTCAAGAGACTATACACGCAAATTTTGATGAACTCACGGATATGGCTTCTGAGCAAGACCGCTTAGAACCCGAACATAACCGTCTAAACTTCCCTGAATCTTCGGCTGCACCTTTACCCTTTAACAGGAAAGATCTGGAAGATTTGTTTGCACCAATGTTTGATGAAGTCTGTGTTAGTAGTGCATCAGATGCTTCCACCAGTTCCGCTGCTCAACATATCCAAACTCAAGCACCTGATCAATCTGCCACTACCACTACAGCAGTTGATACCAATGCACCTCAACCTGAACCTTCATCATATATGGATCAAACACCTCCACCTGCAGTTGAAGATTCTTCCCCCACTTCTAACCAAGTTCCCACACCTTCTGATTATGACGGGAATGCATTTTTCAATCCATTTGCTCCACCACCAACCATTCCAGAAATAGGAGAATCAACCTCGAGCAACATGGACCCGTCATCTCACCAAAACAACATTCACACATTTTTCTTCCACCCACAAATGGACAAGAAATCATCCCTTGGTAAATATAATTGGAAATCCTAACAATCCAGTCATCACAAGACAAAAACTTCACTCAGATAGTGAACACTGCATGTATGCACTCACTGTCTGTCAATCTGAACCTAAAAACATCAAAGAAGCCCTTACATACGACAACTGGATTGAATCCATGCAAGAAGAGCTGGAACAATTCAAACGTTTGGAAGTTTGGGAATTAGCTGAAAGACCAGATGGGGTTTATGTTGTTGGATTGAAATGGATTTGGAAGAACAAGCTGGATGCAGATGGTACAGTGATTCGTAACAAGTCCCGACTGGTAGCAAAAGGGTATAGCCAAGAAGAGGGTATTGACTTCGAGGAATCGTTTGCTCCAGTGGCTCGGATTGAGGCAGTTCGAATGTTTCTGGCATACGCAGCCCACAAGAACATCATAGTCTATCAGATGGATGTGAAGACGGCTTTTCTCAATGGACAACTCCGAGAAGAGGTGTACGTGTCACAACCAGAAGGATTCGTGGACCCAGATCATCCTAACAATGTATATCGGCTTAAGAAAGCCCTATACGGCCTTAAACAAGCCCCGAGGGCGTGGTACGATAAACTGTCTGCATTTCTCCTTGCTAATCATTTTACCATTGGAACTGTTGACCTGACTTTATTTATACAGACACACGGGGAAGATATTCTCATTGTTCAAATTTACGTAGATGATATTATTTTTGGTTCAACCAATAAAAAATATTCAAACACTTTTTCTAAATTGATGAAACAAAACTTTGATATGTCTATGATGGGTGAACTTAAATTCTTTCTAGGATTGCAAGTTCATCAGTCACCCCATGGTATATTTCTAAGTCAGTCAAAATATGCTCAAGAAATCCTGAAAAA
Organism: Artemisia tridentata subsp. tridentata; assembly: GCA_021014915.2. NCBI lineage: Eukaryota > Viridiplantae > Streptophyta > Magnoliopsida > Asterales > Asteraceae > Artemisia > Artemisia tridentata. The sequence continues at coordinate 232,589,378 of CP139508.1, read as the reverse complement.
GCATGGTATGACCAGCTGTGACACCTATAATACCCCAATGTCTTCCTCATCCCCGAAGCTAGATGCTGACATACATGGGACACCCATTGATCCTACGAAATATCATAGTATGATTGGCTCGATCATGTATCTCATGGCTAGCAGACCGGATGTTGTATTTGCCACATATCTTTGCTCCTGATATCAGTCTAGACCGACTGAACGGCATTTGTCAGCCGTTAAAAGAATCCTTAGATACATAAAGGGAACCATTAATTTGGGAATCTAGTATCCAAAGGATTCTGGGTTTGAACTTGTTGCATTTTTAGACGCTGACCATGCAGGATGCTTAGACACATGCAAGAGTACATCAGGGGGAGTTCAATTCTTGGGTGACAAGTTTGTCTCTTGGCAATCAAAGAAACAAGACTGCACCTCACTATCTTCAACAGAATCCGAATATGTTGCCATGTCTGCCTGTTGTGCTCAAGTCATTTGGATGAGATCACAACTGATGGACTACGGATACATATTCAACAAGATTCCTATGTACTGTGATTCCAAGAGTGCCATCGCTATTTCATGCAACACCGTGCAGCATTCCAAATCAAAGCATATTGATCTCCGGTACCATTTCATCAAGGAACACGTGGAAAAGGGTACTATTGAATTATATTTTGTGGGAACTGAACACCAACTGGCGGATCTGTTCACAAAAGCCTTGCCTCATGCAAGATTTGTGGATCTGGTTCACCGGATTGGTATGAGATGTTTGACGCCAAATGATTTGGAAAAGTTTCTTAAAAATAATTAACAAAGTCAAACATCTCCAAACTATCTTTGTAAATATATATATAAAAAAAAATGCAAGTACAAACCCTCATCCAACACGTTGTTTATTTTAAAAGTCACAAATTATTTTTGAACAAGTGTTGAGGGGGAGACATAATTTTTACCACAAATTTTAAACTTGTACTTGCATACTTTCAGAAATTGTTGCTTCACAAAGTTTGGTGATAAGATTTAAAGATGGAAAAAGTTATGTGCCTTAAATGAAATATTTGAGACTTAGAGTTAGTCACATGGTGGGTTTAGGACTTAGCATTCAAAGTCATCAAAGTTAGGGGACTAAAGTTGTCAAGATTGCAAAGTGATTAAATAGATATAAAAAGTCAAAAGATATTCAAACGCAGTAATTACTCCAACTGTTTTTTCACCTAACGTATTAAATACCTCACCCACCATCATCAACGGACGACATTCATTCTGCATAATCCGATCAAGATCTTTGAATTTTGTGAGTGTTCTTATGTTTATCATGTCATTATTAAAGATGGTTTTGAACAGAATCATGATCCAACGGCTAGAACGATCAGAATTGTAATGTTTAGTTCTAGGGTTTTGCGTAAAATTTGGGATTTATGAGTAAGAGTGTTTGTGTTGAAAACTATTGTACGATAATGCTTATACATTGTTAATAAACCTATATTGCATGCTTAATTACTCCCAGTAACTACAAATTGTTCTAATTGGATTTTAGGGTTTATGCGTCAATTTGGGGAAAACTTTGTTTATGCATTATTGTGTAATTTGTTTATTGGAAGGTTGTTATTTGATGTTTAATTGATCAATGGCATGCTTGGATTATACCCAGAAACACAATAAGTGAATTTATTAAGTTTAAGGGTTTATGAAGAACACGAACTCGAGCAGTTTGATTTTTGCGTTTTTGTGGTTCGTTTATGTTATAACTTAGCCAGAATGCTCAAAATAGTCATAAAAGTTGTTTGTGATAATCTGTGGATACAAATCATAAGTTATAATGAATCACGATAAGATCTGAGTGACTGTTCATTGACAATATTATCGTAAACTCTTGTACAAGAGTTTATCGAAGTTGGCCAAAATTATCGCAGTTGGGATAATTATCGCAGTTGGATACTTATCTTGATTGACATAATTATCGCAGTTGGGATGATTATCGCAGTTGGATAATTATCGCAGTTGGGATGATTATCGCAGTTGGATAAATATTGCAGTTGGGATACTTATCTTGATTGGATAATTATCGCAGTTGACGTAATTATCGCAGTTGACATAATTATCGCAGTTGACATAATTATCGCAGTTGACGTAATTATCGCAGTTGTGATCTGATATAGAATTTGATCAATTTCCTTAGTTATATCCTTTTATACTTATTGAAATTAATCAAATTTTATAGAATTTGGCTAACTCTTGATAAATTCTTTGACCAAGCATGAAACAACCAATCATAAATGCAATAGGGTGCCATGTGTTGCTTCTAAACCTAACAATTTCTAACAAACATGCATTCTGTATATTTGTATATGATTGTTGATCCAGAAACACATCAATGGCAACTTCACAACAACAACCTCTTCCTGCTCTCACAAAAAATGAAGTCTTTCCTCACGGGTATTCTCTGGAAATTGGAAAGAACAATTCACGTGTAGAACTGGACAAGATCAAGTGCTCTGACTCAAGTTTCCAGATTGCAGTGGAGATTCTCAAAGTTCATAAGTGCAGGGATCTTCTTGATAGCTCGGACACCATTCCAGAACTATACATTCATCAATTCTGGGATACCTTCACAAGAAGCAATGATGACAAGTATTTCACTTGTACACTGGATCGTAAAAAACTCAGAGTCACACCTGCCACACTCCGTAAAGCCTTAAAACTTCCAGATGCACCTGAAACTTCTAACCAATTCCACCCGACACCTTCAGAATCTGAAATCATGCAATTCCTGGTAAACATTGGTTATGATGTTCAACCAGATACTCCATTAACCACAATCTCCAAAGTCAATGCTAGATACATTCCTCAACCCTGGAGAACTATCTTCTTCATTATAACCCATTCCATATCTGGAAGAGATAGTGGGTTTGAGCATCCAAGACTTTCTCATCTTCAAGTCTTATGGGGATTTGTGAACCAGGAACCAATTGACTTTGCTGCTCTCATTTGGGAAGACATAATGTACCTAATGCGAAAAACCTTCAAGAAAGTTCCATTTGTACGATATACCAAGGTTCTCATTAGCTATCTACTTGATCAACATCAAGACCTTGATAAGCGTCCTACTGATCAAGAGGTTCATGAGTACAGAATGGATAAAACCTTAAGCAAAGTCTACTTTCCAAAAGAAAGCACGCGCAAACAAGGTGCACGATTGCCAAAATTTCTGATGACTAATGAGGTAAAAGAAACTAAAGCATATCTTGATTACGACAAGGCATTTCGTGAATGTCGTGTGGGTCTTGCTAAGTTGGTTGAAGAATCAGGATCTTCTAAGACTCGTTCTCGAAGTAAGACTAAGACGGGTAGTGCATCAAGTGTCTCTGAACCAAAGAAACGACATCCCCGAACTACTGTCATCAAGAGGAGAGTACCAAGAAAACCCCAACCAAAACCTGAACCGAGTGGAATCATTGATGAAGATACTGAGTCTGCTTCTGAATCATCTGAATCTGAAGAAGAACCTGTCTTTATGACTGTTGAAGAGGCAGAACTTCATAATAAGATCTCTCAGGAAAATGCACAAAAGCAGAGTCTCAAGTCATTAAAGGAAGATGAAGAGCGAAGGGCAAGGAAAGTATTGGAGCAACAGATGGAGTATGAGAGAACACATGGAGTTGGAGGATCCGAAACTATTCATGAAGCTGCATCAACCCAAGTTAATCCGATTAATCAATCCGAAGGATCTGGAGCTGCAACAACCAAGGTTCAGCTCGATACGATTAATCAACTCGATAAGGCTGAATCGGTCTCTTCTCAGCAACCAAGTTCGGTTAATCAACCCGACTTGGGAGCACAGACTCAGGAGGAGAAGGAAAAGGATCTGGAAAGCAATATTGTTTTATCTGACAAGGAAATCTCTGATTCTATGTTTGACGACAATCTCGGGGAACAACCACGTAACGATGATACAGAAGATTGGAACATGGAAGAAGAAAGGGACATTCTGGGAGATAAAACAACTAAAGCTGCCATGGATCTTGAGGAACAGGCAAGACAAGAGGAAGTAGAAAGAAAACGTAAGGAGGATGCTCAAGCTAATCTGGAAGCAGATAGCTACATACGTTCTCACACTCCAACACCTCCTCCTTCCCCTCCAAAGGACACAATTAAATCTAAAGATACCATTCCTCCAACTGAACTTGCTATGGTCGTTAGTAACCCTCAACAGCAACAGGAACAACCACCAGTTCAGTCCTCACCTGTTTCATCACCTAAGACACCTCCTGGGTTACCTCCTGAGAATCCTACACCTCCACCCTCACCTCATAAGGACTCAACAACTAAATCTGATGAACCAATTCCTTCACTAACTCCATCATCTTCAAGATCTTCATCACCCACATCAAAAGCAGCTATTTCTGAGAAAATTCAAAAGGCTTACAAAGGAAAGAGTAAAAGAAGAATTGTCCATGTTACAAAAGTTGAAGTTGTGTCTCCTGCAGCAAAGAAACTTAAACAAGCAGTAAAGAGAGCACAAGCACAAAGAGACAAACAAGCAACAACAAAATTGGCTGAAATGGAAAGTTTAGTCAAGAACTTGTCTCAGCAAGTGGAGGAGATGCAGGAAAGTAAGAAGAAGATAGATGAATTCCTTGGTTTTAATATCAAAGATCATATCACACGTAAGACAAGGCATTTTGTCAAGCAATATTTTCCTGATCTTCAGCAAAATATAAATGAGCACATTGACTCACAACTTGAAGACAAAATCAAAGAAGTCGTCTCATCTTCTTCCCAAACCAAACCACTTCAAGATCTCACCACTGAAGAAATCGAGCTCGTGCTTCTCGACAGACTCTTTGATATTACCTCTCCTTCTCAAGAAGAAATCAACCTGATCACGGCTCTTCAATCACACATTGAGAAGAAACCGTGCAAGGTAGCTGCTGACAAAGGGAAACGTATTCGAGAGGATGACGAGGAAGATCAAGACCCGAACCCCGAACATAAGAAACACAAAAGCGGGTCTAGGATTCATATTCAGGAGCCAACTGGAAAAACAACATCATCTCTACCTCCAAAACATCAATCATCTGGTCCTAATGAAACCGAACATCAATATGAGCATTTCACGGCTGAAGATGTGGAATTTCAGCCGCAAGACGATCAACCGCATTCACCACCGTCACCACCAAAACCAAAGCCCTCCAAATCCAAGTCATCACGCAGTAAGAAGTCATCTAATGAACCAGCTATTGTCACCTGGCTTGATAATGATAAGGATGAGCTAGGGAATGAATGGTTTGATCATCTGGCAAGTGCTTAGGTTCCGACTGACGAAGCTTCCCGAGTTGAAGACAGCACGTTTGCTGTTACTCAAGAGATCAAAAGAAGTCTTAACGTAAAGAAGATGACCAAACGGGAACTTCGACGGATCAAGAACGATGCCTTCATTCTTTTGAAAGATTAATCCAACAGTGCAGCCAAACTTGAATATCATCTTGAAAACATTGCACGCGCAATGTCAAGTGACTTCGACTGGGCTAATCCAGACGTAGTCAGGGGAGTTGGCAAGAACCGTCCTTACATCACTGATTGGACTAAGCCGCTTCCCGTGATACGAAGATCTCACCACTCAGAAATTCCCTTCCAAGTTTTCTTCAACAACGATCTGGAACTTCTCAAGAACGGAGCACAAGGGGAGACAAAGTATGCTACGTCAATTACTTTCAAACCAGCTGCTCACTACACAAAGTCAGCTATTGAAGAAGAAGCTATTAACAGACATCTGTTTGTTAAAGAGCTCGTAAAATATGATCGTGATGCAGAGTTAGGGATTCATCACTGGTATTCGAAAAGACAAAGCTGGTACAATTACAAACTTGCTCTCCAGAAATCACGGGAACCAGTTTACAGTGATCTCAAAATAGTGGCCGTTACCAGTGTGAGCGGATCCAGAAGGTGTGATTATATATTTCTCGAAGAGATCACAGTAAAAAGAATTGACAACAACCTCTACACATTCTCTGAGGCTGATCTTCCTGATTTGAATCTGAATGATATCGAAGACATGTATCTGATGAAAGTCCAAGGCAAACTGCAACATCTGAAAAACGAGCTTCGATATGCACTCAGTACCTCTCTATGTCACTACATCAGGAGAACAACAGTACCTCTCTATGTCACTACATCAGGAGAACAATCATCAAAGAACGAGTAGACGATCTCCAGCTAGGTGTCGAAAGTTATCAGACGAAGCTAAACCTTGTTGAACCGCAATTCCTACTCAACAGCAAAAAAGACCCTCAATACACCATGCTACATAGTCCGGTCTTTGGGTTCGTTTACAGAAGTACAACGGATTTTCACCGTTTCATGGCGTTCAATGAAATTCATAAGTTCTGTGATGATACCTTAAAGAGTGTACGTGATGGGTTAGCTAATCTAGTTCGAGATTCAGCGTTAGGAAAATCAAGAAGATAGAATTCTAAGGAGGTGCGACAAGTTAAGGAGTTTGTTCGGAAGATTAAAGAAAGGTTATATCATCGTAATCAGATACGGAGGTTAGAAAGTTATGTCAGGGGTCGTCCACCTTTCGCTATCAGACTATTTTAGCGGACTGACCTAGTATTCTCAACTTTTGGCAGAGGCGGTTGATGTAAGAATATATTCTCATATTACATAATTCTTATATCATTATTCTTTCCATATTGGCCTATGCATTACGGCTTGTGTACACATCACAGTGCACAACCCGGACCTCAAAGAAAGGACCCTGAGGTACGCTTCAGTGCCTCAATCCTGAAAAAGGAGCGAAAGCTTCTTACTTATGAGCAGAATTAAAACCAGAATGTTTTCTAAAGTTTTTTCAAACATTCTGCTCATAAGGACAAGTATTCCCTTCTTAAGGGGGAGTATTTGAAAATATAATCTTTGTTCAGAGAAATACAAATGTTCTTGAAATTCTTCCCTAAAACTCAAAAATAGCATATTTTAATCATAAACGTTTTTCAAAAACATCATGAGTATGCTATTTTTGAGGGGGAGAAGTAAAAGATGATTAAAATATGATGTCTCATTTGCTGGAATCTCTTGTGCTCAAACTCAGAATTGACCCTCGAATTGACGATAGGAAAAGTCAGTAGTTGAAAGGACATGTCCCGGACGGGTAATAATTTCAAGCCAGTCTATCTGGTGATGTAAGCGTGTCTCGCAAAGGACGTGTCTGAGTAGAATGTACCGATTTCGAGCGATAATCTTTGAATCTGATCTGGACGGGTAATAATTTCAAGCCAGTTTAACTGGTGATGTAAGCGTGTCTCGCGACGATCAGGTTCATTGAAAGTCAATCAATTCAAAAGTGCAAACTCTTTCCGGCATGTGCAAATTTCAAATTTATTAATTATGCGCACATGTTAAGGGGGAGTCTTTCTGAAAATCATCAAACTCTCAAGGTGTCAAGAAAATGTCTTTACAAATTATCGACACTTTGAGAGATTTTCAATGGTTTGGTTTATGGCATCATTAGGATAGTCATGGAGTTATAAGGTGACTAAGGTTAGGGAAAACCGTCCTATGATCCGCCAGAGCCGGAGGGATCTACCCAAGGACAATACCAATAGTTTAGAACTAGAAAGTCCTAGGTATGATATTAAAAAGGAGAAAATGAATGAAAGGAGAAAGAAGGGGTTGAAGAATTAAAAAGAAAAGCAAAGAAAATGGTGAAAAGAAATAGCCCTCCATTTGTTCAACCTTAGGGCAGACACCGGGTTCAATTCATAATCTACTGGTTGATGAGCATCACCGGTATTGAAGACTAAAAGACGTCATGGACCCAGTGACGCACTAATAAACCTTCTAAGCCACTCAAGTGTCTCTCAAAAGACATTTGTTTCATTCACACGGAGAACCCTTCATAATCTATCGACCTCTCATTACGAGAGTGTTGATATTGAAAAGGAGGCAATCTGCTCCACGCCTCCGATGACCAAACAAATGTGCACTAATTGAGTCTAGAGCCATGAACTTCATAAAAGATCTCTTAGGTACACTTTGTATTACTCTACTGTTCTACATCATGGGCAGCAGATGTAAAATTAAGAAAGTGTCCTTCGCAGATCTTAGCAATCTGCCGAGAACATTCATGAGAGAAGTCACAATTGTGATTATCAATGATTGAATGGAAATCCTGCCAGAGCAACATCAAACAACTCTGACAGCAGGTCACTTCGGTAACTCCTTGTGGGTTACGCTTAGTGTTTGCTCCAAACGGTCTACAGTCGTGGGGTGATCTCCAGCGACTCACTGAATCGTGGGTACACTTCGGTGTGTCCGTGTTATCCCTTCAGGGGAATCTGGTTCAGAACGTTCTGGGTTAGGATTTGAGAAAGTCTTCACACTATGCTGTTGACGATCTCAAGTCTGAGCCTGTAAGTACCGGTTGGTTCATGCTGATGCTGCTGTTGCTGCTGCTGCTGCTGAGGAGCTGGAGTTCGACTATCAAGACTCCATCATGTTCATATCTTGAAGAAATGTTCTCTCAAAGACTCAGTAACTTCAAAAGTTCAACATATGATACAGTAAAGTCAAAAGTTCAAGCACTTCAACCTTTCTCAAGTTTTTAAGATTGAAAAGTGAGAACATGTTGCAGAAAATAAGTCAAAGACATATGAACATGATGGAGAAGAAGACGTTGGAGATTGGCAGATCGAAACAACATCATATCATCTTAGAACAAGAACAAAGAAACAAAGATTATAAAGACGTCGAAAGCCTAAGAAGCAAAGAAGACGTCGAGCAACATTGATGATCAAGACTTAGGGGGAGATTGTTAGGAACACATTTTGTTACATTTACAAGTCTTGTTCATTTAATTAAAATGTTGCACGATAGGGCTTTATATTTGTATTAATGGTGCGGTCCATTAGAAGCCCATGGACCGCCCATCTTAGCATTAATCCTTCTAGAATCTATTTAGTAAATGTTGCCCTAACACAAAGCCTATAAATAGAAGGCATGCGGCATCATATTTCATGTTGGTTTTTCATGTAAGTAGCGAAAGCTTTGTTCCTGAATCATTCGAATAGTGAAAGCCTTCCATTCTCTCTTATTCTCATCTTATTCTCTTCTCTTATTGCTTATTTACTTATCTTCTTAATCGTAGCTTATTAGATAGTAGTAGATCGTATTTTAGCTTTCATATCGTGTGTGTGTTTGAGATATTAGTGACCTACAATAGTCCTTTACGACAGGTAAGTTTTAGGTTTTGGTTGGTTCATTTGATATAGTGAAATGTGTCAAACTCATTTTGGTTACTGGTGTTATGTCATGGGTCGTGGGAGCAAAAAATGTAATGTTATTATAGGTCTTCAGCTTAAGTTTTGGTCTATATACAAGTCTTTTAAAGGATGAAAGCTGCAAAAACACTTGCAGAGAATTAAGTTGAAATATCACATGATTCACAGCTTAACTTTTCTTAGTTGATAATACTGGCTTTTCTTTTAAACATGCTCAGTAACATTCTCAGATGTGATGTCATGAAATTGAAGTCAATAATATTGATTTACTACAAGTTGTTGCATTGGGAGTTATGAGAGTTATGATCCGGTAAGCATCAAATTCATGTTGATTTATTACTTGAGACATTTCGACACATGATAATTGATATATCAAGCAAGTCTTTAACATTGACAGTATATTGAGATGCCCTAAGCTAGTAGTTAATCTAATATTTCAGATTACCTTAAAACATACATAAGCTCATTAGATGGAATTTTGTTTGCTTTCTTCACAAAATAGTGTCCCCTGAGATCTTCATACACATTAAGGAATCTATAGATTGCCCTTTTCAAAACAAATCTTTATGCAACCTTGGCCTTACTCCAGGATAATGAGTTAACTCATTCAACTCACCAAATATTATACATTATTATCCCGACATAAACACACCCTTCAGGTGTTACATTTCTGATTAATTTATAAAGAAAGGGATTACTTAATATAAAGACCACCTATTATTAAAGAAACCTTATTAATTTTAGTAGTTTTAGCATGTTGGTTATGATATATGTAACAACTAGATCCTTTTTTAGGACAAAAATAACATTCAATAGTTTTTAACATGCTTAGAATATCATTATCAAGGCGTATATTTGCTGTTATGATCTGTTTTGTGTGTTCTTTGGCTGCTATGTTTACTATAACGAATAACTGCCCGTTTACAATATGGCCTGCCACGCTTTCTGGTGCTGGAACAACCCCGCTTCCAACTTCAGGCTATCAGTTGAACTCGGACCAAAGTGCGCAGATACCCAACACTCCAAAATGGTCTGGGAGAGTATGGGCTAGAACAGGCTGCACGTTTGATGCATCTGGTGTAGGTAAGTGTCAAACTGCAGATTGCGGTGGCAAGATGGAATGTGGTGGTATGGGTGCAACTCCGCCTGCCTCCTTATTTGAGATAACGATTGGTGGCTATGAGAATTTGGATTATTATGATGTTTGTTTTGTTGATGGTTACAATCTACCTATCATTGTTGTGCCACGGTCCACAGCTAGTAGTTGTAATGCCACGGGTTGCGCTTCTGATCTTAACATGGGTAAGTCTTATGTCTTTATCTCTCAACTTTAAGTATACATTTCAATCACTTTAAATAACCGAAAAGCTATCGTTTACAGGTTGCCCAAAAGAGCTTCAGGTGGTTGGTGGGGACGGTGGATTAGGAGCTCTAGGCGGAGTAATTGCTTGCAATAGTGCTTGTGGTGCATTTAATATGGATCAATATTGTTGTAGCGGGCAATATGCGAATCCTAACACATGCAAACCATCTTACTATTCAAGTATCTTTAAAAGAGCTTGTTCACGAGCTTATAGCTATGCCTTTGATGATGGAACCAGCACCTTTACTTGCAATGCTTATGAATACGCCATTATTTTTTGCCCCAATTCCAACAACAATGGGTAATTCTTCCTTCTATATATCATGCTTAGATCAAAATAGTTTTTGCACCCTAGATGCCAATGTAGCTATTAGGGGTGCAACATCGGTGTGTCAAACAAGTTGGGTAACGGTTCAATGGGGTATGGGTTGAAATACATATCACTTTTTAGTACACGTTGAGACGGGTTGAATCAGGTAGAGTTGACCCATAAACACTTCATTTTCCATCTTTGGGTGCCTTTCGACCCATTGGATCTCCTTTTTTCTGAACCCGTTAAAGATAAAACACAGCCAAAATTAACTCATTAATAAATAAATTGGTTAAAACGGTCACCTCTAAGTTATCTGAATCCGGATGCTTCTAATTTGCAATGCAGGATGGAGCAAACGCCTCAGCCTGGGCCATTGATAACTCCAGCAATGAAAACTCGCAAGAAGGGAAACACAACATCAAACTCCATGTTACAAGTTCCTGCTTCCATATGTCTTATTTTAGTTTTGTTTCTATCTTTGTACTTGATACATATGTAACTTCTTAGTCGCGTTATATACTATAATAGATGTAGATACACATACATAGATTTGTTAGGTACTTGTACCCAATCTTTAGATAAGTTATAATGTCATATGGAAATTTGATTTGTTTGCGAGTGCTATCATTTCTGGTGATCATATAATTAACCATTGATAAAAACAAAAGTAGTGTATAATTCGATGGACACACAATTCTCTATTTCCATTTTGGTATAAACGTGTTAGTTTTTGTTATGAGATGCAAAACAATAATGCAAATAAGTTCAAGTTATATTAGATTAACTTTGTGATTCATTATTTTAAGAATTGACAAGGAAAAGACATGGAAATATTATTTTGTATCACAGGTGATACCTAATATTTGGTATGTATCACAAGTGATACCTAATATCTTATTTTGTATCATTGATACCTAATAAGTTATTCTGTATCACAGGTGATACCTAATATGTTAACTGTTGTATCACAGGTGATACCTAATATCTTATTTTGTATCACAGGTGATACCTAATAAGTTATTCTGTATCACAGGTGATACCTAATATGTTAACTGTTTGTTTATTTTGCCTTTTCCACCTTAATTCTCAAATTATAAAAATTTTGTTTTCACAAAAGTTGTTCATTTTTAGCTTATTAATATGGTTGTTGCTACTCCAATGAAAGTTAGCTCTTTCAGCATATCTAGCAGCAGACTCTCTTTTGCTTAATCAACGCTTGTTGTTTACATTCTTAGCTTTTGTTTCTGTTGAAAAAAAATGTACTGTTATCATCAACGACTTGATTGTCCTTCTATTGTTAGCAACTAGATTGTTGTAATGGTTAATGTGTTTTGGTGTTTTGTGCAGATGCCAAATGTAGTTATAGTTCGCTATCTAATTTATGGTACTTTTGTTGCAATATCAATATGACATGTACTTAAATTTTTAGGGAAATAATCTTTCTATCTATCGGAAACTAAGAGACTTTTGCCTAAAAGCAAATCGGAAGCTAAACACCTTCAACTAACTGCGTGTACGAGACATTATGAAACATCACATGTGATTTTTAGATAAATCATAATGTTGATATTCAATTTTCAATGTTTTCTGGATATTTTGATATTCAATTTTCAATGTTTTATAGGTTGTGGTCGCCTTGGGGGAACTTTCATACGTTTTCGTTCATTTTCATACATATTCATCCATTTTCTTCCGTTTTCGTCAGTTTTGTTTTAGCCCGTTTTCAGACGTTTTCATATGTTTCTGAATATCACAAGTGATATTCTGTGATATTATCACAAGCGATATTCTGAATATCACAAATGATATTCTGAATATCAAAAGTGATATTCTGTGATATTCGTGATATTCTGTGATATTCTGTGATATTCAGAATATCACAAGTGATATTATGTGATACTCAGAATATCGCTTGTGATATCACAAACGATATTCTAAATATCACAAGTGATTTTCTGAATATCAAGTGATTTTCTGAATATCACAAGTGATTTTCAACTAATGTTTTATTTTATTGTTTTGGTTTTTCGCTTTGTTTTGGTTGTTAATTTTTTTTTCCTTAAGTTATCTCTACCAATAAAACTACTTGTACTTAGAATCTTTAGATAAACAAACTTCAGTTGCTTATTAATCAATCGTGCGTTGCACTTTTTGCCATTTGTGAAGAACAATAAAATAAAAGTGATGTACGAAAATAATGGACAAAAATATTATCTAATATCTTATTTTGTATCACAAGTGATACCTAATATCTTATTTTGTATCACATGTGATACTTAATATCTTATTTTGTATCACAGGTGATACCTGATATCTTATTTTGTATAACAGGTGATACCTAATATTTGGTATGTATCACAGGTGATACCTAATATCTTATTTTGTATCATAGGTGATACCTAATAAGTTATTATGTATCACAGGTGATACCTAATATGTTAATTGTTTGTTTATTTTGCCTTTTCCACCTTAATTCTCAAGTTGTTCATTTTTAGCTTACTAATAAGTTTCATGAAAATTTGTTTCTTTCTTCATGATTCTTGATACGTTTGTTATAGATATCAGTCATATGCTGTTCAGCACCATACTTACTAGAATGACAAATATTCTAAACTTCTGACGAGATACTAAATTTTTTATATTTCTCTGGCATTGGAGGAGGAGATAAATCTCTTACACGTTTTTTCTTTGGATCGTTTTGAGAAGATGATGATGCCATTGAATTTGGATAAAGAAATATGTAGAAGAAAAGGAAATAGAAAGTGATGAATTTAAAACGAAGTGAAAAGTCATGAAGCTTAGTATTTAACATGATATTAAATACTAACCGTCATTTTATTATATTACCCATAAATTTGTTGGTAAATTCTTATATATTTGTTTCTTAGACGCTTCAACTTGTTCTGAAATCAATTAATTCTCATATATCTTATTTTGTATCACAGGTGATACCTAATATTTGGTATGTATCACAGGTGATACCTAATACCTTATTTTGTATCACAGGTCATACCTAATAAGTTATTCTGTATCACAGGTAATACCTAATATGTTAACTGTTTGTTTATTTTGCCTTTTCTACCTTAATTCTCAAGTTATAAAAATTTTGTGAAGTTTCATGAAATTTTTTTATTGCAAAAAAAAAAAAAAAAAAAAAAAAAAAAAAAAAAAAAAAAAAAAAAAAACTGGGAAGTTGGGATATCACAAGTGATATGTGATATGTGATATCACATATGATATCACCTGTGATATCACATTGATATCACATGTGATATGTGATATCACATGTGATATGTGATATCACCTGTGATATCACATTGATATCACGATATCACATGTGATATCACAGGTGACCTGTGATATCTATCACAGGTGATAGCACATCACAGGTGATAGCACATGTGATATCACATGTGATATATATCACATGTGATATGTAAGATCAAATCAATCACATCCAAAGAAGTGAAAATTTTATTATTAATCATTGATCAGTAAATCCTTTGGGGACAAAAAAAGTTCCCTAAAAGACGTAATTATTCATTATGTATCGGAAATAGCAACGACACTTAAGCTAACACCATACTGAACTCGTACTCCATACTTGTTCTTTATTCTCATAACAAAACACTATAAATAAATAAAACATGAAGATGCAGCAAGTCACCACTCTATTTGCTTCCAAATTTTAAGCAATATCAGCCCACCTGCATAACGACAAACACAAAAAATAGCAAGTATAGTTGTGAATTCATCATTACAAGTAAGTTTCAAGACTTTACCCAAGCTCGCTGAGTTTCATGTAAGACTCTGAATAAGCTTGAAAGAAAGCATTTTGATCCTGTTATATAATAACCACAACTATCTCTGCCCTTGGGTCCTTTTCGTTATAGCTTGCACCTTTAATTCACTTAACCAATTTTTTCCCTTTTAGCTTAACTTCCCTTTTTGCTTATTCACAGCTTATTCAAATAAGATGTCGATTCCTTTTTTATTTTTCCTAAGATCCTTAGAGCTTAAAGTAGTTTTCCATAAATTTTCAAATCATTTTTCGTATTAATTTAGTATTTTTAATATTATTTTTAGTCCAAAAGTGTTTTTAATTCATTAAAAATAAAATAAAAAATAAATTTACACATCTAGGGGTAATTTTTTATTTTTAAGTTTTCTTAGACTCGTTTAATTGCCTTAAGAGCTCGTTTTTTAGTTTAATTTGCGTTTTTGCTTATTTGTGCTTTACTTAATTATTTTGTATCACAGGTGATACCTAATATGTTATTTTGTATCACCTATGATTTTGTATGTATCACAGGTGATACCTCATATTTTGTATCTACAAAAACAAGTAGCTAACTACAGTCTAACTATCACAGGTGATACCTAATATGTTATTTTGTATCACAGGTGATATCTAATATGTTATTTTGTATCATAGGTGATACCTAATATTTTATTTTTTTATCACAGGTGATACATAATAACTTAGCCAAAACAGTTTAATGCTGATAAATGTCAAAGTATTCCATAAAATTACAAAAAAAAAAAAAAAATACACCAATCAGTAAAACTCATAATTTTAATTAGTAAAAAAATACAAGCCTTTAACCTTTTATGAACAAATAAACCAAAAAAAAAAAAAAAAAAAATCTTCTTATATGTGTCGTCCGATATCTAAAACTGATCAATAGCAGTACAAACTCTAACATTGAACAACATTAAAACCAACTAGCAGTACTAACCAATGTGTGATTTTATATGTATCACAGGTGATACCTAATAAGTTATTTTGTATGTATCACAGGTGATACCTAATATCTTATTTTGTATCACAGGTGATACCTAATAAGTTTTTTGTATCACAGGTGATACCTAGTATGTTAACCGAATGTACAACAAAGAATGTCACAAAATTTTGGAAGCTTAGATATTCCATTACAATAACTATGTTTAGTTGTGGTATTATTTCAAAATAGGAATAGTGCATCTTCAATTGCATCTGTCTCGGCAAGATTCATTTGTTTGCTGTTGAGGTCATGTTATAGTGGTGTTGCAAATCCTATCACAAAGAAGCTGAAATTAGAATGCATTTTGCAACAAAAGTGTATACCAACAACAACAACAACAATACTCAATCCCGATGGAGTGAGGTATGGGGGAGGTGAGATGTAGCCAGTCACACCCCTACCCGAGGGTAAAGGGATTGCTTCTCCGGTAAGTGTGTGTGTGTATATGTGCGCGCGAGCAAACAGACAATATGAAAGGTGTGTGCGAGAAAAGAGAGACAATGACATAAAATGGAAGCATATAAAGCAAAAACATACAAGTGAGCAGAGACATAAACGCATACTGACAAAGAAACACGGGAGCATGCAAGCCAAAATAAAGGGAAAAAAGGCACTAGGGGCACATAAGATCAAAATTCAAGGAGGCAACATATAAGAAGAAAAGCAACTGTTTTGATTTCATTGAACAGCAGCTGGACACTTAGACGCTTTCCGGCACTCATGAAATGATCGGGGGATCAGTCGGATCAGTCGTTTTGCAATGTATGCAGTCGACATTACCTGAAAAATATGGAGGTTATCTTGACTGAAAAGTATCCAGTAAAAACTCTGAAATCCAAAATGTAAAACATTTAAATAATGATGAAAAGGTTCATATTGCATAATTGTAGAAGTAATAATCAAATTTCAAAGTTATTAACATATACTTGCATCAGGTCTACATCCATTACCGTAATACAATAGAAGCAATAGTAAAGCATCAAGTCATTAACAGTATAAGACTAGCTATAGAGCAGTAGTTTCCATCAAAAGTTTGAGACTAAAGTTTAGTTCAAGTTTAGGTTCATAGTGTTTTGAACTCAGAGATATCCCATGGATTTTGGTGAAACTAAAAGCAACTCTGTGATCAGAGGAGCCAGTGCATACTCTACACAAACAATCCCCTTTCACGCCCAAAAGACTCAACCCCAACACGAACCTAAAGACCAAAAAAACCTAAAATGCCCTTTGTGCTCACGCGAGCCACTGCACATAGCAAAACGAAAGCAATTGCACATAGCAACTTTGTGTTACTATTTTAAAGGACTTTGTGAAATGCAAAAAGATAGAGACAAGAAAGCTGAGTATAGGAAAGCACCTTCAGATAGAGAACCCCACTGGCCGACCTTGGAAGAGAGCATAGACTTGAGCAATGAAGAAGCAGTCGCAGAATGAAGAGGCATCAGAGATTGCACACAACTCAGTTCCACCGGTTCCCTACATAACTCAACACATTCGAGACATTAAACCATGTTTCAACTCTTTTCATTGCTGCTTTTGTTCTAACAAAACTGAGTTGCAATACTAAAATTATAAACTGATGCTGCTTATTCTACTATGAATAGAGTTATCAACAACGACAACAACAAAAAGAACAAACTCCAAAATCAATTTCATATCCATGGCCAAATCAGACTTCTCGACGATAACAGGAGAGAAAGAAGTCCAATGGTGTGTAGTTCCATGTGTTTTTATTATCCTAAGGAAATAAATTTAACTCAGTAAAATTGGCCACCTTATCTTGTAGCGATCAGGCTAAATGACCAAAGTAGCCCATCAAAAAACAGTATAACTACCAAAGCAAGCCATTGAGCTAAGCAGGTTACTCTTTACTAAAAATTGTCCTTAAATATACAAGTCCCACTCCAAATCTTATTCAAACATTTGATTACATTCTGACTAATAACCCATCAATGTGGAACAACTTCCAAACATAAACAGACAGAGCTTAGTGATAGTGACTAAATATTCAACAATTGGTCACGTCAATTCACTATATCTAAAACCTACAGAATTAACTCAAATAACAATTTCCGAAAGACGCAAACAATAAACATCAATTACATACAACAAATTCACATTCATTTCATTATAATCTCTGTATTATCTTCAAAATAAAGTTAAAATAGTATAATCATTACCTGCAATCGGATTTTGAACTGATGGTTGAACCAGATTTGAACTGACACCTGAAGCGGATCATTTTGCACCACGTATTGTTGACGAACAACCTCGTCAACGCTAGATTTATCCATTTTATTGTGGTTTGATGTGATCTTGTGGTTAATATCTCTGTTTTTTTTTGTTGATATAGGGCTTGTAATTTGACCGAAAATGCTACTGTGTGTTTTTGTGTGTGTTTGGTATGTGAAGTTATGAGGAGAGATAATGATCTGATCTCTATTGTTTGTGTAGTAATTTTACCAAACTGCCCCTCCGTGTTTTTTAATTAGTAAATACTTTTAATCTTAGCCATTGATCAAATTTAAATAGAGGGTGGGGATGTGTCCCTTCGTATGTGAGCTTTGTTTGGTTTGCAAAATAACTCCACTCTTATTGTTATTTATTTTTTGAATTGTATATTAGCTCAAAACAATATTTACAAAGTTACAAAGCCATTTATGGGGCAACTGCAGCATCTAGTCTATTTCCTAATTTTTATTAGAGTCTAATTAACATGAACTTAGAGCCATGAGCCCACGCCAAAAATTACGAAAAATATTAAAAGCAAAGACTGAATTTAAAATCCAAGCAGTCAAAGAATGATCAAACTTCCTCCTTCCATTAACAATCCAAGAATGAGACAGGCGGTTTTAATTGCATCTCATAAAGTATATTTCAGACGAAGCTTGGTGTCGAAACAAATACAATTCCTATAACGAAAATGAACCAAGAATTCTCAAAGCATAGCTTGATTGCCGAGGGGGAATCGGTTTAATCAGCCCATGCATGGGAGATGAGGGTATTTAAATTTTTTGGAATCGTGCGGTTTATCCCAGCATAAAGTCTAATCGTCACTTAACCAAATAATAGTAACATTGTAATGTAATTTGTATTACTTGCTGAAAAAAATTGCTTTACAGATTTGATTAAAAAGAATGGGAAAGAAATTAAAGTTTGGTAACCAACTAAAGGGTGGTCATTTCCCGTTACTATAGACTTATTTTCTCGTCACAAGTGATGCTTTAGTGACCTTTTTTTGGTTAAAAATGTCACTCAAGGATATATATCGTGTAGCTAGCTAGCCAGCTAGGGTTGGCTCTTTATCCTTTTCTTCAGAACAATAGATGTATAGAGGCTAGACATAATTACAAATAAGTGGAAAATTAAAGAGTGTTATGGGCAACTAAACCACTTGATCCAATAAAAAAGCTTAGCATCATTGAGAACGATCCACATAAAACTAAAAAGCTTAACATCATTGCAAATGAGGTCCTTGCTCGGCTTTTTTGTTGCAAAGATAGAATCATTTCTAAACCGTCAAAGGATCCAATTGGTTGATTGAACAACCACATACAAGAAACTAGAAGCATAGATCAACAGATGTACTCTATCCGCGAGGTTGATAATAGTTCGAAGATCATCCTTAAAGATAACAAGCAGATTCTACCATTTAAAGATCTCAGCTCTTTCCCAATATATTTTGCTAAGCCACATGTAACAAATTAGACGATTTTCCGTCTTAAGGTACAAATGGGGCATCTGGTGGAATGAAGATCGAATCCCCTATTATCTAAGTTAATTCTAGCTCACTGGTACCGAAAGTGGCTTTCGTCACACCAAAAATGTGTGACTATATGCATATAGTCACACACGTTTTTTTGGGTGTGTGTGACGAAAAGTCACGCCACCGTAGGTAGCATATGGTCACATTGTTTAGTTTGTGGCCGTTTTCATTGAAAAAGAGTAACCAAAACCCGAATATGTGTGACAAATTAGGCACAAGTTTTGTTGGATTTATCAGTATGTGTGACTATTTCCCATCCTATGGCCACATGAATATATAATAAATGTGACGTTTGTGATGATTTAGTCACACAAAGTGTGTTGTTTTTTTCGAGTTAGTCACATACAATTTAAAAAACAGTGGCCAAAAGTGTTAATAAGTGTGACCATATGCTGTTTAAAGTGAAGAAATGTGTATTTTGTGTGACTATTGATAATCCAATGGTCACATTAATTTTTAGTTTGTGTGGTCTTTTGTAATACTTAGTCACACAAAACATGTTTGTTTTGGGTTTTTAGTCACATACAATTAAGCATAAAGTGGCCAAAAGTGTTAATAAGTGTGACCATATGCTGTTTAAAGTGAAGAAATATGTATTTTTTATGACTATTGATCATCCAATGGTCACATGAATTTTTAGCTTGTGTGGCCTTTTGTAATATTTAGTCACACAAAGCCTGTTTGTTTTGGGTATTTAGTCACATACAATTAAGCATAAAGTGGCCAAAAGTGTTAATAAGTGTGACCATATGCTGTTTAAAGTGAAGAAATGTGTATTTTGTGTGACTATTGATCATCCAATGGTCACATGAATTTTTAGTTTGTGTGGCCTTTTGTAATATTTAGTCACATAAAGCATGTTTGTTTTGGGTATTTAGTCACATATAATTAAGCATAAAGTGTTAATAAGTGTGACCATATGCTGTTTAAAGTGAAGAAATGTGTATTTTGCGTGACTATTGTTCATCCAATGGTCACATGAATTTTTAGTTTGTGTGGCCTTTTGTAATATTTAGTCACACATCGAATTAAACAAAGAGTGACCAATAATGTTGATAAGTGTGACCATATTATGTGACTGCATCTTTTAGTCATAGGGTTACTACTGGTATTACTAAGTTGGTACTGTTGGAGCATAGTTGCTACTGCTAGTACTAAGTTAGTCCTGCTGAAGCAGAGTTACTACTGCTAGTACTATGCTAGTGCTGCTGGAATGAGTATATATATATATATATATATATATATATATATATATATATAACATTATTAAAAACCACAAGAAATTTCAAATTGAATTAAACTCGAATGTATATAACTGAACAGAATATACAATTGTAATGTCGTACTTAATTAATCAAATTCTCAAGTTCCATAATCTAAAGACTTTTGAATCTTCAACGGCTTAGCAGCGTGTTGCCTTAAGTCGTTAACAGATATATATTGTTTCTTCGATGGTATCGGTGGTACACATTTAGTCACAGGGTTTGTTGGTGTAACCTGTAGTAAACAAAAGACGCTTTTATCAAACATTGAATTAAATATGAAAAATTATATATATGTAGGTTGAAAAAACACATGTATGTACCTCCTCTTCAAGAATAACTTGATCATTTGGCCATGCAACGAAACCACTTACGCACTCTTTAACTATTTTTAACCCATTATTTGCTACGTCCGGTATGCATGTTGCATTAACTAACGATGAATCAATTGAAACTCTGTAGCAATCATTTGGGAGTGGTCAATTATGCAGCATTTGCTTTCCATTAGCCTGGTATACGGTACCCAAAGCAACGATATTTGTTTTCTTTACGTGCCACAGTTTGCACTTAAATGTCTACAAAAAAAAAGAATTTTGCATGTATATATCAGAAATTATTTAAACAAAAGAATAACAAGAAACATGTTGAAATACATACTGTTAGCAGTGCTTGTGATGGAGACACATTTTTCCGATTGGGAATCCGGAGACCCGTTTTGTCGCTTCTTAGGCTTTGTCTTGGGTCCGACAGTTTTAGCAAGTTCCTATATGTATATATAAAACACGTTACATTATTTAAACAAAAGAGTAACAAGAAACATGTTGAAATACATACTGTTGGCAGTGCTTGTGTCGGAGATGACACATTTTGTTGCGATTGGGAATCTGGAGACCCGTTTCATTGTGACTTAGGCTTATGCTTAGGCCTGACAGTTTTAGCAGGTTCCTATACGTATATATAAAACACGGTACATTAGTCGATCATGTATGTAAAATTCAAAAATCAAAGGGGGATGTTTTATTACTTAACATTGTTTCCTTTACCTTTTTAGAAGTTTCAAGGCCGTTGGACTTCTCCTGAATTCTCGCATCTTTAGCACTTACAACATCACTTGTCTGAGTGACGTCCACCTCATTAGCGCTGCTCTCTATATTTTCAATGGCCATTGGAATCACCTGCAATATAAATTAAGAAATACATTGACTCATCAGTTTATGTTCAATGCCTGGTATCATTAGCATCAGTGGTGTTAGCATTAGAAAATGAAATTGTTAACAACATATAAAATGGCTTACATCTGAGGCTATTGGCAATGGATCAGATGGCAAAGTTATATTGATCCCTTGTTTATTCAACTGTGTCATCAGTAGAACAAGCACTTTATTTGTCTGTTCCACCTCACCGGATAATTTCTTGACATGCACATCTTTTTCGGTCATCTCCGTGGATAATTTCTTGACCAATTTATCTTTTTCTTCACGCTCGCGTCTCTCATTATCCAGTTGAGTTTGAAGTAACTCAAGTCTTTCATCGGCTTCTTGTTTTCTTCAAGGAAGGCCAAAATACTTCTTGTATGTTACTCCACCTCCCACTCCTTTTGCATAACCGCCCTTTTCCTTTACCAAAGACAACTTTCATGGCATCAGTGCCATTATCAACATCCAAGGTTCCTTCCTTGATCTGGTCATCAGCTTTTTTCTGCACAAAAAATATAGGAAATGTTGGGATTAAAAGTCTTCTTGATGCTGTTAGAGTAACTGCTGCTCATATTTGTGTCAATGCTGCTCAGCTGGAGTTAGTGCTGCTCATGAACTTCAATGAAAAATATACTACTGCTAGTACACAGTTACTCCTGTTAGTACGCAGTTAATACTGCTGGTATACAAGTTACTACTGCTAGTACACAGTTAATGCTGCTTCTATATAAGCATACTAATAGAATTTGCAGTCAAACTTACAAGTTTATCTCCCATTGATCTAATATCATCATCTGGGTATTCGCCGTCTTTGTTTACCCTTCCTTTCAACCATATTACATCACGCGGGGGTTCTTCATCCGCTTCAATCTCTTTATTTTGGATCTAACAAACATCAAATGCATACACATGTAAAGTTAAACCAAGATAAACGAAAATATGAGAATGCTTACACATGTACAGTTAAACCAAGATAATCGAAAATATGAGGGTATTAATGCAAATGTAAACAGATTCATTTCTCATACTGATCGTCTCTCAATTTGTAAAACAAACATTATGTAATCTTACCATTTTCTCTTTGACATAAACATATCCACCTCGTCCCATTTTATGCTGATAAATATTTTGGGAACGCGCCATTTTAGCTTTATCAGATATCTCCTAAAAACACAAAATCATAAGGCGTTTAGATGCGGTAATGCTGCAAACTGAAAATTATAAAATGACATATAGACTTAAATAAAGATGACTAATTAAAACCTTGTATGCATCGGTGGTCGTGTAGTTTACAAACTCGCCCCAGTCTGCTGAATCCATAATTGTACTATACAAGCCCGGGTCTTCAGTCAGTTTGTAAGGTGTATTTAGGTTGGGAAAAATGTAGTTGCATTTGAGCTTCATTCTGTAATTCCTTAGCAGTTGACCAAGACGAGTCATTATCTATTTTCTGTATGTCACGTCAACATCAAAAAATTTCTGCAAAGATTAACACAATGTTGTTAATTAGTTGCACATAATGTAACTGCATATATAAACTTATGTAGTACTGGGTTACAAAATAGTATATATGTAACGTGATTTCAGCCCATAGTTTATCTCTTGATTCTTTATTCACCTGCTTCCAGGAAAGAATCTTCACACCTATCTACTCATGAACCACATCTCCTAAAAAACTCACAAACACTGCTCTGTGTTCCCCTGATACCCTACCGAATGCATCGAAGGTTACCTTGAGCTTTATTCCACCAGGTTTGTCATACTTCGCGCGAAACTTTATTAGCCTGGTTGAACCCCTCTTAGCTAGTATCGTCACTGGTTGGTTGGTTCCAGTCATATCTTCATCATCAGAATACTGTTCGAATTCATATCCTAAGGCGTTATCATCAAGTACAACATCATCAGGAGATCGAGGAAGCAAAGTTTGATTATCAACAATGGGTTCAATATCCATGACTCTTGAGCAACAAAGGGTAAAAGAAAATGATTATGGCTTAGCTTGGAGAGTAATGGTGATAGAAGATTTGATTTTTGTGTTTTCTTTGCAGTCTTTTTTTTAAGGAGAGAAAAGAGGGTATACCAAGAATATGAATCGTTTTTCTTGGTAACTACTTGTAATAATTGATTTAAAAAATTTAAATCAAAAATTTGGTTCCAAGTAGTAATTTGAAATTAACAATTGAATTATTTAAATTTTTTGCCTTTGAACCTGTTAATTAAAGCATAAACTTGAATAAATCAAAATTTTGGCTCCAAATGTTATATATCATTATCTTAATAATCGCAAATGTACCACACTATGCAACCATCACATCATCAGTACAAACTTCTACCCATTTAACAAACTAAAATACTTACATAATTACCAGTTATTGTACCCTTACTAATTACATTTACAAAACACAAATTGCTACAATTTTTTTTGAACATTGAAGACTTTTTATTAAGTAATATATTGAAAACCAAAACCAGCAAGTTGCTGGGGAATACAGAAAGGAGAATATTTAAAACATAATACAGTACATACATAAGGGAAAATCAGTATCCAAATGTCAGAATTGAACCATATACCATTTACAAAACACAAAAGCTGTTAATGTATATCCTAAACCCCTAAACCATCTTAGTCTTGCCTTTCCCATGGCTGTTAGAAGGTGCTCCAAAACCTATAGGATTCTTCTTACACGGCATTCCCAAGACAATATCCTGAGTAAATTTCTTTTTGTGTGCCTTTTCAACTGGTATTTGAACTTGCAGAGGGAGAGCCAGGATAGGAGCTTGAGATAGGAGTTCCTCTAGAGGTTGAATGGCTTGGATAGGTTCCACTTCCCAAGTATCAGTACTTGCATCAGAATGTTGCTCTGGATAATACCAAGCAAGGAGGCCAGGAAGGATGTTGAGAGCACCGTCATTTGATTCTGAACTGCTTGAATCAGAAGAAATTTGTATGACATCTACAAATAACAACTGTTAGATCAGTTTTATTGATTCAAATGTTAAACTATATCACAATCAAAGAAAAACCTTTTGATGGTTTACCATTGCAGAAGAATCCATTGTGTTCTCATATTTTGGTCCTCTTTTGTGGTATCCCAAACAATGAAGCAATGTTGCACAAACTAGGCTGCATTTCAAGTCTCATTGGTGGCCAACTAGGCTGCAATTGAAGTCTCAATTGGACCTCTCAGGGTACTGACAAACAGTTCAAAAGACTATATTTGTAGTCTCAATGGACATCTCAGTGTACTCTAATAGGCTGCATTTGGACCTCTCATTGGTGGCCAAGCACAAACAAGTCTGCTAGGTACTCTCATTACTGGCCAATCACAAACTAGGCACATTCCAATGCTCTCATTGATTTAGACCTCTCAGTGTACTCACAAACAGGCAACAAAAAATACTCAGACACAAAACACTTAATTAGACATAGCATAACAACCATTATGTATATGAAAATCAGAGTATGGAAAACAAAAAAAATAGAGCATACATTAGACATAGCATAACAACCATTATAAAATACAAAACAACCCCATTTTACAATAGAATCAATCGGTAACAACCACTAACATCACCATTTATAGATCAAAATCCTGATACTAATTATTGTACAATCAATCATCAACTGATATGTGAAAACATTAAAAAACATACCTTTGTTGTTATTTGGATTCATTGTTTGCGTGCATGTGTTTGCCAGAAGAATGTGTGTGTTGATTAGGGTTTATTGATTATTGTGTGTGTTTACAAATGATTGGGTAAAGGGATTAATTGCCGGTTGAATATTGAATTTGTGGTTTGGTTTAACCATAGCTGACGTGGCAAGATTTGTAAAAAAAAAATAAATAAATAAAAATAAAAAATAAAAAGCCTAATGGTGCTAACATGGCGGTGAAATCGGCTATAGCCGGTAACTAGGGATGGCAACGGTTCGGGTTCAGGGCGGGTTTTAGTGTACCCGTACCCGAACCCGTTTATAATACACCCGTACCCGCCCCATATCCCACCAGATACCCGATTAATATTATCCATCGGTTTTTCGGGTTTCCCCGCGGGTATCAGTTATCCGTAGTTGAATATTATATGAAAAAATTGGCGGTATTAAGATTAAGTCACGCTAAAATCCACCGACAAAGCAAAAGAAAATACTCTAATATATTAAAATTTTTTAAAAGTTAAAGAAAATGAATATCGTATCAAATGATTTAATGCAACATATCGCAACGCAACGTACTCGGCACGACATTCACCGAAAAAATCAAATGCGCAAGAGTTTTCAAAAGTTAATCATTCTCATTTCCAAAAATAATCTCGTTTTAGCCTTTTAAAAGGGTTTGGTATCATCATTCGTGTAACGGTAGAGAACACGGACTCACGAGTACTCACTCCAAAAAAGCGAATAACCGAATAGTCGAGAAGAGTATTGACGATAACTCGAGTCGAGATGAGATGACGGAAAGAAGTCAAAGAGATAACTAACAACAAACATATCCAAAGAGGATAGTCGATTGGTAATCGTCGGTATTTTCCCATAATCCCATTTTTAAGTACAAGGTATATATACTTGTTTTATGATTTAAAACAAGTTTGGACTTACGACAAAATTAATCTTTGAAAATAACAAAATTTTGCCATGACTCTTTCATTTATCGAACGTTTCAAAGTCAAAAGACTTTATTGAAAATCAATTTCCCGAGTAATTTATAATATAACGAGTATTTATACAAACCCTAAACCCTAAACCCTAAACCCTTAAAGCTAAACCAATCCGTAACTCAAACAATAACCAAACGAATAGTCCAATAAATCCTAAACCCTAAACCCTTAAGGCGACATAAAGTTGCAGATCTGTTTCATCATTTCTTAATAGAGTTTCTAGACTGACCCTGGTAGCTGGATGGTCTTGAGGCAACTCACGCAACCTTTCGACCTCTGGAGCACGATTATGCATCTGTAGCATAATACGAGTTATCTCACCTAGCAAATTGTTAATCAGTTTGAGTTCTTTTTCTTGTTCATTGCGTAATCGGGTGAGGATAGCCTTTTGCACCTCTGCTAGTTCGTTAGCCATAGTGTTTGTGTTAAAATTAGTGATACTTGTGAGAGAGTTTTATAAGAAGTAGTGTGAGAAAATGAAGTGTTGTGAAAGTTGGTTTTATACTGGAAAGTAGCCGTTAAACTAGCCGTTGGAGGCTATTTTAAAATTCATATTCAAAGTAAAAGTAAACGGGCGGGTTATATTTATAATTTATGAATTCAATTCAATTTAAAATTTATAAATGAAACGGGCGGGTTATATTTTGAATTCAAATTCAATTTATAAATTCAAAATGAAAGAATCTTGGGCGGGATATATTTATATCCGTTTCAAATTCAAACTCATTTTAAAAAATGTGTGGATTTCTAGCCTATAAATTCCCAGACTTCTCAAACACATCTCTCACACAAACACATTCAAACTGCTAAGATATTCATGATCCAAACTTATCATTCCCCAAACTGCAAATGTCTTTCAAAAAAGATTTCTCAAAACAATTCCCCAGGCCTCCTCGCCAAGATTTTTTGCAACAATTTCCAAGTCCACCCATGAAGAAGTCCATACTCCACCAGAGCATATCTTTCTGGTTTGCCAACCGGAAAATGTTCCGGTTAACAATCCACCGGAAAATGAACCGGTGAACAATCCATCGGTTGTCGACCAAGAACCAAATCCGTTTGGTTTAACAGAGGAACAACTCAGACTTATGGAGCAAGATATGGAAGTCCTGCTAGAAATGAAACAACGTGAACGAGAAGAGGAAGCTGCTCGTTTGGAGCAGCAAGCCAGAGACGAAGAACAAAATAGGAAGAACTGGGAAATGGGTTGGTTCTCACCTAACTCCTCTTCGAGTGAAGACGGTTATGTCTCAGATGATACCTTCCATTAATTTGTAGTTTCATTTCAATTTCCGTATCGTAGTTTCATTCGTAGTTTCGTTTTAATTTCCGTATCGTAGTTTCATTTGTAGTTTGGTTTTAATTTCCGTATCGTAGTTTAATGTAATTTTTCACAACAATTCCCCAGTCCTCCTCGCCAAGATTATCCCGCTTAAGAACCAAGGGGGTGTTTGTAATTTTTTTTTTATTTTTTTTAAACACAACGGATACATAGTACTCTATAGAGAGGGTAGAAATGATTATTATTATTATTATTATTATTTATTTTTTTTAATTATTATAGTTCACCGTAACGTGGCATTAAGGGGTTAACGCAGGTGCGTTAACGCAACCTTAATGCACACACTTCCCTCGGGTCAATAATAATGAACCTGATCCCGAATCATTCCAAACATTCCCTCGGTTTCATTTTGTCGAGTCAAACCCTAATCAGATTTAATATCATTAATATAGAAAATATCAATTACCCTAATCAACAAGTCAATTAGTCAATCCAACACCAAATTAACACACTTCCAAATCAACTACACTAGTCAATCCAAACCAAACACAAGCTAAATCGGACCAATATTATCCACCTGTTTACTTTTGGCGCATTTCCATGGTCCCTCTTCCCGCCTAAAGTATTGGGAACCGTTCGTATACCTGTCCAGCCTATTTATACCTATCGACATGGAAAACCGTTCATAATCAACCGTTCATATACAACTCCTTTGATATTTTCATTAGATATTATATTTCAAATTTCAATGGCTGAATCCTCTTCAACTCCTGTTTCAAACAAAAACAAACGCCCAAGGGATGATTCTCCTCCTCCAATCCCTGAAAAATATAAATTTTTTTGCATATCCCAAGAAATTTGGGAGAAATGTAATAAAGGCCAGTATGGTACTAAAAACACATTGATAGAATTTTACAACAAGCGTATAAAGATGCTGGAAGAAAGGAACAAGAAAGATTTAGAGATCATTTTGGAGCATCAGAAGAAAGTTGATGATAGGAACAAAGTAATAGAAGAAACAAGAGAGAAAATAGTTGCTGTTTACAAATCTATTCAAGATAGTGTATCTATTTCTTAATGTATCTTTTGTTTATATATATATTTTGCCTATGTAAATGTAAACTTATTTTGACTTGGTTTATATATTACTTAACTTTTCCAATTCATACAAGTTTATGATATTTGAATGCAATTATTATTATTAGTTTATGATACCTGTGTTTCCCCTAATGTTAAAGGGGTGTTTGGTTTCTTAGATACTTAGAAGACTATTAACACTGAAATAGTAAACTGTGTTGTAATGCAAGAACAACAATATCACCAAAACTGATTAAGTGTCTTCCTTTACACTTGATCCCTTCAAAATGTATGAGTGCAGTATGGTTTTAAAAGAAAATTGAGTTCATACTGCTGAGAAAAAGTTTTTGCACAAAGTTTGTACTGCTAGGCAAAAAATTGTACTGGTAGCAAAAACTCTGTACTGCTGGGTATCTGTTAGTACTGGTTGGGAGTGCAGGGTACGTTTGTGTCACTTTTTAATTAAAGGGTATAAATCCCCAATTGCAGCACACAATCATATTCACGCACACATTACTCTCTCTCTCTTCCACTCCCTAAACGAATTTTAATCGTCATATTGCAAAAACCCCAAATCAAATCATAATGTCGAACCTAACTTTTACCGAACCTCATAATAATGTTGCCTTTTTAGAAAAATCCAATCAGTCTGTAGATTTTACTGAGATCATTGATTTCCTTAATGCAAGCTATATTAAGTTTGCATTAACAGTAAAACCTACTACATATACTTCTAACATTATCCAGTTTTGGTCGTCTGCTAAGGTCAAAACTATTAATGGGGAAGCACAAATCCATGCCCTTGTAGATGGGCAGAGGATTATCATTACAGAGGCGTCTATTCGAAGAGATCTTCTTCTAGATGATGCTAACGGAGTTGAGAATCTTCCAAATACTACAATCTTTGAAAAACTTTCACTGATGGGCTATGAGAGAAAAACAGATGCTTTAAAGTTTTATAAAGGTAATTTTTCTCCTCAGTGGAAATTCTTAATTCATACTGTCTTAGTGTGTCTAAGTCCAAAGACCACTGCGTGGAATGAATTTAGAAGTAATTTAGCTTCTGCTATAATTTGTTTGGCTGAAAATACTCAAAGATTTAATTTTTCAAAATTAATTTTTGAGAGTATGGTTAAGAACTTGGATAGTTCTTCGGCTAAATATTTTCTATATCCAAGGTTTTTGCAACTCTTTTTGGACAACCAATTTAAAAATAAGAAAAGTCATAAAAATGTTTATTCCACTCCCTGCCTTACCAAAAAGGTTTTTGCTAATATGAGGAGGGTTGGAAAAGATTTTTCAGGGACAGTGACACCTTTGTTCCCAACAATGGTGGCACTAGCCCAAATCCAAATGGGTGAAGGTTCAGCAATCCCAGCTGGTACCCATCACACACCCACACTTTTGGCTACATCATCTAAACAACAACAAAAGACCTATAAACGTAGGACTAACACCAAGAACACTGAGCTACCTCAGGCTAGTGGTTCTATACCAACTGTTGCAGATGAGGCTGTCACTGGGGGGGGAGTGACATGTTGGCAAGGGCTGCCACTACTATGTCTAGCTTAGCAGCAGCACAGGACAGTGATAACATCATTAAGACCCGAACCAAGACAACTTCTAATGAGTCCGGTCCACATGGAACTGATTCAGGTGAAGAACCCAGTCACATGGAAACAATGGGGGGTTCAGATGTAGAAAGTTCCTCTGGAACTGATTCAGGTGAAGGTCCCAGCCAACTGGATAATATGGGGGGTGTAGATGCTCAGACTAGGTCTGAGGCTATGCCTAACTCACCCTATGATGCACCACTCAGGAGAGGTAACACACTCCGAAGTGCTGAGGGTAGTATTAAACTTGTTCATGAATTGATGGCTACTTGTACAAAATTGTCAAAGGATGTTCTTGATCTCAAGAAGGATCTTAAGGAGCTTAAAATTTCTCAAGGTACTCAAATCACAAGGTTGAAGAAAAGGGTTAGGTATCTTGAAAGTCTACAGAGGTCAAGAACACACAAAACTAAAAGGTTATACAAGGTTGGAACTACTTCCAGAGTTGAATCTTCTGCTCAAGCACAGAGTTTGGAGAAGGATGTTTCCAAACAGGGGAGGAATACAAGCAAAGCTTCAGGGGAGGAAACTGGGGTAGATATTGATACTGGGATAGAGAATGAATCTTGGGAAGATGATGATGTGAATCAATTTGTTCTTGTTGATCAACAGGGTAATGAAGCTGTTATGGATGCTGCTACACTTAAGACTACCAATGAAGAAGTTAATATTGCTAGTGTTGAAGTTAATGTGGCTAGTGATAAGGTTAGTGCTGCTGAGACTGAAGTTAGTATTGCTAATACTCAAGGTGATGATGATATTACTATAGCTCAAGTATTAATAAAGATGAAGAGTACAAGACCTAAGGCAAAAGGATTTGTCATTAAAGAGCCAGTATTAGTACCAAAAACACCATCAACAACTATTTCACCATCAGAAAAAGGCAAAGGTTTGTTGATTGATGAACCTAAGAAGAAATTTAAGTTTCAGTCACCCAGTCAACAACAAAAACAACAAATGATTACAGATGAAGAAGTTGCAAGAAAAGTGCAAGCTGATCTTGATGCTCAAGAAGCTGCTCAGATTCTTTCAGACAAGGAGTATGCAGAAAAATTACAAGCAACTGAAAGATCAAAGTATACTCCTAAAGAGCAACAATCAGCAGTTGATGACTTATTGGATGGCATTAGAAAGAAAATGAGTAATAAGAAGAAAGTTTATCTCAATAAACCTCCTTCAAGTAGTGAGAGACTGAAGTACATGAAATCTTATTTGAAAGGTCAGGATAATTGGAAAGAGAAATACTTCAAGTATAGGTCTTATGAAGAAATTGAAGAAATCTATACTAAGACACATGCCAGAATTACCAAGGCTCTAAAAGGTGGTGCATTTGATATAAGAGTAGAAAAGAGAACTGCAGAACCATTGGAATCTGAGGGATTCAAGAAGCAGAAAGAGTAGAAAAGAGAACTGCTCAGGAAGATGGGAACGTATCTAGGACCCAAGGACAAGAAATATAATTAAGACTGCTAGAGTTAGAGTTAAGACTGCTAGAATGTATATTTAGTACTGCTTACAATGGAGCCAAAACATTGAGATTTTGAAATTTTTGACTATAGTCACATGAATATTTCACAGCGTGACTATTTTGAATGTATTGGTCACATATAATACCCTTATAATGTGGCCATAAACATAATTTAGATGCACATTTGTGGTATGGTGTGACTATTGTATAGCCTATAGTCACATGATTGTGCTACAATTAAATGTGACCATACACATTAGGAATTGGCAGGCAAACACAAACTTAACTTTAGACACACATATTAACTTACGTGACCATTTGTATCGAATTTTGGTCACACTTAATCATGTATGCCTATGGTTTAGTGTGACCATATATGACATTTGGTCACACTGTTCAAGAGTGTGACATATATTTGTCACTTTTAAATGCATATCGTGACTAATGCTTCAAACTTACTTTTCAGTTGTCACACATTTCAAATTCATATGTGGCTAAATTTTTAACAAAAACTAGCAGTCACGTTTAAATAATGTGTGATAAACTTGAGTATATTTTTTAGCCACATACACAATTACTTCGTGTGACATATATGGATTTTGGTCACACTTTTCAATTGTGTGACATATATTTGTCACATATGTATATATATAGTGTGACTAATATTTCAAACTTATTTGTATCAGTCACACGTCCTAAATTATAAGTGACTAAAAAATCAAAATATTTTTTACCAGATACTGATAGTCACGAAAATATTCAAATGTGTGGCTGTAGCCTCAGATGTAATTCCGAAATGGTCACATAAGTCGGATCAAGTATGGCTGTTTATTTTATTCTGGTACATTTAGTCACACAAATAAGTTATTGTGTGGCCGTTCAAAATACCACATGTGTGACCGTAGGCCAAATCCATACTAGTGGCTATGTAACTACATGAAAATAAAAGGAATATAATTAGAAGCATGCATGGGCGTACAAAGAATATGATTGAAATCATGAATTGTTATACAAAAAATGTACTTATATAAGAGACTAAGAGAGTGACCATAAGGTTCATCAAATGTCTCTATAGATAAAGGTTAATGATTCATGTGTCTAAACTATTTATCCAAAATATATATAATACAAACAAATTGTGAACTGTGAAATCTAAATGTACGTAAAGATGAGAAATGAGAATTCGCTGCGATGACATACAATTCAGTCAGAAGTTTTTGTTGGAAGTATTAAGATCAAATTCAACCTTGTAATCTATTTTAGAACATCAGTCATGTATAGATATTTAGTACTTGTATAGTTTACAGCCATGTATAAGCCAATAATGCTGCATAAACTTATGGTTTGGGCCACAGGCCAACAAACCTTAGTTAGTTAATTAGTTATGTCGAAATTGACAGTTGGTAGTTAAGATACAGTTATATGACAGTTATGGGTGAAGGGACATGTCTGTTGGTTCTCTTTGAACCATAACAACCTTTATATCATGCCTGTTCATATAGTATATATAGGACATTATAATTTCAGTTATACAACAATAATAACAGTTAGTATTTCGTGTTTACTTTCCCTCCACATTTCTACTTTATCCATTTTATTGCATAACCACTCTGCACACACACCCATTTTTCTCAGTCTCTCAACCATTTGTTAATCACAATGGTTAACATAAACACACACATTGAAAACAACTGGTCTAAACTCAGAAGAAGAGGACATGGCCAGGCTATGAATTGGCATCAGAGCAAACCTGGGAGATGTTTGAGGAATAGATTACAAATGGAATCCATTCAGAGACAAATTAAAAGAGAAAGTGAGTCAAGACTTGGAAACTGCATAAGGCAGATTTCAAACGAGTGCAAAGAAATGCTCAGGAAGAAGTTGGAAGAAATTGAAGTTTACAATCATGCACTATCACAATCCCAAAATGTTTCTGACAGGCACAAGAGATACAGATGTTTTGAATGTGGAATTAGGGGACATATTGCCATCAATTGTCCAAACAAAGGGAAGAACTCTGAAGTTGCAAACTCAGAAAATATTTCTGAGACAGTACACACTCAAATAATGTACCCTGAAAGTGTCCATCTATCAACTGACTTCATGATTGAAGGCACAGATGAAGGAACATGGGACAAGATCTGGTACATATGCAAACACCTTGAAAGGCATGTTTGTTCAAACAAAAACCTATTTGCAAAACTAAAGGAGAAGTTCAGTTTGGAAAAGTTGCAAGACTTGCACAAATTATTGTTCATACATGGAATTGGTGAAGTAAACATCAGGATTGGAAGAGAGATTATGTGCATACCTGGTGTACTCTATACACCAGATGTGACATTAAACATCTTATCAGCAACTCAACTTGAAGCCCAAGGGTTGGATCTGACATTCAAAGGCAACAAATGCAAACCTGTGCCTATGTTCAAAGATCCAACAGACTGTTTCTTTGATCAGAACAAAATGAACATGAGACAGAACAAGTATATGGAGGATTACTTCAAATTACTTGATGAGAGTTCTCATTATAATGAAGGAAAGACAGAGAAGCATGATGTTTTGACACAGAAATGTTACAAATGTGAAGAAATTGGACACTATGCCTATGTATGTCCAACAAAAACATCAACAGTTGGAAACAAACCAAATGAAGGAGACTATGTCTATGTAAAAGGTGTATACTATCCAAATAAAATTACTTCATTTAATGAATATGTTGCTTTTCTTGATCTGTTGAAAAATGATTATATTATCAGTCAAGAATGGGACATATTTAGGGACAGATTTAATAAAGCTTTCAAATGGTTTTATGATGTATATCTTAAAAGAGAGTTGCCTGGTCCCATACCCCCAAAGATAAATGGAATAGAGATTCATCTAATGGATCTTTATAAACTGGTTGAAACCTTAGGAGGATACCTAAGTGTATTTTTTGCAAAAAAGTTTGGTTATATTGCAGAGATACTTGGCCTATCAAATGAATATGGTGAAGAGATCAAGAAATGCTACAATCAATACTTGGATGTTTTCAAATGCTACTATAGCACAGCCAGGGTGTCACAAGTTGAAACAGAAGGACATATTTCAAGAGGCAAAAGGAATGAACAGTCAAGAGCAAAAGAAGATTGAGCATTTTGGAATTAAATTAGAAGATCTAAATAACAAGTACCAAGCAAACTACCAAATTGAGACTCAAGATCATTATGAGAAAGGAAGCACAAGCAAAAGGAACAAACAGGAAGAAGGGGACACAAACAGTAACTCTACTGATGACTTTACCATCATCAGTTGATTACACCAGTGAAAGCAAGAACAGAGGAAAAC
Source organism: Artemisia tridentata subsp. tridentata (assembly GCA_021014915.2). Lineage (NCBI taxonomy): Eukaryota > Viridiplantae > Streptophyta > Magnoliopsida > Asterales > Asteraceae > Artemisia > Artemisia tridentata. The sequence goes on along the minus strand of CP139508.1, from coordinate 232,554,011 downwards.
AGATTCAAGGACATTTGATCTTATGGGGGAGATTGTTGGAAGTATTAAGATCAAATTCAACCTTGTAATCTATTTTAGAACATCAGTCATGTATAGATATTTAGTACTTGTATAGTTTGCAGCCATGTATATGCCAATAAGGCTGCATAAACTTATGGTTTGGGCCACAGGCCAACAAACCTTAGTTAGTTAATTAGTTACGTCAAAATTGATAGTTGGTAGTTAAGATACAGTTATATGACAGTTATGGGTGAAGGGACATGTCTGTTGGTTCTCATTGAACCATCACAACCTTTATATCATGCCTGTTCATATAGTATATATAGGACATTGTAATTTCAGTTATACAACAATAATAACAGTTAGTATTTCGTGTTTACTTTCCCTCCACATTTCTACTTTATCCATTTTATTGTTGGCCTTTTTTATGGATCTATGATCTATAACGTGATCAAAATATACCAAAACACAAAGAAGTAATTTAAACTTTATTTGAAATGCTTAAGTAATATAAATCTGTCATCCAATGTCAATCGAATACATGTTCATATATATATACATATCGAATGGGTACAAGTGAAGGGTTGCGTTGGTTCGTATGATCCAACAGACATGTCCCTTCGATTATAACTGCCTATAACTATTTTTGTAACTAACTTTCCTAACTAACTTTAACTGCTTTACAGCAGATTGGGATTAACCCAATATTCACCCCCTTAATCACAATCGCTTTTCCTAGATCTTTAACTCCAATAAGTTGCCTCATTGTTAGAAACTTGATCTTCGGTAGTGCTTTTGTGAGTATGTCAGCTTTTTGATAATCTCCACTTATGAATTCGACTTGTAAGTCTTCTCTTTCAACGCATTCTCTTATGAAGTGGTACTTCGTATCAATGTGTTTATTTCTTCCATGGAATACAGGGTTCTTCATTAGTTCTATAGCTAATTTGTTATCAACCATAATAGTTACTTTTTCTTCCTTTGAGTGTGTAAGCCTGCTTAGTAGTCTTTTTAACCATAATGCTTGTGTTGCTGCTGCAGTTGCTGCAATAAATTCAGATTCGCATGATGATAATGCTACGGTCGCTTGCTTCTGTGTGCTCCAGCTAATTGGTGAATCACCATAATAAAATATTATTCCAGTAGTTCCTTTTCCTTCTTGAGTGTTAACTCCATAACTACTGTCGCTGAATCCTTGTATCTTGTTTCCTCCATTATCCTTGTAGGTGATACCATAGTCCTTTGTTCCTTTAACATAACGTAGTACTTGCCTTATGGCCTTCATGTGTTGCTCTTTTGGTTCTTGCATAAAACGACTAAGTAATCCAATAGGATAACTTAAGTCATGTCTTGTGTGAAGTAGATATCTTAAACATCCAATTAAGCTTCGATATTCAGTTGAGTTGACCATTGTTCCTTCAATGTTCTTTGTCAGTCTTGTTCCTGGATCCATAGGAATTTGTGTTTCATTGCAGTCTAGCATTCCAGCGTCCTTCAAGATTTTGCTTGCATAAGCTGATTGTTTTATTGATATGTCACCCCCAGTTTGTGTGACTTCTATTCCTAGATAGTAAGCTAATAATCCAAGATTGCTCATTTCGAATTTTTCTTCCATTTGAGCTTTAAATTTGTCAATCTCTTTCTTTAGATTGCCAGTGATGATTAGATCATCTACATAAACTCCTAGGAGTAGAATTGAGTCTTTTGATGCCTTCGTGTAGATTGCTTGTTCTAGTGCACATTTCTTGAAATCTAATGACTTTAAAGTGTTGTCTAGCTTTACGTTCCATGCACGTGGTGCTTGTCTTAGTCCGTATAGAGCTTTTATAAGTCTATAGACTTTTCCAGTATTCTATCTCTTTATAAATCCTTCAGGTTGTGTAACGTACACTTCTTCTTTCAAATCTCCATGTAAAAATGCAGATTTTACATCAAGATGATGTACTTCCCATTTGTTGTTAGCATCTATGGCGAGTAATAATCTGATAGTTTCCATCCTTGCTACAGGTGCGAAAACTTCTTCAAAATCTATGCCATGCTCTTGTATATAGCCTTTTGCTACTAGTCTTGCTTTATGCTTGACTATGTTTCCATTAGCATCTTTCTTGGTCTTGAATACCCATTTTAAGCCAATTTCTTTATGTCCTTTGGGTAGAGTGGTTAGTTCCCATGTGTTGTTCCTATTTATGGAATCTAACTCGACCTTCATTGCTTCAATCCATTTTTGATCGGTTGATGCTTCTTTGTTATTCTTGGGTTCATCTTAAGCCAGTAACGATTCCTCAGTGTTCTCATATAAATCATTTAATGTTCTAAAACCTCTCAACGGTGTATGATCAAAGTGTGAATGTGAATTTGTGGTTGATCTTGAACCACTATCACTTTGATAGGTTGATTGTACTGAGGTAATTGGTGTAACTTGAGGATTTACTCGTGGTGAAATTGTTGATGGTGTGTGAAGTGTTTGTGAATGTGAGGGTGCGCTTGTTGTTGATGTTGTATATTCATCATCATCATTGTTAGGGAAATCATTGTCTTCGTCATTTGGTTGGATTTCTTGATCATGATGTTCATTTGTGGCTTCAAGATTTTCTATTTTGAAGTCAGTCCATTCAGGTTCATTGTTAGTGTGTTCACTCATGTAATATTTCCAATCCCATGCTTCATCCTCCTTAAACTTCACATCTCTACTAACACAAATCTTTTGTGTTGTTGGATCAAATAGTCGATAAGCTTTTGATCCTAGTTCGTTTCCCAAGTATACCATTTTATTGCTTCCATCATCTAGCTTTGTTAAGCGTTGTGATGGTACCTTTGCATATGCTATGCAGCCGAAAACTCTTAGATTTTCTAAGTTTGGCTTTCTTCGTTTAATTGCTTCATATGGAGTAATGTCTTCTAGTGCTTTTGTAGGAACACTATTTAAGATGTATATAGCATGTCTAAAAGCTTCAGCCCAAAAGTTTTATGGCATGTTAGTTGCTTTCATCATACATCTTGTTGTAGACATAATTGTCCTATTTCTTCGTTCAACTACTCCATTTTGTTGTGGTCAATAAGGAGCGGTAAGTTGTCGTGCTATGCCATTTTCTTTGCAATATTGTGTGAATTCATTTGATGTGAATTCTCTACCATGATCAGTTCTTAACATCTTTAATGTTGTCCTTAACTCCTTTTCTATCGTGTTCTTGTATTCCTTGAAAGTATCAAATGCTTGATTTTTCGTATCTAGGAAATACACCCACATATATCATGAGTAATCATCTACTAACAAAAATATGTATTTCTTTTCAGAAGGTGTCGGTGGTGTGATTGGTCCACATAAATCTCCATATACTAAATCTAAAGGTGATGTTGATCTAGTTTTTGCTTTCTTAGGAAATGGCGCTCTACTATGTTTGCCAACTAAACAAACATCACAGATTTGTGTTGTATGTTTAATGGCATGTATTCCTTGAACTAACTCCCTTTGAGCCATAGATTTTAGCGATTCAAAGTTGAGATGTCCTAGTCTTGCGTGCCATAACCAAGTGTTATCTTTTAAGTTTGCTAATAAGCAAACAGGTGTGCCTATCCTTAGACTTGCTTTATATAGACAGTTTCTCTGTCTTGTAACTTTCATGAAGATTTTGTCGTTCATGTCATAAAGTCGTAATTCATTGTCTTCCATTACTACTTTACAACCAATTTCGGTGAATTGTCCAAGGCTCAATAAGTTGCTTTTCAAGCTTGGAATGTAATATACGTGTGATATAATTCTTTGCTTCTCGTCATCACATTCTATTAAGATTGAACCTTTTCCTTTGATCTCTATGTGTGATCCATCTCCGAATCTTACTTTTCCACTAACCTTCTCATCTAGCTCCTTGAAGTGTTGTCTCACTCCAGTCATATGGTTGCTAGCTCCATTTTCTAAATACCATAGACTATCCACATTTGTCTCTTTATATCCTACATCTTATTCATGTAGTGAGACATTTTGATCTTCAACTTTTGTTACATGATTCCTTTCATCTGGGTCTTCTAATATTGCCATTAATAAAGTTGGTTCTAAGTCCTCCTCGACAAGATTAGATTGCATACTAGAGTTTTTCCTTGAATGACACTTAGATGCATAATGCCCCATCTTATTACATTTGTAACATTTTACTTTTCTAGGATCATAGCTTGATTTCTTGAAGTTGTTTTGAGATGTTTCCCCATCTCTTTTTTCTCCCTTAAATTTTTAGTGGTTTCTGTCTTGTGAAATTTTATATTTTCCACTTCACGACCTTTAAAGTGCTTTCCTCTACCTTCATGTCGTGTGAACATCAATTTCTCTTGATTGTCCACTTGTTTGCCTTTCTTAAACTTAATTCTTTCTTCATAAGTTTTAAGTCTCCCTATTGCTTCTTCCATTGTCATTGTACTTAGGTCGGAATATTGTTCTATAGATGCAACTATTTGCAGATACCTATCGGGTACATCATTTATTAGTTTCCGTACTAAGGTTTGATCTTCAATTGTGTGTCCTAGACTAGCGACTTTGTTTACAAGAGTTGTTAGTTTTCCGGTAAAGGTGTCGATTGTCTCGTCTTCCTTCATGTGCAACAACTCAAAGTCAGATTTGAGTGTTTGTAATCTTGCTTGTTGAACTCTCTCTTCGCCAATATGTCTAGTCTTTAAAGCATCCCATATGGCTTTCGCGGTTTTGTGCTTTGTTATTTGAAGCAATTGATCTTCGGGTAAGGCTTGGTAAAGGTATGCAATAGCAGTTTTATCCTTTTTCTTATCGGGTTGAGTTGTTTCTGTCGGCTCTATTGTTTCCCATAAACCATTTGCTTCTAGAATGATTTGCATTCGAATTGCCCATAATGAGTAATTCGCGGGTTTTAATATCGGGCATTGGAATTGAGGTGTAGTACTAGTTGTACTAACTTCCTTCTTTCCATTATCTCCACCATCTTTCGTCATATCTCTAGGATATTGACTAAAATCTCCAAAATTTCTAACACAAGGTGTGTCAAAATTTCTAACACAAGGTGTGTCAAAATTTCTATATCTAGCGCGCTCTTATTGTTTTGTGCCTTATAGACTATCAAAACTTTATAGTACCAGTTTTAATCCAAAAACTATCCTCGGAAATTTGATTCTTCGAAAGAAATAGGTGTGTTTGTTCAATTACGGGTGCTCAATTTGATTCTTCGAAAGAAATAGGTGTGTTTGTTCCTTCTTTTTTTTTTTTTTGAATCAATTGATTTCTGCCCCTTGATGACTTTTGTGTTATCTGGAATTTGGTATTTGGTTTTTTTCTTTGTTTTGAATCGATTAGATACCGGTTGTGTAACCGAGTCCAATCCTGATGATTATGTGTTTGGTTCTGTTTCGGTGTGATCTTTGATTGTTTTTTTTTGCAAAAAAATAAAAGAGGAACCTTTTGATGCCAGTATATTAATCACTTTGTGATTGATACCTTGGTGACGAAAATGGATTCTTTTGATGAAAAACACACTGAAGGTAATGTGTGTTCGAATGGTTTTGCAAAAAAAAAAATTACCGAGACACAACAATGTATTGATTCAAAACGGGATGTAACAAAACCTTGGTATATGATGATTTGGTTAAAACTACCAAACCTACTCTGATACCAATTGTTGGCCTTTTTTATGGATCTATGATCTATAACGTGATCAAAATATACCAAAACACAATGAAGTAATTTAAACTTTACTTGAAATGCTTAAGTAATATAAATCTGTCATCCAATGTCAATCGAATACATGTTCATATATATATACATATCGAATGGGTACAAGTGAATGGTTGTGTTGGTTCGTATGATCCAACAAACATGTCCCTTCGATTATAACTGCCTATAACTGTTTTTGTAACTGACTTTCCTAACTAACTTTAACTGCTTTACAGCAGATTGGGATTAACCCAATATTTATTGCATAAACACTCTGCACACACACCCATTTTTCTCAGTCTCTCAACCATTTGTTAATCACAATGGTTAACACAAACACACACATTGAAAACAACTGGTCTAAACTCAGAAGAAGAGGACATGGCCAGGCTATATGAGTTTTCAGCATATCTATCATTGTCCTTTTAACCCCGAATGCAAATATTTTTGATAAGCGCCTTTGAATGGTTTGTCGATCGTATACATTGTTACAGACTTACAGCACATGAATAATTGTTTAGCATTGTATACAACACACACAGGGGTGGAAGAAAAGAAAAGAAAGAAAATTAAGAAAACAGTCTGGAATGAAGATAGTTGGTTGCCATAATGTGGCATTACCAAAAACATTAGATATTTTAATACAGGATATGATATACAAATTAGATTTGGATTAACTGTCAAAAGAATGTGTGTGGAAATGGAAGGTTCAACGACAGCATCTTTTGTTAAAAAAACATCAACTCTCGCATGTTTATCACGCTTGAATCTTCTAATTGATTTACACTTTTTAAATTAGATATAACTTGTTCTTGATCTCGATCTATAAATACCACACGGCCAACTCAATCATTTACATATCTTCAGAGATCTCTCTTACCTTTGTACACATTCATACTTGTATCGTTTTATAGTTGCTCGGCAATGGGCTCAACCTCCGTGTTTGCGGTTGGATTCATTCTAGCTTTTCTCTCTTTGTCGTGCTGGACAGCCTCGGCTGATATCGTGGAGACTTCATTTGTTGTAATTATCCCCTTCTCTACTCATGTTGTTTTGTACATCTGATAAGAATTATATGGTGGTTTTAGCTAAAATTAAAATATGATGTTGTCTACTTTAACAGGTAAAGAATTTGACGGTGAACCGATTATGTCAAAATCAAGTAATTACCGCTGTGAATGGAAGCCTTCCGGGCCCAACTTTAAGGGCTAAAGAAGGAGACACAGTTATCGTTCATGTCTTTAACAGGTCCCCGTACAACCTTACCATACATTGGCATGGGGTGTTCCAAAGGTTAACTCAATGGGCCGATGGTCCTGAGTTCATCTCTCAATGCCCAATCAGGCCCGGAGGTAGCTATACTTATAGGTTCAATCTCACCGGACAAGTGGGAACGCTTTGGTGGCACTCACACGTCCAATGGCTCAGAGCTACCGTTTATGGTGCTCTAGTCATCCGCCCACGAGATGGCCAAAAGTACCCTTTCGTCAAACCTTATCGTGAAGATACTATTATGCTTGGTACATATCTTATTTGTCCAACCTTATCTTATTTCGTATCCCTCTTTTCTCATGATATATAAATTTATTTGATCTTCTTTGCGACGTCGAAGTGTGTATATTAACTAAAAGCCAGCGAGAAGCTACCAATGCTAATATATTACAACTTTTTGGTAACTTTTCAGGAGAATGGTGGAATGCTAATCCTATCGATGTAGAGAGCACTGCACTAGCCAGTGGTGGTGTACCTGTTAACTCGGATGCTTATACAATAAACGGATGGCCCGGTGATCTGTTTAACTCGTGTGTATCAAAAAGTAAGTACACCAACACCTGATGAATAGAATGTGAGTACTTACAAAATAAAACTTTGTTAACTAACGAAGTCTTGTTTAATTTTGTGTTGAATGAACTAGACACATACAGGCTAGACGTTGTGCCGGGAAAAACTTATTTGCTGAGAATAATCAACGCTGCCCTCAATAATCAATTCTTCTTCAAGATAGCCAACCACAACTTGACCGTCGTTGGAGCGGATGCAGCCTACACAAACCCATTCCAAACTGATGTTCTCCTCCTTGGTCCAGGCCAAACCAACGATGTCTTGTTCACTGCAAACCAATCACCAGGCCTATATTACATGGCGGCTAGTCCATATGCAAGTGCAGCTGGTGTTTCATTCAATGGCAACACCACAACCGGAATTATTGCTTACCAAAATGCCACACAGACAACACCAATTCTTCCAGTTATGCCTGCCTTTAATGACACACCAACAGCGTTTGCATTTTCAAGAAATTTAACAGCACTTGTCACTAGCCCGTTTTGGTCACCAGTTCCACTAACAGTGGACGAGAACATGCTTATAACAATAGGGCTTGGACTATCACCCTGTAATTCCAGCCAAAATTGTTCAGGGATATTCGGACAACGCTTGTCAGCAAGCATGAGCAATCATTCATTTGTTTTACCATCTCGAGTATCTCTTTTGGAAGCTGCTTTTAGAAACATAAGCGGAGTTTACACAACTGATTTCCCGGATACACCATCTTTGATATTTGATTACACAAACGCCAACAACAGTTTCAACCAAAGTCTTTTATTTGCACCAAAGTCAACAAGTGTAAAGAGAGTTAAGTTTAATGCTACGGTTCAAGTGGTGTTTCAAAATACAGCATTGATTGGTATTGAAAATCATCCCATGCATTTGCATGGATTTAACTTTTACGTGTTGGCTCAAGGCTTTGGTAACTATAATCCCGCAACTGACACCCAAAAGTTCAATTTGGTTAACCCTCAAGAACGTAACACCCTCGGTGTTCCCGTTGGCGGTTGGGCTGTCATCAGATTCCGAGCTAATAATCCAGGTATTTAATATATGTAACTAATCTTCATCTTCATACTATTAAATTCAAAGTTATGCTTTCTTCATTATGATATAATTGACTATTTCTTAACCTTTGTTGGAAATGATAAAGATTAACAGAAACTTTTTTTTAAAAATTTAGCATATATGCTTATCAAACTATTTTGAATGGAATATGGATGAGTCGATGACTTACTATTTTTGTTAAAATGATAAATTCTCAGGAGTGTGGTTTCTTCACTGTCATTTGGATGTACATTTGCCATGGGGTTTGGGAACGGCTTTCTTGGTGGATAACGGTGGTACGCTGGAATCAACATTGCCACCACCACCAACCAACTTTCCGCAGTGTTAGATCTGAGAAAACGAGAGAGCTCATGAACTGCATGCATCTAAATTTACATGTGTATATAAGGTATACTATACGTGTATCTAAATTTATACCCAATTTGTATCGTTAATAAACTCTAAGTGTAGGGCTGATTATTCTTTTGGACGTATAGTTAGTATTCATTCTATTGTTTCAATCATACTGATTTTTTGTTCTATATTCCAATGTAAACTTTTTTGTATTATCGGCATGATGTATTCATTGCTTCTTGACTAAATAATGAGTTGAAATTTTCCAACATTCAATTGATCGAGTCGTTATTTTCATGTTAATAAGGGTGGTGGCAATGGGAGCGGTTTGGCCAGCGGTTTGGCCCAAACCTTCGGGGAACACTGCCGCCACCCCATAGGTTTGCTTCGGAGGTTTGGTCTAGCGGTGAAAATCACTTCCGCGGTTTGAATGTTAGCCATTTAATTCTAGTGAACGTTGGAGGTAAAAAACAAAAAAGGGTTGGGAGGTATGGAAAAAGTGTGAGTGAGGTGAAATGATATTATTGGTGGGTTGGGAGGTATGAGTTTTTTTGGGAGGTATGGTTGCCACCACCCTAATTAGTTTTAGTTAGTGATTAAGCATGTTTTCCTAATATTTATTGGATAAATATATATATGTGAAAGTTGGTTTGACCTTAAAATGGTAAATGATAAGAAGTTGCAAATCAAATCCATTAAAATAAAACTAAGATTTTGATCCAAAATAATAATAATAATAATAATAATAATTTGCTCCTGGGGTAGCCTTGCACAATATTGTGGAGAAGAAAAATAGAAAATATGCATCCAAATGTGAGGACAATGGATACAAGTTCATACCTTTTGCTTTTTCTACGTTCGGGGAATTCGATACATAGGCTTTGGACACACTTTCACGTATTAAGTCTATTGCCATTAGTCACTCAAATAATGCTAAAAGTGATATTTTTATCTTTCATAGAGTTAGCTTTTGTATTCAGAAATGAGTGGGAGCACAGCTTGTGTCTAGACTCCCATCCAACTTTATGTAAAATTTATTATGTTTAATAATAAATTTTGGTTAAAAAAATAAATAAATAAAAATAATAATAATAATAATAATAATAATAATAATAATAATAATAATAATAATAATAATAATAATAATAATCTGGGTGCGTGATATTTCTTGTTGATATATGTTCTAAGGTTGGGATCATTGTGCGTAAGGAGGCTCCTATGGGGTTCCTTTCAGAGAATAGGAAGGAGCTACGACCTGCAGACTTGTTATTATTTGATTGGCTTCAAGGTAAAGATGCATGCTTGGATGTGACTGGTATCTCTTCATTTGCTGGTATTGAGGCGACTTCATGGGCTCCTGGGGTAGCCTTGCACAATGCTGTGGAGAAGAAAAAGAGAAAGTATGCGTCCAAATGTGAGAATAACAGATACAAGTTCATACCATTTGCTTTTTCTACATTCGGTGAATTCGATACAGAGGATTTGGACACACTTTCACATATTAAGTCTATAGCCATTAGCCACTCTAATAATGCTAAAAGCGGTGTTTTTATCTTTTATAGAGTTATCTTTTGTATTCAGAAAGGAGTGGGAGCACAGTTTGTGTCTAGACTCCCATCCAACTTTATGTAAAATTGTTATGTTTCAATAAAAAATAAAAAATAAATAAATGAATAAATAATAATAATAATAATAATAATAATAATAATAATAATATATAAGGATAATGTCTATGGAGGCCACCTAATTTTTAAGATACCATCCATTTATTAAAATAAACTTAAGCTAATGCTAATGGTGACCACAATTTTCTGTGGTCACTACTACCATATCAGCGCCAACTCAGCTTTCTCTCTCTAAAGCTACACCCAACCACAATTTGCTAATGGTGAATACAAATGACGACCACTGCTATTTTTTATTTTTATAAAATTTCGTTTATAAATAAAAATAAATTCAACTATAAAACATTACCCAACCATTGAGATAATAGCCGGTCCAAACACAATCAAACCCATCAAAAGGTTATAACCCTAAATCTAAAGGGGTCATAAAATACCTAATATAACTCATTTGTTACCCTAATCTTACTCCTTCCACAAACACACGACTCCCTTCTCTTTCACACTAGCAGTCACCAATAAGAAAAACAAATCAATCTCGTTTCACTTTCTTTTTTTCGAATAGCCGAACACCACACCAATCCACCCTTTATAACCAATAGTCGAACACCACACCAATCCACCCTTTATATCTCCATTACAGTCACCAACAAACTAACACACATCCACCTTCCTTATTACTCCACACATAAACCACACTTCTTTCTAACTTCTCAAATCAAATAGGACAGTGGTTGTGTTGAATTTGGTTATTACTATTTTTTTTGAACAAATCACTCAACGGTTGGAAAAATCAGGAGGAGTGCCAAACGTTTCCATCGGCTAGGCAACCGAAACATCAAAATAGTTGGACGCGGTCGGGATTTGTCGTGCTAGGGGGAACGCGGTTGGGTAGTCGGTCGGTTGGGGGAACCGGTTGCCATTTGTAGTAATCTGTAATTTCCCATGTCATTTATTAACAATAAACACGAATAAACTCATTAAGAAAGTTAATTAAACCCCTTTTTACGGGCTAATTTATTTATTTATTATTTTTTTATTTTTTACATTTCATCTACAAATGTATACGAAGCAACTAACAACGTGACGTGACTCACATTTATTTACAAACGACTCACCAATATGCCAACACTATATTTATTCTTAGGCTAAGCAAACCCGATAAATCAATTGGGCTTTAACCCAAACGAACGCACTTTATATTGGGCTCGATCTAACCCAAAACACCCTTAATATATTAATGGGTTTTCACTAATTATTCAACTAGACAAACTCACCTCAACATGGGCTACTACTATATGAAATTACTAGCCCGACATGTGTTATAATTAATTTGTATAACCTATTAATAAACGAACGAACAGACACACCACTCATGATTTATTTTCAAACACGCTAAAATTTATATACGTAACACATTTCATTTTTAAAACTACATTCTAACTCATAACCTTTTTCATTTTCATCCAACAACTAATAATCAAGCACACCCTATTAACTATCCTTTAACTTTAACTTAGAAACACTACACAAACTAAATCACTCACATATAACACCACACCAATGCCCCCCCCCCTCTTCTCTTTTCTTAACCTCATTCTTCTCATAGATACTAATCACATCACAAGTACAAGAGTCACCTCTTGTCTCCTACTCACAATTATTATCCAAGGTACAATCTAAGTAACCACCATATTGTCAACTTTCCTATATTTCATCACATTTCAAACATTGTCATATGTACCCTCAAAGTTCACCAACTCCCTTCTACCCATACTAGTCGACTATTAGAACCATGTATACACTCATTTTTCTTTCTTGCAAACCTTACAATCCCATCAAAAGTATATGAAGTCATGTCTTGCCTCCCCCACTCAACTATTATCCCATGTGTAATAACATTAACCTTCATGTAGTCAACTTGCATGGGATTCATCAAACCTATTTTCTTTCCCCATGAAATCAACACAGCCGACCCATAGTGAAGGTTATAGAGAGCAAAGGTCAACTTCTATAGAAGTCATCAACTCCTTTCCATCTCTTACAAGTCGACAGTAGCAAGGACAAGTTAGGCTTAGGAGTACCTTCTAATATCATACAACTTCTCTATTTAAGACACCCTAACTCTTAAACACTTTTCACTAACTAAAACACAATCACAACACACAAGCCAAACTCATTTACTCACTCTCTTTTATTCACTGTCGAGAAAGAAGGAAGAACGGAAGAAGCTTTAGAAAACCATACAAGTCTTGTGAGGAATTTGCTAGGGTTTTAGTTCGAGTACAAGTTCAAGGCTAGGGTTTTCTTTACCATTTGGATCCTCGTTGCAACTCTTACATTCGACCCTCTTCACCACCTTCTTGGTGTCGTAAGTTCTCAAACCCGTTTCATACATATATAATAAACACAAGCTTTTGATGCACATTCGACATATTCTATGTATTTTTTTAAAACCCAAGTTGTTTAACAAACATATCACGTACACCTTTATAACACTCTATATATATATATATATATATATATATATATATATATATATATATATATATATATATATATATATATATATATATATATATATATATATATATATATATACACGTTAACTGAAGTGAACCAAACACAACTTTACAACTCAGTAAAACTTGAACGAGAGAATGAAATCTTAGTCAAATGTCAAACATGAAATCCCATGCATATCCTTACCGTGTCGAGATGAAAATATATATATCAACCCATTTGAGACCCATTTATTTCGAACTAGATACAAGCGTAACACCATCGAGCCTTTGGCTCAATGGTTGTGTAAATGACACACGAGTCGACATACTCATGTTCGAATCAGACGAAGGTTGCTTGGTGCATGCTTTTCTTTTGTATATTGCTCGACTACTTCTTTTTTATACTATAACCAAACAGACCCTCGACTGGGCTTGAAAGCCCAATGACATTTCGAGTATATTTAACCCACATAGTTTCATGTTGGGCCTTAAAGCCCATTCGACTCCTATAAATTATTTTCGAAATAAGCTGTCTTCTATAAGCTCATAATAAGCTCTTCAAAGTCGAATGAATAAAAAGGAAATATAATTTTATGATTTATGAATTTTGGACTAAAATTGCAAATTTTGCGAAATATGGGTTAAAAGTGTCAATTCTGAAAAGAGGGTGTTTCAAAACAGAAAATATGAAATTGGAATAAAACTGAGGACTATAACTGTAAATAACAGAAAGTTGGGGGAAAAGGTGTAAATTGGATGTTTTGGACTAAAATTGTGTATATTTTTAATATTGGGTTAAAAATGTAACTTGTATATAAGTTAAGGGTGAGATTTGTAAACTTTATAATTTTATCAAGAACTTATATTTCAACTTATTATATCAAGTTTCTTCTTTTTATATAAACACAATATCATCAAGTTAATTATATATCGACATTATTCCGTAAAGAATAAATAGAAATCGCTAACGAATATTCAATCGATAATAAAACCCACACAACATGAATAACACTTCAAAAATCATATTTTTGAACTTCAAGCATTTTATCACACAAGCAATGATAATCTAAAACACATCAATATTCACATCGATCCTAAACCAACGAATCTAAACACTTGCCATATTACTCTAGGTTGCGAGCCGGAGCCACTCATTTTCATCACTTGATTACTACTTGTCTACTATATCACCAAGGTGAGTTCATAGTCTCATATTTTTATACGATTTCAAACTCGTGGGGAGATACATGCTCTAAACACGAACACAAGTATTTTTCTGTATGCTATCCGAATTGATATTGCCTAAGTTTTCGATATTGTCAAAAGTCCCTCATATCATGAGCCATTAATCACTGCGAGTGATCGCGAATACTGTGAATAGATCTATTTGGGGATGACGAACCCATTTGTGTTAGCTGGAATAGCGACCCAAATGCACTTTATTTGAAATAACTAGGAGAATGGCAAACTCCTACTACGAGGGCCCCCTTACTTACATCATTATTATGTTGTGAGTTATATCATTTTATGATATCATACGATGTCAGCGTTTGCGTGTCATGAGACTTAGGGCAATATAATATCTATATGTTTTTATACAACGATATCAACGTTGTACTACTGATCAACTTATGTTCAATCTATTACAACTTAAACACTATAGATTCACTCAACCTTTGTGTAGACATTTTAAGCATGTTTTATCTCAGGTAATTAAAAGAGAACAAGGCACGGAGTTGGCAAGTGGACCCTTGACGATGTTAATTAATATTATCATTCGTTACAAACAATGTCATATCTTTTGTGAAAATTCCAAACAATTTTATCTATGTTGTGTACTCTGAGTATTTGAGTTTTAAATGAATGACATTGATTTTCAAAACGTCTCTTTCGAGTCGTTTTCTATACTTATGACTATGATCTATGAAGTAATACCTCGTTTAAGTCTTCCGCTGTTACATTAAATTTTACGGGGTGTTACACCATTAGCATCAGAACCTAGGTTATATAGAACCAAGTGATTTTCAAAACACTGGAGTATAACTACGATTTCTAAATGGACCACTTTAAACCTTACCACCTTATGCCCTCCGTGCCAACACTTTACTAAAACATGCATTGAGATTTGCTTGGCAGATTATGCATAACGAATGGATATTATCACTTATGAATGTTATAGCTATTAAACATCATAACTAATAGATATTAATATTATTAAATGACTTATATTTGTTATTATTGAGATGTTACAGTACCATGTCTTCGTCGATTCCTATTATCATATTATCAGACGTCGAGGCAGATGCTACTCCACCACCAGCTGTTCCACCCACTCCCATCATTTTATCAGATGTTGACACCGATACCACTGTGCCTGTATCATCAGTTGTCCCTACTACTATCCCGTCTGAGGCCATGTCGGGAGAGACTGAGCCCTTTGAGGAGGGTGAGGCCACTCCTACTTTAGTTGTTGCACCCCTTGTACCATCATATCACCCAGTTTCAGCTGTTTATGGTCCACTGACTTGGGACCAGTACATGGAGACCCGACAGTGGTTACCCGCTGAGTCTTCCTCACCACCACCACCACCAGATGTGCCAGCCCCTCATCACTCCTCCAGCTCGGAGGCAGATGATGAGCTATCAGAGTCTGATTCTTCTGATGCACCCATGTCACCACCCCCACCTGCACCGGTCCACCGGCGTAGGCCAGTCAGAGTCTTGCAGCCCTACGAGCCCTCACCATTTCAGCGTTGTTACATACCTTTCCAGGGAGGTCCAGTCAGGGTCCACACTACTCGGAAATGAGAACGTGTACCACCAGCTACCATGCCTTCACCACCATCACCACTACCATCACCACTATCATCACTACCTCCACCATCAGCACCACAGCCACACCCTTACATGATACCATCACCTTCTCCACCACCAGCTAGACCTGATTCCCGTTTTGACTTGTCTACACAGTCATACCCATTTATACCACCACCCACAGTCTTCTACCATCAGACCAATATTGTCCCAGTGTCATCTCCTGTTCCATCAACCACTCATTCATCAGAGCATAGTGCCCCACTGCCTCCTCGCAAGAGGGCACGCTTTTTCAGTCCTGTAACACCGGACCCATATGCCGAAAATCGGGTCCAGCGGAAGCATACATGTCGCTTGGGTGCAACATAATTGGTATCACAACACAAGGTACAAAGAACGGTTTTACCTTAACCATTTAGAATAAAATTTATTATCAAAACATTTAGTTTACATCAGTTGAAAATAGTGCGGAAGTAAGGCCCAAAATGATTAAAACGGTCCCAAATATAAACATCAGAGTCGTCTATGACCATGCCCCTTGCAAAGCGCCTCCAGAGATAAGCTATAACCTTAAACCTGAAAATACATGCTAAAAGGGTCAGCTTACGCTGGTGAGTTCATAAGTTTGTTAAATAAATCACGAAGCTGTGAATAATATAATGTAGGACAATAGCGAGCATGATATGAACATGTACACACTTAATGAAACCACAAGCTTGCAACAACTAAACCTCATGATTGAATCACACATAAAAGATTCACGTACACTGGGTGCTACTTCCCAAAAGTTATACTGGGTGCCACTTCCCAAAAGTTATACTGGGTGCCACTTCCCAAAACTTGCGCGGAGAGTATTCACCCTTTCACGGGGTGTGAGTGTCAACCCAAATAGTACCGGGTGCTACTTCCCAAATGGTACTACCAATACAATCCTAACCTCGTGCAACCTCATAGTAACAATCACACAAATTGAATTCACACAATACAAATCACACAATAAGAATCCACATAAAGATAATCACACAGATTGAGTCCACACAATATAGTCACACAACAAGGGTTCACCTCCTAGTAATATAAAATCATCATCCAAAGCATTAAGCTACGTAACAACTTGGATTTAACTTAATTTCACAACTCATCAAACAAGAACTGTCATGAAATTAAATTAAGAGTTGTTACAAAGAATTAATGTTTTTGATGATAAACATATATCAGAGGAAAGTGAAGTCAAACACACATACTGAAAACGAACGCACATATAGTAACCAAACGCATATTGTAATCAACCGCACATATTGTCCAAAATCACAAAACTAGTAGATCACAGCATTGAAAACATTCAAAAGCATTGAGTTTGTTTTAAAAAAAACGAGCATGTATTTTCCCCCAAAATAGTTATAAAATCGGTAAAAGTAGGGGTCATGAACTCACCTTAGCCACAGCAATGCAAGATCACAACTGACACAACTGGCATAGAGCATATCACAACGGTCTCAAAATATACGGCACGAGGGTACACGGAGGTACAAGCACGACAGTACACAACGGTCTAAGATCGGCACAACCTAATACGTATACGGTTATCTCAAAACATGTCTCGCAAAATAATAAAGTCTATAAAAGACAGCGTGTCATAGTTTTCGTGGATTTCTAAGTTTTCAAAACTTATCAAAAGTTTAGTTTCACGTTTCGTGTGGTGTGGTAAGAAGACATAGACTCTACAGACAACTCACGCCAAAGAGAAGAGACATCGACATAGTCGAGAGAATATTGACGAGAACTCAAACCAAGGAAGACAACTCTAGAAGTGTACGACAAACAAACACCTCAAATCAAATAAATCATTTTGCACGTTTCGACATTTACCCCGTTATCCCTAATTAATTTGTATAAAACATGAACGTTTTATAATAAAATAAGTTTAACTAATAAAACTAGTTTTTCTCGATTCGTCGAGACTTGGATTAATCAAAACTGAAATTACAATATTTAACAAGTTTATGTCTCGTTATTATTCTCGTAATATTAGTTTTGGTTTTATGGAAGATTTTGTGTCCGTTTCGTGTTTAATATATTAAGTTCACTTTGAAGTTAATATATTATACCGTCTCGAGTCAAAATGTTCAATAAGTCCGCCATCTAATATCGTAAGTCCGATAACGATTCACAATTGTCCAAACGTCCAAGTACAATAATCAAAATCCGTATTGAATTCAAAACCAATTCACAATTTCCCAATATAATCCGAAACGTATCAATATCACCAGTGTTCAATCCCGAATATGTTAAACTTTATTCAAAAGCAACAATACTATTTTTAACCACAAGATCCATTTAAATTTAGATGGGCTTCGGCCCATTTTGATATCAAACGCACCCTAGTCCATGGGCTGTTAAACCCAAGTTGACTCCAACCCAATACAACCACATTCACAACACAAACCCAATGATACAATCACAGGCATAAACCACACCCTTGTGAGTTTCTTGGCTGCTGTTAAACTACCCATGACAAAACACTCAATATGGTTTTACCACTTCTGTAACACAACCGAACCAAACAGACCCTTAAGCTAACAAAAATTCCCACATGGTCCTAGAACTAGCGACTTATAACAACAACAACAACAACCATAATGCAACAATCAACCTCCCTAGCCACGACCAAAAAAATAAACAAGCGCAATAAAATTTTATTATGCCGAGACCAAGAACAGTCAAACAAACCCCATTTTTACTCGAATCTTACCACACGAAACAATTATCTCAAAGTTTAATCCGGTTTTTAACTCACGAATTTATAATCTCATTTCATTTAAGGTTTTAAATCCACGACAAACATGAACACATAAATCGGTATATAAAAAAAAAAAAATAATAATAATAATAATAATAATATCAACGGGTTCTCTCGGTTTACCATGTCGAGAAATAACAAGAGCGAGAGGGGAGGGAAAAGAACGGCGGCAGTGGTGGTATCTCGAACCCAAGCGAACCAAACTAACACCAAAAAATATCTACCATCGATCTTGTGTTGTCGGAAAAATCATTAGTTACCTAAAGAAAAAGAATGGATGGGGTGGGTTTTGAGGCGCGTGAATTATATGGAAATGATGAGAAAGATGAGGAGATTAAAGTGGTGGTGGCGGTGTACTTGTGTGGCCGGCGGTGGCGGCTCAACTGGCCGGAATAGTGGCCGGATATTTGAGGAAGAAGAGAGGTGGTGATGTGGGGCGGCTGGGAAGATGAAGGAAATGAAATATACCCTAAAATTTATTATGACAAGGTTTATATAGTGGTTGGTTAGGTTAAAATATTCCAGGGACCAAAGGGTAAATAACAAAAGTTTAGGGTGGGAGGTATAAAAGTTACTGCAGGGACCATAGTTGTAATTTTTGGTTAACTTTCATGAATCAAAACTCGGGCTCGTTTAAGATAGTAAACGATCGATTCAACACACGGGAATTTCACCACTGCGCTCAGAATAATTATTCCAATAAAAACGACTATTCATACGCCTCATTTCTCACGAATAATAAAATAATCAAATAATTCCGTCGGTTGTGCCAGTACGCGTTGTGTACGAATTTCACGTTTCGCGAGATAAATTTCACGTTTTAAAATCAAATAAGTTCAGAAAGGATCCGTTTATGAGAAACAGGGAAAGTCTCGAATAAAAATATATTCGGAAAATTACGGGTGGTTACAGTCTCACCTCCTTAACGGAATCGCGACCTCGCGATTCAATTCAAGTTACTCGTTACGGTTGAAAAGGGATGAGTATATACATGCGAGGATTCATCCTCACGTTCCCGCGAGAATTCAGGACTTTTTCGCGAGCTTCGAAGAGCTTTGTTGTTAGGGATGCGACTTTACTAAAGTCATTTGAATTCATGGTTCATGATTTCGTTAGGTTTCCCAACTTATAGGATAATAGGAAAAACAATTTCATCATTTGTAAAATTGTAGCAAGGTCAAAATTTTGGATTTTTAGTTTGATTCATAACATCGTAACAGGAAAACAGTTCGTCATTTATAAAATGGTAGTAAGATCAAAATTTTGATTTTCGTGAAATAGTAGTAAAACATTTTGTAGGATGACCGCAAATGGTCGGTAGAAAAATCAAAGGCAGTTTGTAAATTAATGGCAACACAGTTTATTATCCTATAAGGGGTTAGCAAAAATAGCTGGTGTTTCCCGAGGGACGAGAGAAAAATTCGGTGATTGTCCCAAGGAACGCGGTTCAGGTTACTCCTTAGGGTCTTAAAATTTCTGTTGGGCGTTGAATCTCTGCCAAATAGAGAGTTTAGCGAGTTCAAGGTAAAATTCTGAGGAAAGATGTTGATTGCCACAAGCAATCAGTTGATTGAATCAGTAATGTACAAGGTACTCAAAACGGAAGGGACAACATTGATTGAACAGTTTCGATTAAACAATCCCGATCGGAAAGATGAACATCATCGATTGAGCACAAGGCTTAGAGTAGAGGTGACTGTAACAAGGCCACAACAAAACGAGGCCGAATAATAAATCCAAATTCAGGATGACGTCCAAAATCATAAAATCAAACAACTCGGACTAAATCATAATCAAAACCAATCCAAACATAGTCGATATCGAATCTAAACGTTCTAGTAAGCTCGGGCGGCTTATAACGCTCTCCAGGAGTTACAACTAAGTAGCTCGAATTCAAATGGTGTCAATCGGATCTAACTCGACCCGATGCAAGATACGGCCAGACGGCGGCAAAGAGGATTTCCATATAATGGAGACGTATAGCGGTGCCAGAAGTATTACGGTTCATACGATGTTGTGATGCCAGTGTGTAGTGTGTGTGGAAGTAAAATTCCAATGTCGGTGTACGCACGCAAAATTGTACGATTCCAAAAATCAATGACCAACCCGAACATAATTCCATTATAACTACTCTCAGTATTACAAAATTCATCTCTGAGTCGGACATAGGTGATCAGGCTATGTCCCACTGTCCCTGGTTGAATATAGGTGATCAGTCTATATTCACCCGAGGTTCAATGAATTTTGAAATACTCAGCCTAGTTATACTAGTAGTATGTCTGTTACATCAAAAATCATTCCCAAAACCACGACAAGTATACAAACTCGACATTCAGTAGTGAGATTACGCAAGAAAATAACGTAACTCAGTGATAGGTTCGGTGCGAGTATAAGCATATGGATATGCTTATAATGAACAGTTAAAACGAGTGGATATAAAATATCTAAGAGTCAGGCACGCATCTCAACAAATATATAACCAAGCATCTCATCAAATAACTCGTCAAGTATATCATGAACATCTCATCTAATATATCATCAATTATCTCGTCATATCAATTAAATCCTCAAATAAAATCGTACGCGAGGCATCGGCTTGGCAGGCAGGCACGTGTCGGTCATAGGGTTAAGTTTTTATAAAAGTGGTTATAGTCCAGGTTTTTTGAAAATAAACCCAGTTCTCTATAACCTAGGCTCTGATACCAATCTGTAACACCCCGAAAATCGGGTCCAGCGGAAGCATACATGTCGCTTGGGTGCAACATAATTGGTATCACAACACAAGGTACAAAGAACGGTTTTACCTTAACCATTTAGAATAAAATTTATTATCAAAACATTTAGTTTACATCAGTTGAAAATAGTGCGGAAGTAAGGCCCAAAATGATTAAAACGGTCCCAAATATAAACATCAGAGTCGTCTATGACCATGCCCCTTGCAAAGCGCCTCCAGAGATAAGCTATAACCTTAAACCTGAAAATACATGCTAAAAGGGTCAGCTTACGCTGGTGAGTTCATAAGTTTGTTAAATAAATCACGAAGCTGTGAATAATATAATGTAGGACAATAGCGAGCATGATATGAACATGTACACACTTAATGAAACCACAAGCTTGCAACAACTAAACCTCATGATTGAATCACACATAAAAGATTCACATACACTGGGTGCTACTTCCCAAAAGTTATACTGGGTGCCACTTCCCAAAAGTTATACTGGGTGCCACTTCCCAAAACTTGCGCGGAGAGTATTCACCCTTTCACGGGGGTGTGAGTGTCAACCCAAATAGTACCGGGTGCTACTTCCCAAATGGTACTACCAATACAATCCTAACCTCGTGCAACCTCATAGTAACAATCACACAAATTGAATTCACACAATACAAATCACACAATAAGAATCCACATAAAGATAATCACACAGATTGAGTCCACACAATATAGTCACACAACAAGGGTTCACCTCCTAGTAATATAAAATCATCATCCAAAGCATTAAGCTACGTAACAACTTGGATTTAACTTAATTTCACAACTCATCAAACAAGAACTGTCATGAAATTAAATTAAGAGTTGTTACAAAGAATTAATGTTTTTGATGATAAACATATATCAGAGGAAAGTGAAGTCAAACACACATACTGAAAACGAACGCACATATAGTAACCAAACGCATATTGTAATCAACCGCACATATTGTCCAAAATCACAAAACTAGTAGATCACAGCATTGAAAACATTCAAAAGCATTGAGTTTGTTTTAAAAAAAACGAGCATGTATTTTCCCCCAAAATAGTTATAAAATCGGTAAAAGTAGGGGTCATGAACTCACCTTAGCCACAGCAATGCAAGATCACAACTGACACAACTGGCATAGAGCATATCACAACGGTCTCAAAATATACGGCACGAGGGTACACGGAGGTACAAGCACGACAGTACACAACGGTCTAAGATCGGCACAACCTAATACGTATACGGTTATCTCAAAACATGTCTCGCAAAATAATAAAGTCTATAAAAGACAGCGTGTCATAGTTTTCGTGGATTTCTAAGTTTTCAAAACTTATCAAAAGTTTAGTTTCACGTTTCGTGTGGTGTGGTAAGAAGACATAGACTCTACAGACAACTCACGCCAAAGAGAAGAGACATCGACATAGTCGAGAGAATATTGACGAGAACTCAAACCAAGGAAGACAACTCTAGAAGTGTACGACAAACAAACACCTCAAATCAAATAAATCATTTTGCACGTTTCGACATTTACCCCGTTATCCCTAATTAATTTGTATAAAACATGAACGTTTTATAATAAAATAAGTTTAACTAATAAAACTAGTTTTTCTCGATTCGTCGAGACTTGGATTAATCAAAACTGAAATTACAATATTTAACAAGTTTATGTCTCGTTATTATTCTCGTAATATTAGTTTTGGTTTTATTGAAGATTTTGTGTCCGTTTCGTGTTTAATATATTAAGTTCACTTTGAAGTTAATATATTATACCGTCTCGAGTCAAAATGTTCAATAAGTCCGCCATCTAATATCGTAAGTCCGATAACGATTCACAATTGTCCAAACGTCCAAGTACAATAATCAAAATCCGTATTGAATTCAAAACCAATTCACAATTTCCCAATATAATCCGAAACGTATCAATATCACCAGTGTTCAATCCCGAATATGTTAAACTTTATTCAAAAGCAACAATACTATTTTTAACCACAAGATCCATTTAAATTTAGATGGGCTTCGGCCCATTTTGATATCAAACGCACCCTAGTCCATGGGCTGTTAAACCCAAGTTGACTCCAACCCAATACAACCACATTCACAACACAAACCCAATGATACAATCACAGGCATAAACCACACCCTTGTGAGTTTCTTGGCTGCTGTTAAACTACCCATGACAAAACACTCAATATGGTTTTACCACTTCTGTAACACAACCGAACCAAACAGACCCTTAAGCTAACAAAAATTCCCACATGGTCCTAGAACTAGCGACTTATAACAACAACAACAACAACCATAATGCAACAATCAACCTCCCTAGCCACGACCAAAAAAATAAACAAGCGCAATAAAATTTTATTATGCCGAGACCAAGAACAGTCAAACAAACCCCATTTTTACTCGAATCTTACCACACGAAACAATTATCTCAAAGTTTAATCCGGTTTTTAACTCACGAATTTATAATCTCATTTCATTCAAGGTTTTAAATCCACGACAAACATGAACACATAAATCGGTATATAAAAAAAAAAAAATAATAATAATAATAATAATAATATCAACGGGTTCTCTCGGTTTACCATGTCGAGAAATAACAAGAGCGAGAGGGGAGGGAAAAGAACGGCGGCAGTGGTGGTATCTCGAACCCAAGCGAACCAAACTAACACCAAAAAATATCTACCATCGATCTTGTGTTGTCGGAAAAATCATTAGTTACCTAAAGAAAAAGAATGGATGGGGTGGGTTTTGAGGCGCGTGAATTATATGGAAATGATGAGAAAGATGAGGAGATTAAAGTGGTGGTGGCGGTGTACTTGTGTGGCCGGCGGTGGCGGCTCAACTGGCCGGAATAGTGGCCGGATATTTGAGGAAGAAGAGAGGTGGTGATGTGGGGCGGCTGGGAAGATGAAGGAAATGAAATATACCCTAAAATTTATTATGACAAGGTTTATATAGTGGTTGGTTAGGTTAAAATATTCCAGGGACCAAAGGGTAAATAACAAAAGTTTAGGGTGGGAGGTATAAAAGTTACTGCAGGGACCATAGTTGTAATTTTTGGTTAACTTTCATGAATCAAAACTCGGGGCTCGTTTAAGATAGTAAACGATCGATTCAACACACGGGAATTTCACCACTGCGCTCAGAATAATTATTCCAATAAAAACGACTATTCATACGCCTCATTTCTCACGAATAATAAAATAATCAAATAATTCCGTCGGTTGTGCCAGTACGCGTTGTGTACGAATTTCACGTTTCGCGAGATAAATTTCACGTTTTAAAATCAAATAAGTTCAGAAAGGATCCGTTTATGAGAAACAGGGAAAGTCTCGAATAAAAATATATTCGGAAAATTACGGGTGGTTACACTTTTTCAGTCCTTCACCATCGGACCCATATGCTGAGGTTGTTGCCGAGGCTATTGCTCGACCCTACAGGAGGGTCGATGCCCGTCGATGGTCATTTTTGCTTGCTGTTATTCGTAGTTGGAAGGCAGAAGAGGGTGCCCTAAACGCTACTGAGTTAGGGGAGAGTTCCTCCACTACTACTTCTAGGGTTCTCCCGGTTACTGGAGAGCCTATTCACCACACTGTTCCACTCCTAGCAGCCAGACTTTCTAGGCATGAGGACTGCATCGATGCAGTCCTTAGCTTCATCAGGGAGATTCCTTTTGAGCGCATCGAGAACATAGAAGAAGAGGTAGAGAACCTCGTGGTGGGTCGAGTAGCCATGGAGGAAATTATCGACTGGATGAGCACTATCATGCACGAGACTCAGGAGATCGCTGCTGATATGGGAGAGAGATTGAAGGCCATGAGGCAGGAGACCCAGGATCAGAGGGACATTGCCATGATCATGCAGGAGACTATTGAGCACCAAATAGTGGAGCTCAATATGGCCAGGAGCAGCATCCATACATTAGAGACCAGGGGGAGAGAGAGATCATAGGATCGAGGAGTTGTCAGAGATGGTCAGAGCACTGCAGCGCAGACTGGATGGAGCACCGGATAGCTCATAGATTTTCATTGTATCAGTTGTAGTTGGACATCTAGCTTACCATTTGTGACAGTAATAAAGGATCTTGTATTTTTATTGTTTTGTAAACAATGGAACAAGTTATGAAAGCAATGTTGTTGGTTACGATTACTAAAATTGATGAAAAATTTAGAATGCTTGGTTGTTTTATTCTATTCATATGTGTTGTGGTTGTGTTGAAACTTAAGATCTTGATAGATCTTCTTGAGCTCGTGGATCGTTAGTAATGTTTATGTAATCACAAACACACTAAAAGAAAGTCTTAGTTACTTGTATTCTATAGCGGAAAACAAACACAAGTAAGAACACGATTACTAAGAACGATTTGATCCTCTATAGATCTTTTTATTAATACTAAAAGTGTTTTTCTAAAACTCGTACATAATACATAATGATGCGTTCCTTTTATAAACAAGGAACCCTAAACAACCCTAAACTGTTTCACAAGAAACGTATAATCTAAAAACTATCCAAGATATGCAATATCACTTTCTAAATAAACTCATGCATATCCTAACTAATAACATAATACGCGGAAACTATCAATCAGCAGAAACACATTCCGCAGAATCTATACTTCCGCAGTAACATTCTTCAGCAGAATCATAAAGCTTCAGCAGTAACCATCAGCAGTAACCATCAGCAGAATTCTTCCTTAGCAGAATTCCCAACAATCCTCCCCTAATCTTGAATTTGACATGGTTAAGTTCAAGATTTTTTGATAGATCTTCCACACTTTATTATAAGAGGATTGAGTTCGAACATCAGCAGCAAAGAATCAAATGAACCACATCTCTATGAATGGCAAACTTTAAACTTCAGGTCTTTGCAGCAACAAATGACATAATGTACATCAAAACATTTAAGTTTCATACTATTCTCATCACATCCAGGTGTGTTAACTCCTGTGAGAGGTGAATCATTGAAAATAATGGATTTGATGTCTCTTTACCAATAGCCATCACTACTGGAGTAGCCAAATGTTTAAGTTCGAAAACTATGGTACACTGATAACCATCTGATTTATTAGCAAATCAGCAACTATAAACGGATTTGAGATGTCTTTACCTGTAGCCGTTTGCTCAGGACTAGCCAATGCTTTGGTTTCAACTGAACCTTGGTGAATTGAATACCAAATATGGATACCAAATGTCTTTACCACAAACCATACTTTTGTGGACTAGCCAATTCTTTGGATCCCATAAAGGGTTACATCCATGGTGAATTGAGAACCATTTCAACTCTCAGCAATGAAGCATGGGTGAGTTGAGTACCCTATAGCTTTTAGCAAGCTATTATAGCTATCAACAGATTTGATGTGTCTTTACCAAAGCTGTACCCTTTGGACTAGCCAACTCTTTGATGGACACAAGTCACATCTGGTGAGTTGATAACCATCAACAGAGTGATATACAACAAACCTGCATAAACGTTAGTATACAAAGAATTTTTTTTTTTTTTTTTTTTTTTTTTTTACTAAGAATGAAATAAGAAAGAAATGAAATAAAGAAATAGAAAATATACAAATAATATATAATACCAGAATCAAGTAGAAGCTTGTTGTTGCAGAAGCTTGGACTTGATGAACCCAACCAATTGTTCAGCATGTGTCCTATCATTAGCAACTGGATTTGGAGGAATTTCCAACTTCCTTTGGAGCATTCGATTCATCAGGGTCATGGACAATGGATATTGTTGATCAGAAAACATACATACTCTTATCCCAGACTCAGTCTCTACCACATGTACATTGGGAAGGGGATAAAATCTCCAAGTATCCACTTTCCACCTATAGGAATTCTTCCAAATCGAATAACCTTTCCCCTGTGAAGTTTGGGAGTCAAAGAGAACTTGAAGATCTCCCAATAGATATAGGCCAGCACCTTGTGGAGTATGGATATCATAATACTCAGTGACCAACTTGTAAAGTGTCTGCAGATCTTGTCTATCCACCAAATGAAGAATTTCTTGCAAGAAAGTGAAATTCTTATAGGATTGATCTTGCCTGTAGATAGTGTTAAGTTCTCCATCTGTGATAGTCCATCTGATCAACACATTGTATGATCCTTCAGGAAAAGTGTCAGAAGTTCCTTCCTGAATAAATGAATCATCAGCAGCTTCTAGGTCTACTTGCTTTGAAGAACTACTCATTTGAGCTCTGAGAACCTGCTTAGCCAATCTAATTGATCTTCTACTTGCAATATGCTTGCCTATATGTGCCATTCTCTTCTTCCTTCGACCAGGGATGTAAATTCCCATAGAAACATCTTCAGTAGAAACAGAAGAAGTATCTTCAGTAGGAATAGGAGAACTTGGAACAGAAACCCCTGTTACATGTAATCTCTCAGCCATTTCCTTGGCTTGTTTACCCTTAGCAGCTGCCTGTTCAGCTTGTTTAACCTTGTCTGCATTAGAATTTGACAATGATGAATCTTCATGATCAGCAGATGTTGTAGCAAAAGGTTCAGCAGAATTGGGCGGAGCTTCAGAAGAAACAGGAATCCCAGATGATTGTCTCTCAGAAGCTTCATCAGCAGCAATGGTAGGAGTAACAATAGGCTCAGCAGATTGTAAGTCTGCAGGAGTATCATCAGCAATATCAGTAGAAGGACTCAGAGGTACTTGATCTCCAGGAGATGAGGTACCTATCTCCACTTGCTTCAGTCTTTTAGTACTTGGAGCTTCCAAACAAGCAGCAGTCCTCTTAGGTTGAGTAGCAGAAGAATGAATAGACTTCATAATCTGATCATAAATCCTATTCAACTCAGAATCAGACAAAGCCCAAACTTGCTTCTTTGTCAAACCATAACTGTACACAGATGTATACTGATTATAGACCACATTCCTCCTATATTGTTTCTTCTCTGCTTCAGTCTGAGGTCTATCTCTCTTAGCTTGTGCTTTCTGAGCAGCAATAGCCTTCCTCCTCTCTGCTGCAGCTTTCTTCCGCTGTTGCCCAAGAGCTACCATTTGCTCAGCAAAGGTATGACTATCAAAGTTAGCTCCTAAGATACTCTGGGCCAAGGTGGGATTGGATGCAGCTTGTTGAGTGTAAGAGTCCCATTGTGCATCAGTGAAATGAGCCGATTGCTCATCTAGCTCTCTTTGCCTTTCAGGAGGCAAATCTGAAGTAAAATGATCAGCCATCTGTTTTGCTAAAGCTTGACTCTTCACAAGATCCTCATATTCTTTAAACAACCTTTCTTGCTCCTTCCTTTCTTCTTCACTAACAAGATTTGTACCAAGATCTTCTTCAACTATCCTTCCTTGCTCAGTTCCAGAAGTATCCATACTAGTAACTCTGGCAACATCTTCAGTAGAAACCCCATTAGAAGCATCAGCAGAAACATGTTGAGTTGAAGATTCAACATGTGGAGCATGAACTTCATCAGAAGTATCCAAGACAAAGGATCTTCCAGCAATAAACACTTCAGCAGACACCTTGGAAGATGTAACATCAGCAGAAGCCACATGATCATCATCAATATGTTCTTGAGCAACTGACAAACTTTGCAGTGTAGATTCCTTGCTCAAGTACTGTCTTCTCCTCTTTCTGTAGAACTTAATCTGATCCCTTTGTTGAGAGGATTCAGCAGCTGTAGGTGAATGAGTAGAAGTCTGCTGAGCAGCTTCAGCCAATAAGTCAAGATGATCCCAATAACTAGCCTCCTGCTCATCATCAGATGCAAACACAAACTTCCTCTTCTTTGTCTGCCCAAGTTTATCCTCTAATTCTTGAACCCTTCTCTTCAGCACCACAATCTCATCACCAAGTGAGGATTTAGTCTCTGCAAGTTCCTTCTTCAACTTCTCAGTTTCTTGAACATTCCTGTTGAATAAAGTATACAGAGAAGTGAGAGTAATAGGGTCCTCTGCTCCACCAGCAGATGTCTCTGTGGTAAAGGGAGCTTCATTGGGCCTTTCAGAAGAAACATGTAAATTCTCAAAATTAGAAGTGTTCTCATCTATTGGGTCTCTAAATGGGCTAGGTGTGGACAGTCTTGGAATCTCATCTTCAAAAGGTGTAGGAATATTAGTATCAAGAGACTGAATTGTCTCCTCTATCTCAGGAACAAGCTCTTCAGGAGCTTCATGAGATGGTGATGGAACAGGTGAAGGTATAGAGTGGTCAGTAGAAACTATAGGTATTTCAGCAGCTAAGGAGGGGCCCTCAACCCTTTCTACTGATGGAGTACCATCAGCAGTATTGGGAGCTGGTGGAGCATCAGCAGCATTGCCCTCATCAGCATTATCATTGCCATGTGGCAACATAGCTGGAAGAAGAGGGTGATGCTCCCCAACATAATGAGTTCTCATAGAAGCAAACAACTTGCCACTAAGGGCTCCTATGGGATAATGTCCTCTATCCTGGGTATTTATGTCTAAAATGATCTGTAGAAACCTAGGGTACATCAAAAACTTATGCTTTTTCTTGTGAATATTTTCTACCAAATTATCAAAAATAAACTTAGAAAAATTATAAGTTAAACCCTGTGAAAGACACACGATACCACAACCCAGTTGACTAGAGAATTGATCCCATCCTCCGGATTTGTTGCTGATACATTAAAGCAATGTGTGTACCAGAAATCTCCACTTGGGACAAAACTTGTTCTTCAGCCACATAGTTGTATCCACACTTTGATAACCCGCTGCTCTTAGACCAGTAAGAATCTCTTCAGTGTTGGTGTGATAAACCCCATTTTCATCATCCAACTGCAATCTTTCCCTAATCAAAGCTTCAGTCACAACATACTCAGTTCCATCTATCTTTGCTACTATCTCTGTATCAGACCGCTTCTCAGCAGATGCCCAAAATTGTTTTACCAAAGATTCAAGTACGATATCCGGATAATGAGTCAAAGCAAAATGAATCATTGATCGCTTTAAGAAATCAACCATAGGGTCATATATGTCCTGTCCCTTCGCTTTTCCCAGAAAAGCAACTTTATTGTGATCCTTCTTAAATTGTAGAGCCTCCATTGAAGAAATTATGAGCGAATGGAGAATAGGTTTAGAGTACTTGAAGAGGGAATTAGTTGTTTTGGGCGAAGATTATATGAATAGGTTATAAATAGAAGTTACCCAATTATTGTCAAAATTTATCGAAACAAATGGTTGACCTTATCTGACGTGTAAAGTAACTTCACCATTCAAAATCAACCCTTCAGCAGAAATGATGGTCAATCTGCTGAAGTGAAAAGTCAATCAGCAGAATCAACTCAAGAGAATAATATCTTCGGTAAAGATCTTGAGTTTTAATTTGCCACCCAACTAGCATTAATTAGCATTTCCACTTGACTTAGCCTATAAAATAACCCCAATTCACAATCCGCACAAATCACTTAACCCTAATTTACCATCAAACCTTCATCCAATCAAAATCACTTATCAACACAATGAATAACCAACCCGAAGTCATCGATCTTTCTTCTGAATCATCAGCAGATTCAGGAGATAACAAACCTCAATCATCCATACAACCTTCACATAGAAGGTATGGTATCACCAAAGAACAAGCCCGCAAGAAAAGACATGATGTGGGCTCTTCAAGCAGACCCAACAATCCACCCAAACCTCCATCATCATCTTCATCATCTGAGGATAGTCGACCTCTATTTCGATATCCTCACCAAGACGAGCCACCTACAAGGAAGTCCCCTTTTCTTCCTTCTTCAGAAGATGATAGTGTGGTGGATCCAGATGATTCATCTAGGGGCTCTGATGACTCCACAGAGCGTCTTGAGCCAATCTTCAATAGGTTGGTAAGAGAGGAAGAGGAGAGGGAAGCAGCACCAACCAGGGAAGAGAATCCCCAACCTTCACAACCCCAACCAAGGCCACACACCCGAAATCCACCACTCCCAGAGACAAGGGAAGTGGTTATTGGTCTTCCTGCTCCAAGGACTGGTGTTTCATACCATAGAGACACAGGAAAGAACAAGGGTGCAGAGGTGACTGGAAAGGGAAAGGGTAAAATGGAGTAGGAGATGATGAGATGTTGCCAAGGACCAAAGATATAAAACTAGGTTCTTCAGCATCTTCAATCATGTCTGTTAGTCTTCCTGGTGCATCAGTAGATGATAGGAACTAGTGTCTGTGTAGGTTATCTTGTATAGGATTGGTCTTGTTGAAATTGAAGTTGTTTGTAAGCTGTAATTTCTTTTGAATGAATGAACAACTTTTCTTTGATTATTACTTGAACTCTGCTTCAGTACTTCCATTCAGTAGAAACACTCTTTAAGCTTACTTGACCATGTCCCATTAATCTTGGTGAGCATCAACTTAAGATCATCAATATCAAGGCAGTTCTGCAAAACAGACACATAACAGCAAACAAACCAAACCATACAAACTAAAATTACATTAGAGGATTAGTGTGTTAGCAAACATAATCAATAATCTACAAAATATTACAAACTTTACAACCACAATCCTCCCCTGAGGCATATGCCTCCCCTGAGGCCTATGCCTCCCCTCAAACATAGCATCTAAGGGTTAACCATCCCAATATGGACCACTAAGTGTTGAAACCTAGGTCCATCAAAAGCTTTAGTCAGCAAATCTGCCACATTATCATCTGTGTGAATTTTAAGCACCTTAATCAAATGTTTTTCATATGCATCTCTTATAAAATGGTGCCTTATCTGTAAAACCCTGAAATTCGGATTCCTAATTTTACGTCTAAATTAAAATTTTACCAAAGTTTATAACAACTATTTCTACACCTAGAAACGAAATGTTATAAATGTTATGACAACTAATATAACCTAACCTAAGTACACATTAATAATATGAAAATTCTTTACAAATTAAACTTTCCTAATATCACTAAATGATCACACTTCCATTAACCTTATCTACCCAAAATATTTGTCTTCTTTTTACTCAATAAAAGCCACAATATTTGGTCCAATCATCCCATATATAACCGAATGCTAATCAAACTCATTAAATGAAAAAAATTATTATCTCATTTAGAAAGAGGTACGCTCCACTTACCTATTTTATTTATACGTTTCATTCTCCCATTCAAACCATAAGACAAACCACAAGATAAACACATTCTCTCCATACTTCACACAAGAATACACGGCTTCCCATCCTCCATATATACCGAACATTAGTTATTTTGCCTCACTTTACAACCTTAAAACCCTACAAGAAATCAAAGGCTCGGTTGCTGCTATTTTTCTTTCTGTTCGATCCATCACAGCAGAAAGAAAAGAGGTTCCTTGTGGTCTCTACGTTGTGGTTCAGACGCGTGTTGTTCTTGGTTCGAGGTGGTGTTTTGCTCGTGGGTTCTTGGAAGTTGTCGAAGGGAATTTTGGGTTAAGGATCGATTGGCAGTTTCCTGGTGGTGTCGATCTTGTTGTTCTTCCTCTTTTGTCACGCATCAAGGGTACTCGTATCATTTTAACTTTGTTTGATTTCTTTTCTTTTGAACCTGTGTAAAACGTTCCCTATTTAACTAACTTGAATAGGTGTAAAACATGCATGTTATACGACTATTTAAACCAACATGAAATTATAACTAATCTTCACCAAAATAACAACTATAAAAGGGCTACTTATACATCGACCCATACCTTGTTTCGACCCTCTTATTTTCTGTTTTGGATGTGTTGTGTTCGATCCCCGTCATGCACATGTGATCTAATTCTTTTCGAACAAAATAAAAGAGTAACATACATGTTGGTTGGGTCGATCTAGGCACTGTCGTGGGGGTGCCTTGGTTTTGTGTCGAACTAAGAAGGATTAGCATACCACCTTATGTCTTTCCATGTGTTGAACAACAACCATTAAAATGTCACAACCTGTTGAGAATCATCGTGTACTCGATCTATAAACTCTCATGATATCACATGAAATAATACTTTTAATAAACTCTACATATCGACCCATAAGAAACTGTGATATTGGATTTGTTTTGACCCACTATTATACGACTCGAACATATATTTTTTTTTATCATATCCTAACGAACAAAAGAAGAGAACAAGGCATGGTCGTGTGTGGTTTGT
Source organism: Artemisia tridentata subsp. tridentata (assembly GCA_021014915.2). NCBI lineage: Eukaryota > Viridiplantae > Streptophyta > Magnoliopsida > Asterales > Asteraceae > Artemisia > Artemisia tridentata. The sequence continues at coordinate 232,520,576 of CP139508.1, read as the reverse complement.
GCTCGGTATTAAAACGAAACAAAAGGGTGTCGTGTGGCTGTAATGTGAGTCGAGTTTTACGTGAGAAGTGGGTCTTGTGGTTGTTGTCGTGTGTGAGTAAAACAATTGTGTAGGGCTGTCGAGTGTGCATTTTTCATTTTCATATTATGCCATACGAGGAGATGAGAGCATGCATGGTAGTTTCTTTGGTCTTCCATCTATTTAAATCATAAGAATGTCACATGGGTAATGTAAGTTGACAGTAGGGCATGGCCATGTTTTTCTTCTTTCTCCTTGGTCCTACCTTCGAACCATCAATTCATAGGACATTATGTATAGTTGTCTTTTGGCAGTTAAAATGGTAGACACAGTACAAGAAAGTATAGTAGACTACATTTCCTTTTATTTTCATATTCCACCCGACACTTTACAAGTTAGACACATTAAAACCCCATACCTACTCACATGTTCATAATAAACCCTAACTCATGTATATTAACTAATTAAACTTGACCAGATGACAACATTAACAATACATGACTAATTTTGCTAACTTACTAAAACGGGAAATTACTAAAGATAGAAAGTTACTAAAAATGGAAAGCATACTAAAAATGAATAACCGAATTCATATATACTTAAAGTAATACTTGGTATTTAATTCGTATAGGTTCCGTGAAGCGGGAGTGATCATCTTGTGACTTTTCTTTTCTTGTTTGCTTGCTTTGAATAAGGTACAGATATTCTGACCTTCCTTGTAAGGTTTCTCATGATCTCTTTCATATTCTGATCCGTTTGGCCTTTGCTCTGAACCTTTGCTATGTTTCCTTTCGTTATGATCTCTGATATGAACCTAGGCTGTGAAAACCCTTTTAATTATGACATGGAAATGTTTTGAGAAAAAGCTATTTTAAAATGATGTTTACGAGCATGATACGATATTCCTTATATTTGGGATTTTATTAACTTTTATGAAAACTATTTTAAAGACTCTTTATGAGAAACTGTTTTGAAAGATCATTTCATGAAAAACTAATTTGAAGGATCATTTTTATGAAAACCATTATTAAAAGATTGTTTTAAATGAACTTTGATAGAAACCTCTGAAAAGTACTTTTGCTATAACCCTTTGATATGGACTTGTGATTATGAACCTTTCATTTATGAACCTTTGCTTATGAACCTTTGCCTATCAACCTTTGCTTATGAGCCTGGCTTATGAACCTTGCTTTTGAACCATGATTATGAACCATGATTATGAACTTATGAAACATGATATTGACCTATGCAAGTAAACTTAAAACATGATTCATGATACTTGACCTTTACCCTCAGTTTGATACTACGAGCCACTCACTAGGCATGAGGGTTTCATGTCCATGTCAGTCGATGCACCGATGGCATGACTCTAGGGCAGGAGAGTGATGACCTATCCCGTCCCTGCATGTTATGTTTACGTAGAGGCAGATTATGGCCACCTGGGGCGTATGGATGCATCCTAGATTTGTTCATGTTCATGTTATGTTATATTATTCATGGTGACTGATGGTGTGTGCGATACACGTCTTTCACACTCCGGGAGCTAGCTACTCCAACCTATGATTGAGGACACCCCTCATATTTACAGGATACCCATGATTGAGGACACCCCTCATATTCACAGGATACTAAGAGGTCTCCCCTCTGCATGTTTACGATTATGATTATGATTATGATTCATGTTATGTTATGGGCTCGTAGTGGATTTCTGACTTCCTTTACCATGTACCCTTTTACCTTTCCTTATGATACCATGTACTCTTACCTTTCATCTTGATACCATGTATTCATGCTTCCACACTCTTTTACTCATGTAAATTATACATTATACTACTGCTTGTTACGTTATATCTGTTCACTGAGCTCTAGTAGCTCAGCCGCGTTTCTTTTCCCGCGGCAGGTTTTAGTTGGGAGCTGGGTAAGAGTGAAGAGACTTTGGACCTAGAAGACTTTGAGTAGAAGCCATTAGAAGAGATGTACTTATGGATTTGATAGGCAGCTTTTATTTCCCTTGTAACCCTTTGTATTGCAAGATTTCTTTTGTAACCTTTGAGAACCATTGTATTACTTTTGAATGTATGCTTTGTTTTGATCTGATATGAAACCATTATTGTGATATCTTTACCCTTGTCGGGTTGGGGTGTTACAATTTATGGTATCAGAGCGACAGGCTGCGACTCGTAATACATTTACCCTTGACCTGTGTAAGTTAGACCACTAACTTTCCACTGTATGCGCTCATAAGATAACCTTTAAGAATTGCTTTAGGATTTCCCTATAGGAACTTAAGTTTTGACCAGTGAGGAATGGGTAGGCTTTAAGGCTTTTGTTTAAGTAGCATTGCTTCCGCATCACTCTGATTTATGCCCTGTTTGTTGAGATCACTTTTGGAGATTGAAAGCTCACGCTTTGCACCCCCTAAGATTCCGACTCCGACCTCTGATTCTTTTGTTAATCATTTTGATGTCTCTACGGGTATTCTGAGAATCTCCATGACGATAATCTACTTGATACATCCTGTTATTTGTTTTTGATAATCTATAAATCTTCTGACCCTATCTGAATTCGTCTTAAACATCTCTGTTCCCATGAGAAGTCTGGTGGTGTTTTGACCACGAGTATAAGAGTGTTTTTCACCCCACTTCTGAACGATAAGACTCACGTTGTCGATCTGTTTTCATTGAATAGTTAACTTTGATTTTTATTCTGATAAAGGATAGGTTGATTGATCATTGACGACTACCCTCCTATGTTCCACCTTCGGTGTTTGAAACCATTTGAACTCTCTACCATGATTTCCGATTGTTAAACTTTTACTATTACCACCTAATTTTGTTCTTCACTTCCGACCTGTTTGATAAGCAGGTTGATACTCCTCTGACCGTCTCGAAGGTCATTTAACCCTAATGTGTTTGACACATTTTATAAATTCATTACCCGTGCTGGATGAAAATGTATCACCTGATAGTACTCTGTCCTTGCAAAGTCCATTACTACTCCTATAAGAACTCTGGCAATTATTAGCCATGGATATGATGATAATTTTGTCTCAATGTGAAATGGTTAACTGAGCATGATGATACTGATAACTGATATTCGATATGCCTCGCTCTTGACAGTTATACGATGTTTGTATTTCTGATGACTCACAACCTACCTGCCACTATGCTAAAAAGCAAATCAAGACTCCGACATCTTGAATTGTTCGCTCGTCTATTTCCACACTTTGACAAACCATGTACTTGACCTTGATATATGAACTATCCGTCTGGCTTGGCGACCGTACCCATCCTACAAATCCGTTTATTTTTGACATATTCGATTCTGATGTCTTTAAGTTATGGATTGGCTGGCCCTCATACGCTGCCAGGGACTACCATATCTGATTTGTGACCTTTAGTAATATGTTTCATCCCACTTTTATTATGATAACCTTTAACCGCTCGAATCTGTTAAGCTTAACGCCGCTATGGAAACTCTTACCTCGGTCTCATTTGATTGATGATTGTCCCCTGACACTTATTTGTATCCACTCTTAGAAAACGTTGGCATTGGAAGTTTTGTTGTGCAAATTTTCTGGTGTTCTCCGATGGAACTCTGAGGTTTCCCTCCTGGTTGAGAAGTAAAATGAAATTTGAACCAATCTCAGTTGACGAACCATGACGCCATAGAAGTTGAGAAATTGGAGAAGATGATGGAATATGATTTTGTTCACCTCAGTGTTCCCTTTGAATACCCCTATTAGTTTATGAAGAAAAAAGAGAAAATCTTGTGTCAGCGTATCGACTATCGTAAACCTAACCATATCACCACCCGTAATCATTTTTCATTTCCGCGTGTCAATGATTGAATTGTTCTATCCTTGTAAATTCCGTATCAGACGACCTCATTTAATGTTGAAGGACTGAAGAAACAACCACAATAACTTCTAAGAAGGGAGATGACAAACTGAGAGTAACCTCCGAAAAGTATTTCGGTTGTATGCACAAAGAGGAGCTTGTAAATCATCTTGTAAAAAGACCCTTATTCCGGAGGAAACAGACTTGATTGACACCTAGAGATTGTAGCAGACAACACTACCATGCATCCGGCGATGACGGCAGTTTGAGATGACGAATTCTGAACTGTGCTGAAGACCTCTCGAAGACACGCAGTCTTGCTTCTCTATTCGTCTTAGTTGTACTAAGAGGAATTGAGAGCAGAAGCAGACTAGCGAACGGAAGAATGCACAGTGACCATACCGGAGATTCACGTTACTACACCACAGTTCCAAGGAGAAGTGCCAAAGGCTTGAGGGACCAGACTCGAGTTGATATTTCTTTTCCACTCTATGATCATACGATAGACTGCATGGACTTGGAAGAAGTTTAAGATCATGTATTTGAATGGACGATAATTCTGAAGCGAACGTTTGTGTTCGGGAAAGTTGGTTTTGTGAAGAATGAAGTTATGGATGACGTAATTCATTTCCTCTTGACCTACTAAATCTCCGTTAACTGATGATAGGACCCCTTGAATGAGTTATGTTTCCTGTTAGTAATTCCGCTCGGTGTTCATTCTGCGTATGCTGGACGATGGTTTTGTTATGAGAAATTTGACGAATGATGGATGATTTGATGCTTTTAGCAATGTACCAAATTTTGATAGACATTCTGGGACTTCCGTTAACTCTTTTGAGTAGTTCGTTCTCCTCTTAGCTATGGGTTTGATTTTGATGATCTCTGAGACTGTAGAAGTACTAGGTGGATTAAGATAGGTGGCTTTGATTACGACTTGAGATAAAGTATGATCATCATGAAGGCATATTTATGTGGTGCTAGTATTATGACGCCTGATCAACGTGATAATACTTACACCATATAACGTGCACTCATTGTGGCCATAGGATATCTTGGGGAGTACCTAAGAAGTTTAGAATCTGAATCTCCGTAGGATTATCCGTGTTTGGTTCATTCTATACTCTGTTTGCGTTCATCAGATATCTGGATGAGGTTGGACTCTCGTTTGCATTCTGTTGGCCTCAGTTATAAATCTTAAATTCTTGTAAAGCTCTTTCTGTAGACACAATCAATTTAATTTAAACTCTTGTTCGTATTTCATATAATTTCCTGAAGATTCACCTATCATCCACTTTATGTTGCATGGACCTCTTGATCAGAATCAATTTAGTTTGTCTCCTTTGAGAAATTGAACCCACCTCGTTTTAATATGAGTCATGAGAAACTTTTGGTCTGAAGATCTTTTGGAAGAACCTCCTCGGGCATGAGAATATTACAATGATCTGTTGCGACTTGCTACGACTTCGATTCACCTTGCGACTTCAAATTTCGAGGACGAAATTTTTCTGTTAGAAGGGAAGAGTTGTAAAACCCTGAAATTCGGATTCCTAATTTTACGTCTAAATTAAAATTTTACCAAAGTTTATAACAACTATTTCTACACCTAGAAACGAAATGTTATAAATGTTATGACAACTAATATAACCTAACCTAAGTACACATTAATAATATGAAAATTCTTTACAAATTAAACTTTCCTAATATCACTAAATGATCACACTTCCATTAACCTTATCTACCCAAAATATTTGTCTTCTTTTTACTCAATAAAAGCCACAATATTCGGTCCAATCATCCCATATATAACCGAATGCTAATCAAACTCATTAAATGAAAAAAATTATTATCTCATTTAGAAAGAGGTACGCTCCACTTACCTATTTTATTTATACGTTTCATTCTCCCATTCAAACCATAAGACAAACCACAAGATAAACACATTCTCTCCATACTTCACACAAGAATACACGGCTTCCCATCCTCCATATATACCGAACATTAGTTATTTTGCCTCACTTCACAACCTTAAAACCCTACAAGAAATCAAAGGCTCGGTTGCTGCTATTTTTCATTCTGTTCGATCCATCACAGACGAAAGAAAAGAGGTTCCTTGTGGTCTCTACGTTGTGGTTCAGACGCGTTTTGTTCTTGGTTCGAGGTGGTGTTTTGCTCGTGGGTTCTTGGAAGTTGTCGAAGGGAATTTTGGGTTAAGGATCGACTGGCAGTTTCCTGGTGGTGTCGATCTTGTTGTTCTTCCTCTTTTGTCACGCATCAAGGGTACTCGTATCATTTTAACTTTGTTTGATTTCTTTTCTTTTGAACCTGTGTAAAACGTTCCCTATTTAACTAACTTGAATAGGTGTAAAACATGCATGTTATACGACTATTTAAACCAACATGAAATTATAACTAATCTTCACCAAAATAACAACTATAAAAGGGCTACTTATACATCGACCCATACCTTGTTTCGACCCTCTTATTTTCTATTTTGGATGTGTTGTGTTCGATCCCCGTCATGCACATGTGATCTAATTCTTTTCGAACAAAATAAAAGAGTAACATACATGTTGGTTGGGTCGATCTAGGCACTGTCGTGGGGGTGCCTTGGTTTTGTGTCGAACTAAAAAGGATTAGCATACCAGCTTATGTCTTTCCATGTGTTGAACAACAACCATTAAAATGTCACAACCTGTTGAGAATCATCGTGTACTCGATCTATAAACTCTCATGATATCACATGAAATAATACTTTTAATAAACTCTACATATCGACCCATAAGAAACTGTGATATTGGATTTGTTTTGACCCACTATTATACGACTCGAACATATATTTTTTTTTATCATATCCTAACGAACAAAAGAAGAGAACAAGGCATGGTCGTGTGTGGTTTGTGCTCGGTATTAAAATGAAACAAAAGGGTGTCGTGTGGCTGTAATGTGAGTCGAGTTTTACGTGAGAAGTGGGTCTTGTGGTTGTTGTCGTGTGTGAGTAAAACAATTGTGTAGGGCTGTCGAGTGTGCATTTTTCGTTTTCATATTATGCCATACGAGGAGATGAGAGCATGCATGGTAGTTTCTTTGGTCTTCCATCTATTTAAATCATAAGAATGTCACATGGGTAATGTAAGTTGACAGTAGGGCATGGCCATGTTTTTCTTCTTTCTCCTTGGTCCTACCTTCGAACCATCAATTCATAGGACATTATGTATAGTTGTCTTTTGGCAGTTAAAATGGTAGACACAGTACAAGAAAGTATAGTAGACTACATTTCCTTTTATTTTCATATTCCACCCGACACTTTACAAGTTAGACACATTAAAACCCCATACCTACTCACATGTTCATAATAAACCCTAACTCATGTATATTAACTAATTAAACTTGACCAGATGACAACATTAACAATACATGACTAATTTTGCTAACTTACTAAAACGGGAAATTACTAAAGATAGAAAGTTACTAAAAATGGAAAGCATACTAAAAATGAATAACCGAATTCATATATACTTAAAGTAATACTTGGTATTTAATTCGTATAGGTTTCGTGAAGCGGGAGTGATCATCTCGTGACTTTTCTTTTCCTGTTTGCTTGCTTTGAATAAGGTACAGATATTCTGACCTTCCTTGTAAGGTTTCTCATGATCTCTTTCATATTCTGATCCGTTTGGCCTTTGCTCTGAACCTTTGCTATGTTTCCTTTCGTTATGATCTCTGATATGAACCTAGGCTGTGAAAACCCTTTTAATTATGACATGGAAATGTTTTGAGAAAAAGCTATTTTAAAATGATGTTTACGAGCATGATACGATATTCCTTATATTTGGGATTTTATTAACTTTTATGAAAACTATTTTAAAGACTCTTTATGAGAAACTGTTTTGAAAGATCATTTCATGAAAAACTAATTTGAAGGATCATTTTTATGAAAACCATTATTAAAAGATTGTTTTAAATGAACTTTGATAGAAACCTCTGAAAAGTACTTTTGCTATAACCCTTTGATATGGACTTGTGATTATGAACCTTTCATTTATGAACCTTTGCTTATGAACCTTTGCCTATCAACCTTTGCTTATGAGCCTGGCTTATGAACCTTGCTTTTGAACCATGATTATGAACCATGATTATGAACTTATGAAACATGATATTGACCTATGCAAGTAAACTTAAAACATGATTCATGATACTTGACCTTTACCCTCAGTTTGATACTACGAGCCACTCACTAGGCATGAGGGTTTCATGTCCATGTCAGTCGATGCACCGATGGCATGACTCTAGGGCAGGAGAGTGATGACCTGTCCCGTCCCTGCATGTTATGTTTACGTAGAGGCAGATTATGGCCACCTGGGGCGTATGGATGCATCCTAGATTTGTTCATGTTCATGTTCATGTTATGTTATATTATTCATGGTGACTGATGGTGTGTGCGATACACGTCTTTCACACTCCGGGAGCTAGCTACTCCAACCCATGATTGAGGACACCCCTCATATTTACAGGATACCCATGATTGAGGACACCCCTCATATTCACAGGATACTAAGAGGTCTCCCCTCTGCATGTTTACGATTATGATTATGATTATGATTCATGTTATGTTATGGGCTCGTAGTGGATTTCTGACTTCCTTTACCATGTACCTTTTTACCTTTCCTTATGATACCATGTACTCTTACCTTTCATCTTGATACCATGTATTCATGCTTCCACACTCTTTTACTCATGTAAATTATACATTATACTACTGCTTGTTACGTTATATCTGTTCACTGAGCTCTAGTAGCTCAGCCGCGTTTCTTTTCCCGCGGCAGGTTTTAGTTGGGAGCTTGGTAAGAGTGAAGAGACTTTGGACCTAGAAGACTTTGAGTAGAAGCCATTAGAAGAGATGTACTTATGGATTTGATAGGCAGCTTTTATTTCCCTTGTAACCCTTTGTATTGCAAGATTTCTTTTGTAACCTTTGAGAACCATTGTATTACTTTTGAATGTATGCTTTGTTTTGATCTGATATGAAACCATTATTGTGATATCTTTACCCTTGTCGGGTTGGGGTGTTACATTATCTCAATATGTTTAGTTCTATTATGAAAAACTGGATTTTTAACAATGCATATGGTACTTTGGTTATCAATAAAAATTGTGGTATTCATGAAATTAAACCCATAATCCAACAATTGATTTTGTATCCAAAGAACCTGTCCACAACAATTGGCAGCAGCAACATACTCTGCTTCAGTAGATGAGGTAGCAACAATGGTTTGTTTCTTGCACTGCCAAGAAATCAACCTTCTTCCAAGAAATTGGCAACCTCCAGTTGTGGATCTCCTATCCAGATTTGCACCAGCATAATCACTATCACTATAAGCTTCCAACTTGAAAGGAGACTCTTTTGGGTACCAAAGACCTAACTTGGGTTGGCCTTTGAGATACTTAAAGATCTTCTTTACTGCATTCATGTGGGAAGTGAGTGGTGTGACCTGATGCCTAGAACAAGCACTCACAGCAAATGTGATGTCTGGCCTTGAAGCTGTCAAGTACATCAATGAACCAATCATGGACCTGTATAGGTGAACATTCACTGCAGGATCTGGTTCAAGATTATTCTTTGGTTTGGGAGCTTCATAAGGAGTAGTGGCAGTTCTGACATTTTCCATATCAAACTTCTTCAAGATATCTTGCACATATTTATCCTGACTTATAAAGATACCATCTTGTTTCTGCTGAACTTGTAAACCCAAAAAGAAAGTTAGGTCCCCCATAGCACTCATCTGAAACTCTCCTTTCATTAATTCCTCAAACTCCCTGCACCAAGCCTCTTTAGTGGAGCCAAAGATAATGTCATCCACATAAACCTGCACAAGAATTATATCCCTGGAATTCTTCTTAATAAAGAGAGTTTTGTCAATAGCACCTCTCCTGTATCCATGCTTCAGCAGAAATGCAGAAAGCCTAGCATACCAAGCTCTTGGTGCCTGATGTAGTCCATAGAGAGCTTTTACAACCTTGTAAACATGCTTTGGATGATCTGGGTCTTCAAAACCTTTGGGTTGAGTGACATATACTTCCTCTTCAATTTCTCCATATAGAAAAGCACCTTTCACATCCATCTGATATACCATGAAACCCATATAAGAGGCATAGGCCAAGAAGATTCTAATGGCCTCAACTCTAGCTACTGGTGCAAAAACCTCAGTATAATCAATTCCTTCCTCCTATCTAAACCCCTGAGCCACTAACCTTGCTTTGTTTTTGACCACAATACCCCTTGCATCTCTTTTATTTTTCAAAATCCATTTTGTCCCAATAGCAAATTTCCCTTCAGGTAGTGGTACTAATATCCAAACCTTCTGATTCTTAAATTGAAGCATCTCATCTTGCATTGCTTCAAGCCAATATGAATCTTCAAGAGCTTGAGCAACACTGGTTGGCTCCACTTGAGAAAGAAAGCAAGCAAACAGACAATGCTTAAAGTCTGTGTGATTGTTCCTTTGCTGATTTGACACATAGGAAAGAAAAGCAACTTGACCATACTTAGAACCTTTCATAGTACTTCTAGTTCTAACAGGTGCCTGAGGATCACCAAGTATATTGGATTGAGGATGTGCAGTGTTGATCCTTGTGATAGCATTGGGATTGACATCAATTGTGGTGTCAAGATTGTTCATAGTGGGTCCAAAATCACTAACATAGGAGGCTGAGTTGAAGATACCAGCTTTGGGTTGGTGATTTCCAAGATTAGAAGGACTTGGAAAATGTGTATATGGCTCTTCAAGGTCAGTGGACACACTAGGAGAAATAGGAGAACCTTCAGGAGAACTGTCAGTAGAATTGGTGATGTCAGGAGAAACAGAATGCCTATCAGCAGAATCCGGGTTTCCACTGACTGATTGTGCTAACTCCACATCAATTCTTTCAGCTTCTTGCTTGGCTGCATGCTCCTGCTTCTTAAGTCTAGCAAGATCCTCTGCATAGTGTGACTCATCTTCAAGCTCATCAGAAGCAACTTTGGAGCTATCACCTGCAAATTGGTTAGGAGAAAAGGAGGGAACAACAATAGGGTGTTCATCATGCTCAGAATCACTATCTGAGTCACCATTCATGTTACCAACTTTGTCTTCGGGAGACTCTTGAGAACCTGCCGATTGATTAGCCACATATCTAGTATAGCCCAAATAATCAGTTAAGTAATCCAGGTCAAAATACCAAGCATGACCTTGACCCTGAACATTAGGCTTATCTTCTAGGAATCTCAGGTTAAGGGTCTCCTCAATCTTTTTAGCATTTAAATTATATACCCTATAAGCCTTACTTTGTGCTGCATAACCCACAATATACCCCTCATCAGCTTTCTCATCAAACTTTCCTAGTGGATCACTAGTATTTAAAATGGTCACTTGACAGCCAAAAGGTTTAAGGTAATGAATATCAGGAACTTTCCCAGTGAGAAGTTCATAAGGTGTCTTAAAATGAGGTCTAGTGATGGATACCCTGTTCAAAACATAACAAGCAGTACTTACTGCTTCAGTCCAAAACATAGTGGGTAACTTAGAGTCTGCAAGCATGGATCTTGCTGCCTCTATTAAGGTCCTATTCTTTCTCTCAGCCACCCCATTTTGCTGTGGGGTTCTTGGATTGCTATAGTCCCTTTTTATCCCCTTAGACTGACAAAGTTCTATTAAAACAGCATTTTTGAACTCTGTCCCATTATCACACCTAATACCTTTAACCTTTTTGTTTAGCTGGTTTTCAACTAGGGTAATGTATTCTTTTAAAATTAGAGATGTTTCATCTTTAGTTCTCAAGAAGAATACCCAACAAAACCTGCTATAGTCATCAGTGATTACCAGGCAGAAGCACTTATGATCAATACTTCTGATTTGAGTTGGACCAAAAAGATCCATATGCAGCAACTGAAGAGGTTCTGAGATAGTTCTCACAGCAGTAATGGCTTTGTATGAGGCTCTATGTTGCTTTCCTTTGTTGCAGGCAACACAGTTGTGCTCATTGGTGAAGACTTTGGAGGGAAGTCCATGAACTAGACCAAGTTTTGAAAGCTTGTTAATGGTATTGAAATTCACATGAGCCATCCTTCTATGCCACTTTGTAGACTCATTCATTGATGCTTTAGCCACCAAGCATGTCAGATCACCTTCAGGTTGGACTTCATTTAAGTTGAATGTGTATAAGTTGTGGCTTCTGGGAACTCTCAGCAGTATTGTGGTATCTGCTGGAAGCTTGAAGTCTTTTGAGAGTACGAGACATTCATCCTCAGAGAAGAAGACCTTGTTCTTTGTATCACATATTTGTGATACTGAGAATAAGTTGAAGTGTTGCAGTTCTTCCACATAGAGCACATTCACAAAATCCAAGTTAGGTGTTCTGATGGTTCCATACCCAGTGATTTTGCCATCTCCTCCACCAAAAGTCACATTGCCTCCTCCTTGAATGGGTACAAAATCATGCATCATATCCCTGTTTCCTGACATACTCCTGGAACAACCACTATCTACAATGCCTACATCTTTACTTTTCAAAGGATGATCCTACATATACAACAAAATTATACAAATGTTAGTACACTTTGGAGACTCAAGTCATTTCTGACTTGAGCCTGCCTTGTGGATCATAGGAATTAGGCCATGTAGATGTATAAGATCCACCATTGTTCTTGGACCTGCTATGAAAATTAGGTCCCTTGTGAGTCCAAAAACAACCTGCTGAGGGCTTAACAGCAGTATCCCAAAATCCCATACCCATATGCATTGGGTCAATAACACCAGGCCAATAACCATTCTGAAAATAAGAACTAGTGGGTTGCATAATTTGTCTAGTAACATATCTTCTCCTAGCAGATTGAGAATGTCTATCAGCAGAATGTCTATCAGCAGAATTGCTGGCCCTATGAGTTGCTTGTGGAACATATGGTGGTATATCCTTAACATTAGTCCACTTTGTTCTAGGTTTAGGTTGACCACTACCTACACCCATTCTTTGCTCATGAAAATTACAATCCTTAATCAAATGAAACTTACTGCCACACATAAAACATTTCTTCTTTTTAGAAGATTTATTCAAATTAAAAGATGTTCCATGACAAGCAAAAGTATTCAAACCATTAACATGAACTGAATTGTTTTTGACAGAATTAAAAACATTGTTTTGCAAAGAATTAAATAACAAGTCTTCAGAAGAAACTGTCTTTGAATTTAATTCATCAGCAGCAACTCTAACAGGCTTGTAGGGAGTCTTGGGTATAGGCTTTGGTGAGGTCTTGGGTGAGGTCTTGGGAAGGTCTGACTTTTCACTTGAATCACAACTGGTAGTTGACCCTTGGTCTGAGGACATGTCCCTAGAAGAACAAGAGACATAGTCAGTAGAATTAGAATCAGGATCTGGCAAGTCAATTGACTTTTTGCCATAAAGATGGTGTGATCCATCAAAGTCTGAGGTGGTGGTATTTGAGGGCATGTGCTCTCCTCTTATAGGTCCAGGTACAGCATGTAAGGTTCCTTCTTTAACAAAATTTGCTAATCCTGCTGGTGTAGGTTTACCTACATCAAACCTAGCCTCTAAACCAACATATTTTTTAAACCCTAAACCTATACTAGAGTTTACAGGTTGACTATTATAGAGACAGTTATTTAACTTATCACCTGACATTAACCAAATCTTATGATTAGCAATCTCCTTCTCTAATTTCTCTTTAAGAACATGGTTTTCTGATTCTACATCAGCTTTTTCTTTCTCAGTTCGTTTTAAATCAATTCTAGCACATTTTAAATCACTCTCTAACACCCTTATCTTCTCATCATAAGCAAGCTGATTCTTTTGAAACCAAACCTTTTGCTTTTCTAGAGTTTTTAAAGACAGTTTTAAAGACTCAACTTCCACATAACATTTATTATATTTAGGTTTCAATTCATCATAAGCCTCCTTAAGTTCATTATATCTTTCACTACAGCCAAAAACACAATTATGTACCTGAGAGATGCCCATTAAGGCAACTTGCTCATGTTGATCATCTGTAGTACAGCATGCCAGCAATCCACTCTCCCCAGAAGCTTCATCATTATCAGGTTCATGCACCTTCCAATTGACATGATTATCCAGAGTGACCAAAGCTCCAGCTTTCCCAGTATCCACTTGTTTCTGCTGATAGGTAGTATACCTAACCTCATCCCCAGCCTTCCTATCCTTGCATTCTCTTGAGAAGTGACCCATCTGACCACATGTATAGCATTTGACCTTTCTCCTGTCAAATCTAGCCGAGTCTCTTCCCTTGAAGCCAAACTTTCTTCCTGACTTGTCTTCAAACCTTTTGATGTTCATTGATAGCATAGCCACCTGCCACTTCAAGTTCATCTCTTCCATATCCAAAGGATCCACTTGATCAAAATCCTCATAAGCAAGTTCCTGCTGATGATCATAATCAGCAACAAAAGATTGTATAACATCTTCCAATACACCACTAGACTTTGGTTGTGAATTTGGCTGGTGTTGTTGTAGGAAGATGATGCTGAGGAGCTTGGGCTTGAAGCTTGATTCATCTTATTAGAGGTGGTGCTAACAAAGGCTGAGTAACCGGGAGTGGATGGACGAATGGGACTTCTAACATCAGGCTCAAGGGTTTTGAGCTTGTTGTAGAGATCATCAAAAGTAAGCATATCCAATCCACCTTTAGCTTTGAGTGCAATGCTCACATGCAGCCAAGATGGAGGTAAAGATCGCAGGAACTTTGCATTGCAATCCTCATTGTCTGGTCTGGCCTTCAGCTGATTCAATTGACTCAAAATCTTATGAAACCTGCATACCCCTTGTGAATACCTTCTTCCTCAGAGATTTGGAATTCTTGAAACTGCTGTTTTAACATAGACTTCCTCATCCTTTTAGACTCTTCATTCCCACCAAACCTAGCTTTAATTGCCATCCAGATGTCCTTTGCATCCTCCATATAGTGAAAATCACCAATGTGATCATCTGGAATAGCCTGAAGGAGAATGGACCTTACTTTATTCTCTCTCTGGACAGTAAGAATCTCTTCAGCAGATTGAGGGTCAACAATGGTTACTACACCATCAGCATCTTTGATGTGCTTCTTCAAAGTATTCCCCTTTTTGACAATTTCCCAAAGATTCCAATCTACATTCATGATCCAGTTCTGCATCTTCATAGCCCACAATTCATATTCTTCCTTCTTGAGGTATGGAAACTTTGCATTGCTGTTGGTGAGAGTGAGTTGTTGAAAAGACGAAGATGTGGTGTTTTGGTTGTTGTTGATTTCTGAGCTGTCTTCTGATCCAGGCATTGTTTTGGTTGAGAGGGTGTAAGGAATGGATGTTCTTAGTAACACAGAGACTCTCACGAGGCTCTGATACCACTTGTTGAAACTTAAGATCTTGATAGATCTTCTTGAGCTCGTGGATCGTTAGTAATGTTTATGTAATCACAAACACACTAAAAGAAAGTCTTAGTTACTTGTATTCTATAGCGGAAAACAAACACAAGTAAGAACACGATTACTAAGAACGATTTGATCCTCTATGGATCTTTTTATTAATACTAAAAGTGTTTTTCTAAAACTCGTACATAATACATAATGATGCGTTCCTTTTATAAACAAGGAACCCTAAACAACCCTAAACTGTTTCACAAGAAACGTATAATCTAAAAACTATCCAAGATATGCAATATCACTTTCTAAATAAACTCATGCATATCCTAACTAATAACATAATACGCGGAAACTATCAATCAGCAGAAACACATTCCGCAGAATCTATACTTCCGCAGTAACATTCTTCAGCAGAATCATAAAGCTTCAGCAGTAACCATCAGCAGTAACCATCAGCAGAATTCTTCCTTAGCAGAATTCCCAACAGGTTGTGCTCAGACATGTCGTGATGTATTTATGATTCTTGCTATGTTACGATATTTGTTGATAAGATTCAAGGATGGTTACTTTATGTGTTGCATAATGGTGTCATGATTTTTCGGTTCAACTTGTTATGAGTTGTATTGTGGTAGTATTGTTATGATGTTTATGCAATTATCTTGTTAATTGATTTTACTCTAACATAACTTGGTCACTATATAAATTCTAAACTCGTGTTTCTTGTGGCATTAATAGAATATGCCTACTCATAGAAAGTCAACCGCTACAGCAGCAGGACCAGCCATGACACAGGCTGCGATCCGCAAGCTAGTTGTTGATAGTGTAGCTGCTGCATTGGAAGCTCAAGCAGCAGCAGTGGCCCGCTCTAGTAGCACCACGAGACCAACTGGGGAAAGCGAAGCAACTGTGGCTCGCAAGTGTACCTATAAGGATTTCATGAGCTGCAAACCCTCATATTTCAGAGGTACTGAAGGTGTGACTGAGCTAGCTCCCTGGTTTGAGCGTTCGGAGATGGTTTTTATGAGAAGTGGTTGCACCGATGACTGCAAAGTCTCATTTGCTACTGGTACGCTTATGGAAGATGCTTTGTCTTGGTGGAACTCTACCGCCCAGACTACGGGTATCGAGGAAGCCTACCAGATCTCATGGGCCAATCTTAAGCAAAAGATGTTGAAGAAATACTCTCCGAGAAATGAAATCAAGAAGCTGGAGGACGAATTCCATCACTTAGTGGTGAAGCGAAATGACCTCAAAACCTATGACAGAAGATTCCAAGAGCTTGCTCTTTTGTGTCCAAGCAAGGTGCCAGACCTTGAGAAGCTATTGGAGAAGTACATTGAAGGGTTGCCCAGGAGTATAGAGGGAAATGTTACCGCGTCAAAACTGCAGTCCTTGGAAGAAGCTATTGAGATCTCTCAGAGATTATTGGATCAGGAAGTCAAACGAGGTCATGCACAAGGAAGCAATGACAACAAAAGGAAGTTTGATGACAAGAGGAATACTTCCAACAACAACCACCACTCAAATAACAACAAATACAACAAAAATCGTAACCACAACCAACACTACCAGCAGCACCCAAACCATCACCACAACCAACAGAACCGGAGGCAGGAAGCTGCCAGTGCATAAATTGCTACACCCGCCGAAACTGACGGTTATGCTGGAAGGACTCCTCTGTGCAATCGGTGCAAAATGCATCATAATGGGCCCTGTTTTTCTAAGTGTGGGAAATGTTTGAGGATGGGCCACAAGACTAAGGATTGCAAAGTTACTGGAGCAAACTTGCAACCTGTAGCTGTCGTGTGTCATGGATGTGCAAAGAGGGCATTACAAGGATAAATGCCCGAAGGCAAATGGCAACCACAACAACAATGCTCGGGGGAGAGTGTATGTACTGGGAGAAGGGAATGCTCAACAAGACCCCGATGTAGTCACGGGTACGTTTTCACTTAACAACCACCTTGCTAAAGTTCTATTTGATTCTGGAGCCGACAAAAGCTTTGTGTCTACTACATTTGCTTTCTTACTTAATATCACCCCAACTAAGCTAGACACCACATACGAAATCAAACTAGCTGATGGGAAACTAGTAGGAACTAACACTATAATCCAAGGTTGAACCTTACTCCTACTAGATCAACCATTCGACATAGACCTTATGCCCATCTAACTTGGTAGTTTCGACGTTGTCATTGGCATGGATTGGCTATCCAAGAACCATGCTAGAATCATCTGTGACAAGAAAGTCGTTCACATCCCACACAAAGAAGAAACTCTAATCGTCCGTGGTGAACGGAGTAAAACTCGGCTAAGCATCATATCCTACATCAAGACGGTGAAGTATATCGATAGAGGGTGTCATGTTGGCTCAAGTGACAGAAAAGAAGTCGGAGGAGAAGCGGCTTAAAGATGTGCCAGTAGTTAGAAATTTCCCCGAAGTATTCCCCGAAGATTTGTCTGGTCTTCCACCAGCCCGCCAGGTGGAATTTCAAATCAATCTAGTGCCAGGAGCGGCACCAGTGGCACGAGCACCGTATAGGTTGGCTCCATCCGAGATGAAGGAATTATCTGAGCAATTGCAGGAATTTTCAGATAAAGGATTCATACGCCCGAGTTCTTCACCTTGGGGAGCTCCAGTGTTGTTTGTTAAAAAGAAAGAGGGATCCTTCCGGATGTGTATCGATTATCATGAGTTGAACAAACTCACAGTGAAAAACCAGTATCCACTACCTAGAATCGATGACCTGTTTGATCAACTACAAGGATCGAGTGTCTACTCAAAAATTGATTTAAGATCGAGTTATCACCAACTAAGAGTCAAGGATGAAGATATTCCTAAGACAGCTTTCAGAACGCGATACAGACACTATGAATTCCAAGTGATTCCATTCGGTCTAACAAACGCACCTGCTGTGTTTATGGACTTAATGAACTGGGTGTGCAAGCCGTACTTGGACAAATTTGTAATCGTGTTTATCGATGATATCCTCATCTACTCCTGCAACAATGAAGAGCACATAGAGCACTTGAAGACTATTCTAGAGCTGCTCAAAAGGGAGGAATTGTACGACAAATTCTCCAAGTGTGATTTTTGGATTGAGAAGGTGCAGTTTTTAAGGCATGTGATTGATAGTAAAGGCATTCACGTGGATCCCACAAAAATAGTAGCTGTTAAAGATTGGGCATCCCCTACAAACCCCACAGAGATACGTCAATTCTTAGGTCTTGCCGGATATTACCGAAGACTTATCGAAGGTTTCTCAAAGATCGCTAAACCATTGACAGAGTTAACGCAAAAGAAGAAGAAGTTTGACTGGGGAGAAGAGCAAGAGTCGTCCTTTCAACTCCTGAAACAGAAGCTTTGTGAAGCTCCGATCTTAGCATTGCCCGAAGGAAGTGAAGACTTCGTGGTATATTGCGATGCATCGTATCAGGGACTAGGCGCTGTGTTGATGCAAAGAAGCAAGGTCATTGCATATGCTTCGCGACAACTTAAAACTCATGAGAAGAACTACACCACTCATGATCTTTAACTAGGAGTGGTAGTATTTGCTCTTAAGATGTGGAGACACTATTTTTATGGCACCAAGTGCACGATGTTTACAGATCACAAAAGTCTCCAACATATTCTAGACTAGAAGGAATTAAACATGAGGCAACGTCGATGGTTGGAGTTACTCAGTGATTACGATTGTGAAATTCGCTATCATCCTGGAAAGGCAAATGTTGTGGCTCATGCCTTAAGTCGAAAAGAGCGAATTAAACCCCTTAGAGTCAGATCTCTGGGGATGACAATTAGATCACCACTGCCATCGAAAATTTTAGAAGCTCAGGCCGAAGCGTTAAGAGAAGAGAACAAACCAAAGGAGAAGATCTATGGGATGCCAGAAAGCGAGAATGGCTTCGTGAAGAAGCAAGACGGGATGTTGTATTTCAACGACAGAAAATAGGTTCCCCTTTATGGAGGAATACGTGATCTCATCATGCACGAATCTCATAAATCAAAGTATTCCATTCATCCAGGTTCTGATAAGATGTATCAGGATCTCAAGAAAATGTATTGGTGGCCAAACATGAAAGCCGACATCGCTGAGTATGTCGGGAAATGTTTGACGTGTGCTAGGGTAAAAGCGGAGTATCAAAAGCCGTCCGGTTTGTTGATACAGCCAGAACTCCCAATGTGGAAGTAGGAAAGGATCACAATGGACTTTATCACAAAACTACCAAAAATATCAGGTGGATTTAACACTATTTGGGTCATTGTGGATCGTCTCACCAAATCTGCACATTTCTTACCTATCAAGGAAACCGACGAGATGAGCACTCTTGCACAACTATATTTGAATGAAATCGTCTCACGGCATGGAGTGCCGATTTCCATCATCTCAGATCCTGACAGCCGCTTCATGTCTAGATTTTAGCAGTCATTGCAGAAAGCCTTGGGTACCCGGTTAGACATGAGTACCGCGTATCATCCACAGAATGATGGCCAAAGTGAGAGAACTATTCAAACCTTAGAGGACATGCTACGAGCATGCGTGATCAATTTTGGAAAAGGTTGGGATAAACACTTGCCATTGGCAGAATTCTCTTACAACAACAGTTACCATGCCAGCATCAAGGCAGCACCATTCGAAGCACTTTATGGTCGGAAGTACTGATCGCCTGTTTGTTAGGCAGAA
Source organism: Artemisia tridentata subsp. tridentata (assembly GCA_021014915.2). Taxonomy (NCBI): domain Eukaryota; kingdom Viridiplantae; phylum Streptophyta; class Magnoliopsida; order Asterales; family Asteraceae; genus Artemisia; species Artemisia tridentata. The sequence goes on along the minus strand of CP139508.1, from coordinate 232,500,630 downwards.
GTTGGAGACGTTCAGATCTCAGGACCTGGACTTATTCATGAGACCACTTAAAAGATTGTACAAATCAGGCAACGTTTGTAAGCCGCCCAAGATCAGAAAAAGAGTTATGCCGATGTAAGGAGAAAACCCATGGAGTTTTAGGTTAGAGATAGAGTAATGTTAAAAGTATCGCCTTGGAAAGGAATGATTAGATTCGGGAAGCGTGGAAAGTTAAATCCTAGATACGTCGGACCATTCAAAATCCTGGAAAGGATTGGTCCAGTGGCATACAAGCTTGAACTTCCAGAAGAGCTTAGTAGAGTGCACAATACATTTCATGTATCGAACCTGAAGAAATGCCTATTGGATGAAACCCTTATCATCCCCTTAAAGGAAATTCGACTTGACGATAAGCTAAATTTTATCGAAGAACCAATGGAAATCTTGGATAGAGACGTCAAACAATTGAAACAAAGCCGTATTCCCATTGTCAAGGTTAGATGGAACTCTAAGAGAGGACCAGAGTACACCTGGGAACGCGAAGACCAAATTCGTGCTAAATATCCACATCTATTCGATAAGACAACCCCGACATCTAGCTTAGCTTAGGATTCCGAGACGGAATCCAGTCTAACGGGTAGGTACTGTAGTAATCTGTAATTTCTCATGTCATTTATTAACAATAAACACGAATAAACTCATTTAGAGAGTTAATTAAACCCCTTTTTACGGGCTAATTTATTATTTTTTTATTTTTTTTACATTTCAACAACAAATGTGTAAGAAGCAACTAACAATGTGACGTAACTCACATTTATTTACAAACAACTCACCAATATGCCAACACTATATTTATTCTTGGGCTAAGCAAACCCGACAAATCAATTGGGCTTTAACCCAAACGAATACACTTTATATTGGGCTCAATCTAACCCAACACACCCATAATATATTAATGGGTTTTCACTAATTATTCAACTTGACAAACTCACCTCAACATGGGCTACCACTATAAGAAATTACTAGCCCGATATGTGTTATAATTAATTTGGATAACCTATTAATAAACGAACGAACAAACACACCCCTCATGATTTATTTTGAAACACGCTAAAATTTATATATGTAACACATTTCATTTTTAAAACTACATTCTAACTCATAACCCTTTTCATTTTCATCCAACAACTAATAATCAAGCACACCCTATTAACTATCCTTTAACTTTAACTTAAAAACACTACACAAACTAAATCACTCACATATAACACCACACAAATGCCCCCCCCCCTCTTCTCTTTTCTTAACCTCATTCTTCTCATAGATACTAATCACATCACAAGTACAAGAGTCACCTCTTGTCTCCTACTCACAATTATTATCCAAGGTACAATCTAAGTAACCACCATATTGTCAACTTTCCTATAATTCACCACATTTCAAACCTTGTCATATGCACCCTCAAAGTTCACCAACTCCCTTCTACCCATACTAGTCGACTATTAGAACCTTGTATACACTCATTTTTCTTTCTTGCAAACCTTACAATCCCATCAAAAGTACATGAAGTCATGTCATGCCTCCCCCATTCAACTATTATCACATGTGTAATAACATTAACCTTCATGTAGTCAACTTGCATGGGATTCATCAAACCTATTTTCTTACCCCATGAAATCAACACAGCCGATCCATAGTGAGGTTATAGAGAGCAAAGGTCAACTTATATAGAAGTTATCAACTCCTTTCC